>VNJR01003760.1:0-72572 GCA_008042585.1 Drosophila punjabiensis
GAAATATTTTTAATGAAGTATTTTTATTTATTTCCTATTTTTATTTCATTTTTATGGAGCGTTTGACCCGAGAGTCGAACTTGAAAAGCCCAAAACAACCAGCAGAAGAAGTTGGGAAAACTCCTCCACAAATGCACCTGTCGCTTGACACACACACACACACATGCACACACGCAGCATAAATCAGTCAAAAACATGGAAAATATTTAATGGAGAGTGAGAGACTCGGAGAGGGAGCTTCACAGAAATTGGGGTCAAACTTTGACAGCTGTGCAAATAATTTCGCCGGCAACTGTGCTGGTGTGTGTGTCTATTTAACTGGCACTCATTGTTTGCTAGTATGTAGGTTACACTTTAATTCGTAATGCATTTTGTGCATTTACTAATTTATTAAAAGCATTTTTCCGAACTTTTCAATTTCGATTTCCGATTTATTTGCGCTGCTCAAACACACAAATACGAGTGGCACAGTTTGCGCCAAAATGCGGAAGCCGAGTGCCCTCCACAAAGCCATCCAAATGCTTATCTTCGCCGGGTAATTAATCATGCGCTTGCAGCGAGTATAAATATTATTAATATTTCATTCACACACAGATTGAGAGTGCAAACAAACAGTTTCAGAGAGAGAGAGAGCGCACATTTTCATAGATAAGCCATAAAAATATTGACATCCAGCCATCGCCCTCTGCTACTCCTTCAAATGGCGAAATTGTTTAAATTATCGAATCGGGAGGGAAATGCTCCCATTTGGAGTGCGTGCTTATCACAACAACAACACACACACACACACAGAGAGAAAATTAAGAAATTTGTATTTGGAAACCCATTCAAAGACAAATCGTCGGAGCCAAATACAAATAATAATAAATTAAACAATTATGCGCGCTGAAAATCTGTAGGTGGGGGAATCCCAGACAAAACAAAAACAATAATGCTGCCCCAATGCTCGTAATCAATTTGATTAATGAGACCTGACGCGACTTTTCCCTCTGTCTTTCCATCTCGTGCCTCAGATCATTCGATTTCATTTGAATGTGGAGCAGTGGCATGACTTGGGGGAAAGGCCCAAAGAAAAATGTGGAAAGAAATAACAAAGCTGGTATGTTTTTACTTTTAAATTTCTAGAAAATATATAAACATAATATTTATATGTAAACTTACATTTGTAAGCATTTTAATCCTATTTAAAAAAGAGTTATTTCACATATTTCTTCTTTATCTGCACATATTCCCAATTGAATTTATAGAAATCACACTTGCGTCACTCAAGTTTTCAAAAGAAAACGAAACAATTTCCTTTTGTCTCCCCCTCTGGCAGCATTTCCCTCTTTTCATTTCGTACGCTTCACACATTTTCCAGTCAACTTTGAACTGCATTGTGTGTGCGACGGCGTGTATGTGCGTTGATAATCGATAAATCTAAAATACATGTGTTACTGGAAACTCGGCGAGCGCTTACCTATTTGTAATGCTCATTTTGGGGCCAGGCAAATAGACGAGTGGGGAGTGCGGGGTGGGTCCAATAACTGTACGCATTGCGACAGTTGTCGATTGCCACCGAAACGCTTCCAGCTGCCACACGGATTAAGCCGAAGATAAAACACAACAGAAAAAAAAATTCCAAGTTGTAAGCAAACAGGGTCGCATTATCGATAACAACAAAAGTAGAGCTGGCTGGGCCTCTGTTTGCCCAGATAAGCAGTGCCACCGGTATGATTGAAGGCTTTCCTTCAAGCAAACCAAACCCTCTCTTTTGAAGTATTTAACAACACACACACACTCCCTGCCCCTGGGCATTCCATAAATTAAATTAAATAAAGGAAAGTAGGAGAGAAAAAAGGAGTAGGCAATGCAAACAACAGATAACGATAACACTTTGAACGATTTATGCCTAGGCATAGGTACACAAGCACATAGGTACATAGGTACAAGGGAAATGCAAACAGTAGGCACAGGGAGAAAATGAGAAAAATATTATTTTTGTAAAATATATATTTGTGTGTGTTTGTGTCAGTGCACTTCTAAAAGATATTAGATACTTTTTCTTGTGTCTCGATGCACGAGCAACTTGGTCGATAAAATAATTAAGCCCTCCTTCAAGTCGCACACAACAAAAGCCATTAGTCGGCGGGGCCTTCGAAGGAAATGCTAAATAATGGCATAAAGTTTACATTCCCCCCAAAAAAAGCAAAGAAAAAAAAAACGAGAATAATAATAATAAAAAGCTGGAATATGGCAAAGTGAGATTAACGCAACCAAAGCTGCAAAATGTTGCTTACTTTTATGCGTGTGTGCTGCTGCTGCTGGTGAGTGTTTTTCCGGCTTTTGTGGCAACTTTTTAATCATGAAAAATCACCAGGGCTCAAGGGCGGCTTGAGTAGGCCATAAAGTGGAATGTTTGCCTTTGCCTTTGACCCAATTTTTAAGTGTTGCCAAAGTGCATAAAAAACTCTAACAACATTGTAGAGCGGGCAAAATGGGAGTTGCACCGTTTGGCAAGTCATCAAAATCAGTCGTCAAAATGTGAGGGCGGCAAAGAGGGGGAAAAGTTTTACTCACCGCTGCAGAAACTTTAAAGTTAACAACTTTTCTCGCTCTCTGCAGCTCTCTTTCCCTCTCTCTGGAAAAGTCAATGACGACTAGCGCGTTTTCATTTTCGTGCCTGATGAGAAAAACACAAAAGTTTACCCGCCATCAAAACACGACAAAAGGAAAAGCTAGCAACAAGCACGTGCCACTTGCAGGAGGAAAACTATTTTGCAACAACAACAGCAGCAGTGGCAGCAGCAGCAGCAACAACAACGGCCAGAACTTGGCTGCTTTGATAACATGGCAAAAGTTTTTCCGAACATGCGATGCATGTGTGGCTGGCGCCTTTTTTTTTTAACACCCCCAAAGTCCCCGCCGCTGCAGAACTTCGATTGCCTTGCACGTGCATATCTGCAATCGACCTGCTGGATATCCTTTTCCACCTCTCCCCTATCCCTTGATTTTTCCGCCCTTTTTTTGTAACCACTTGGCGGTGCAATTGTTTGGAAACAGCTCGTGATTGAGCCCCATTCCCATAAGATGCTCGGTAGGAGCGTAATGAGTTGCGAAACTTGTTGGGCCGATGTGGCAAAGATGATGGGGAAATGGAAAAGTGCAACAGGGGGAGGGAAATGCAACTGAAAGGATTTCAAGTTTAATGAAAATTGTGCCTGCTTAAAATGTAAGCAAAAAAACTGAAGCATTCAAGCCGAGATTGAGACTTTAAGTGGAATGCAACTAAATTTTTTGTGTCATACATTGTGTGTGTCATTTATTCAAGCCAAAGAATACTTTCAGATGCCTTTTAAATGTATTTCCTTGCATGAAAATTGAATTTGTTTTTTCTCCCAAACATTTTTCATTGTATTCCCGCTCCCGCTCCCTCTCCCCCTCCCCCTGTTGCTTACCGATTTCTGCGACTGTCTGCAGCTGTGTCTGGCTATGTCAACTGTAAACAACATCAACACTAAACAGCAACAGCAACAACAGCCCTGTCATTCTATGCCAACACTACCCACAGGACCTCCCAAGCCGGGAAAACCAAAAGCCAAAGCGCCCAAAAGCAGACTACAACAAAATATATATACATCTATATATAGATGAGAGAGAGAGAGAGAGGAAGAGGAAGTGGCTAAGGAATTTCGCATTCTCACGACATTTGATATCAATGTCATGCTATTTGCTACACACCCAAGTCTGGCTGTCCTTCGTCCCGCTCTCAACTCATCCCTCTAGGATCCCCGCTTACATATATCATCATCTTCAACAGTTTCTCCTCCTCGTCGTCGTCGTCCTCGTCGTCTGCTTAAAGGAAAAGTTGAGACATTTCTAGGGGGGATGAAGAAGGGGAGAAGGGCAGAAGCGAAAGCTGGAAAAAGGATTATTTGCTGCCACGCCCATTGGAGCGAATCAGGAGCTGCTTGTCAAGTATTTTTGCTCCTTCGCATCACATGAAATTTAATTTCGCTTGTCTGGCGAGGATGCCACTTCCGTTTGCCTTTTAAAGGTTTTTCCTCGTCTGCCTCTGGTTCAAGCTCTCCGCTTTTTTCCCTCTTTTCCCTCTGGCAGTTGACAATTACACCCACACGGAAAAGCGAATGCGAACGCAAAGGCACACGCGCACTCCCCAAATTGGCACAATTCCCGTTAAACTTATCAATTTGATGGGCGAGAGAGAGAGCTTTCCGCCATTGAATTTTATTCCTTGAACGCTAATCCATTAAATTGATTCGGTTGCTCAAATTGATTTTAAGCTGATTTCACCGAGATTTTAATGTGTTTACCTGCGATTTATGTGGAATTGCATTTCGTCTCACAATCTAATATCCAAAATAATCTCTGCCCGAGAGCCGTGAGATACAGTTTCCGACATAAACTGCATGTTAACATTAACATTTGATTTGTCAGCATAAATCAACGGAGACAGCCTCAAGTGCCCACACACACGGGTCTAGTATGATATGAGGGGACCACACACAGATCCGGTTTATATAGATACACTTCATTTTTTTCTCCCATTTCGTTGCGTTTCGTTTTGGGTTATATTTATTTAAATTTTTCATGTTGAAAATTAAGTGGAAAACACTCGACGCGACTCGACTCTGAGGTGGAGTTGGAGGCAGAGTTGAAGACTGAGTTGGGGTTGTTGTGGGGGCACGTGAAATTTAAACAATGACCGGTCGCTGCTGCGGTGTTGATATGTGGAATTTGATCTTTGTTTTAACAGAACCCCCAGATACATCGCCTCTGCGCCTAAACAAACACTTGCCCCAGATTAGACGAGTGCCGAGTTACAGTTTTTCCGCATGAAAAATTATCTGTCCTTCGTTCATGCCACACAACAAATTATATATATATATAAATATCTATTTTTTCTTCTTCAGTCATTTTCTGTTTCGTTTTATTTTTTTGTAACCGCTGACAACCTTTTAAAGTTGAGGGTTGATTCTGTGGCCATATGTTGCCGAAGGACTGTCGGCCGAAAAATGCTTTTTGTTGCCACTACAGTTGTTGTCCTTTTCGTGTTGCTGCCGCTTAACTTTTCATTGTTATTGTAATTTCTGTAACTGTGTTTCCTCTGCCCAAAAGAGGGGATGGTCATCGTGATGATCATCATCGTCATCATCATCATCATAACGATGAGGTCCAGCTCCAAGGAGCAACAGCTGTTGCTTGGGCAACTGGAGGCCAAAAGGACTTGAAACGAAAAGAAATTTGTTTCACTTTGCTTTAAAGTGATTCCTTGCGGTTCCTGCCAGCACCCGAATTGTGGGCGATGTGTGTGTGTGTGTGTGTGAGTGGGCGTGGCAAGTTGGCAATTTTTCATCGAGTCCCTTTTTTGCTTGGGCGGCAAAACTTGAATTTAAAGGACCCGTAAAGTGGTCGGGTTATAGCTTGAATTTAACACAAATTGAGATGTAACTTTAAACGCTTTTAAAGTTTGAATTTCTCAAGCTTGACAGTCCTTTAATTATCCTGCTTGTCCTCAAATTAAACAGATTTTCGATCAAATGCCGCAAAATTTTGACTTGTCAATAAATCAATTCGCATCCTGCAGTTGATTTTCCGAGTGCCTACTCAACTGTTAACATTTGTTAACATAACGCCACGCCCACAGCCACAACCCACCACTTGAACTACAACACGGAGGCTTTTGTTATTGTAATATGCATACAGCACATAATTCAATAAGGCAACAGAAATTTCTGACACCTCTCACAAAAAGCCAAATCACTTGCAACTCGTTTCAGAGGCAAAATCCCAACAGCTGTGCCAAAATGCAGGCCTCATTATGGCCTTGCGGCGAGAGGGTTGCATAATCATCCACCCGTCATCAATGGGGTTGGGTTTGGAAAATCCCATTTGCAACGCCCTCAAAATTATAATCAGCCTAAGCTCAGCACTAAGGGGAAGGAAAGTGTCTCCTGAAATTGCATGAAATACTTGAAAGGATATGCAAAGGTAAGGCCAGATTTGAGTTCGTCTGATTTTCCGATTTTCTTGCAATTTTTTGAACTTCAATTTCAACTTACCGGCATTGCCTGACAGACATCGCTGTCCCACTGCTGCTGAGCCAAAGCCTCCTCGTTGCAGTCCTGTGGCACCACCGTGTATTCCGCCAGGGCTGGCGGTCTGGGTGGCGGCGGGATGAGAAACTGGGGTGGCGGGGCCAGGGGCATGCCCGAGCAATCGTCGCAGTCGAACATGAAGAGCTCGGCTTCGGAGAGGTCCATCATATCCAGCATTTTCCACATTGAATTCAAGTGACTAAGGCTTGTCGAGGGGGGGGATCCTCGCTCTTCGTATGTCTTAGGATTATCTATGGGGTTTCCCCGCTTCGATTTCGAGTTGCTTTGAAGTTTTTGGGTGCGTGTCAAATTCGCTGCCCGATCGCTGTCATCTGGACAGCCTTCATCGGCGGCCTTTGAGCTGCAAAAAGAAAGAAAGAAAAGGAAAGGGACGCGGGTTAGTTGAGTTTAAAAGTACGATGCACTCTCTCTCTCTCTGTGCTCAGCATGTGTCCTTGTGTCCTTTTGTGTGCTAATTATCTCACACATGGATGTCCTGGCACGTAACAATCCCTGGGTTCCCTAGCCGTAATTAGCTTGATCCTGGCCATTTTCCTGCCTGCACGCTTGTCGCTCAACCAAATAAAAAAATGATATATATATATATATCTCCCCCTGGGCGTCACCTAATCACCCTAGACCCACTGTTAATTTTTATTGATTTTGCTTAATGCGTTTCCATTTTTTGCTATTTATTTTTATTTACTTTGCTCGCTTCGCTTTTTTTTCCTATTCCTATTTTTATCCCTGCGCACCCTGATTTCTGTCGACTCACTGGCAATTGTTTTACCCCGAGTTTGTGCTACACGCTCCTTGTTTTCTATTTTCAATACTTTTATTATTATTATCCTTTCTGGTTTTTTTTTTTTGACTGCGGTTGTGTTTTTTCTTCACACATATGCTGACAAAATAATTGAGGAAAAAAGCAGTTGACTTGGTGAAACCTTTTTCGGGGTTCAATTGAGTTAGAAAGGATGATTGATGGTCCTGCGAGGCAACCCGATATATTACGAGTCGTAGGACTTAGGTAGTTTAATCGAAACTTAAACATTTGGCTGCCGCTTGTGGGACTTGTCTCTCAGCCAGCTCTGACAGCTCAAGAATTCCCCATCTGCTGCTGCTCCTGCTGCTGCTGTGGGGTAGTCCAAGTCCAAGGTTGGGTTTGGAATCGGGATCGGAATCGGGCTTGTGATTCTGATTTCGATTCGAGGCTGGATTCCCATTCTCAACACATGTTGCCAGTTGGCTTCGTTTAATTAGCTGACAGTTCTGGAGAGTCTCGGGACTCGAGACTCGCCCGGCAGCCTGATAAGATCTCACACAACAAAAAAAGAAAATATATACACAATGTGCAGTATCTGTGTGTGTTGTCTTGCAATCAAATGTAAGCCGCTGTTGACATTGGAGATTAAAAGATATTAAAAACGAAGACGACAACGACGAAGGCCTGGAAGCAGGAGGAGATGGAGATGGAGAGCAACGAGCTCCGAGTGGGGACTCTCGGATGTGGACACAATGACAGTCGGAGGGACACACAAAACATGTCAAAGATGAAATGTTGTAAAGAAAATTGAATTGAATTGAAGTCCAGCGCAGAGCAAACTAATAAATAACAAAGAAATCGGAGGGAAATAAAAGTAAAGCCAAAAATAAAGGCGGAAAGAAATCTCCAAAGACACGATTTTGGGTATTGGGTTTCCCGAACTTAAAGCTTTAGTTTTTCGACTTGTCTCGGTCTCTTGAAAATCGATTGAATTGTCTGGCTCGGGTGATTAACTTGAGCAGACAAAAACTTAAAAAAAAAAGGAAAGAAATGGTTGAGAATAATGAAATAAATCGTGTTGAAAAAGACCCAAGAAGGGCCGAGGAAACCCAGACCCAAACCCAAGACAGACAGTCAACGGAATCGATTTGTTTTGAGATTAAGTCGGCTGCTGCCGTCCTCCTCCTTATCCCTCCAGCTCTCCGTCTCGCCTTTGTACAAGGAGCAGACTTAACTGAAGCGTAAAACGGAAATGTTATGGACAGGCCCGAAAGGAAGCGTAATGGAAATCAAAGTCCTAACCGAATCAGGTGGACCAGTTCGGGGGGCAATTAGCGTGGGCAACTCGTTTCGATAAGAACGGTTGGATCCGCAATCAAAGCCGGGCCCGAAAGCACTTAGATAATTGTCTTAAAGCTGGGCACACTTTTGGTTAATTGCCTTAAAGCTGGCCACACTCCGGGCACAGCTGCTCCTGCCTCGGAATTGGTTTTAGATTCCACACAGTTCACTCCTCAGTTCCTTCAGTCTAATCCAAAGTTCGGGTCATAATTCAAACACTTCAAGCCAATTAAAGGGTTTTTCATTCTGCCTCCCTAAAGATACACAAAAGTGAAATTTCTTCCCTATCTTCCTTTCACTTTCCGCACTTTCAACTCGAGACTGATTTATTTTGGGAGAACTTCTTGCAGTACTTGACAAGAGACAATTGCGGTTCAAGTACAAGAACAGCTGGCTGAAATTTATACACTTCCATAATTGAATTGTTTGATTGGAAAATTGTAAAAAAAAAAAAAAACGAAGAGAAAGAAAGTAAAATTAGGTGGACACAGCCCAAAAGTCAGGCCTCCTTTCAGGGGTTGCTACGCGTCGCTTGGTCAGGCCATGGATGAAAATGACTCAATTGGAACTGGGTTCGTGTCGGTCAGGTAAGGGAAACGCATTTATTAGCTACAATGATAAATGTTCTCCGGGCATTGGCGACAGACCTTCGGATACTAGGCAAAGGATCTCCGAAATCCCTCCTGACCGCCAGTCAATGTGTAATTTTAATTCGTTTTGGGTCGCATAGAGGAAATTGATATGGGTGCGTCGTAGTTTTGGAAAAAACTCGGCTCAGGTAGGAATTTTAGTCTCTCTTTTCTCGGTTTTATGTTCTCGGTGCTCGCATATTGAGACATTATAGCTTGGGTATTGATATCTCGGCGGGGGATTGTCGGACTCGTAAGTGGAACAAATGTGGCAGACAGTTGGAATTATCCTTGGAAATAATGGTTGCAAAATCTTATTTCAAGGGTTCATGTCTCTAAGATAACTGCCGGGCTATCTGGTTCGTAAAAATAGAACGAGGTAATAATTACTTTTGGGGAAATGATTTTAAATGTGTCTTCAAATTATTCTTTTTATTTTTAGTTTAATGTCTGATATATTTATATCTAATTTTAATTACATATCATGGAAGCTGTTTTTATGAAGTAATTTTCTATATATTTGAGCTCTAGAAACTGTTGTTTAATTAAGATATTTTATACTGAAACACCCAAATCTTCTGGTAAATATTTTTGATTACATTAAAGCCCACTTTCCCTAGTTTTTCATCTTTAATCTGTAGGAAATGCCTTCGAGCATTGCTCCGCACGCACAAATTACTTGGATTTGGGGCCTCCGCTTTTCCTCGTAAGCCCCTAAGTTGTGATTTACCCAAACCTACGGCAACTTTTGACTTAGTTTACATATCATTTATTATTTGCCAGGGCCAAGGGTCCTCGAGGCCCGTTGTTTTGTACAAGGTGTGTGTTTGTGTTTGCTCCACTAACCAAACAAAACTTGCCACGCCCCCGAGGCGTTAAGCATAAGAAAATACAACAAAAAAAAAGCGAAGAAAAAACTTTTAAATAAAGCAAAGAACGCGCCAGAGGGAGAGGGCAAGATGACGGCATGTCACATCAATGTCACTCAGCATTAAGGCTCAAAGCGGCAGGGAGAGAGGGAAATTCATGTCCTGCGAGTGCTGCGATAAAGTTCTTTTTTTTTGTTCTCCTCTTTGCCAGCTCCTCTTGGGCCGCCGGGCAGCTGAGCGTGAAAAACAGCCTCCCGAATTTCCCCCGAGCTCCTGCAGCTTTTCCTTTTGCTTTCGCTTGTCCCACGCTTTCCTTTGCCGAGGCCGGCGATAAATTTACAAGCGTATAACAAATATTTTGCTTTGTGTTTACAATTTCTTACTGCTTAATATTCTTCTTTCAATTTTTTTCACGATTCTGTATATTTTTTTTTTTTTTTTTTTTTTTGCCATATAGACCTTTTTGCATAAGATACTTTCTGTTTGAGAGTTTACCTTGTAAGTAGCTTAGGCGTATGCCATAAGTTGGTCGATTCAATGAGCCGCGTTCTTTGATGGAGACACAAGGCACAGAGGAAAATATTGATGTACTCAAAGATCAATTGTATTTGGGAAAAGGTGTCAAGTCTGAACATTACTCAAGGAAACGTCAGAGAATTTATTTAATTTTATTTCAGAAAAGAAATATAATAGAAGGACAGACACATTCAATTTCTTTCTGTGCACAGACGACACTTATTCCTGAAATTTATGTTTCAACTATGGCTAAAACCGAGCTGGCTTATAAATTTCATGGGCACACTGCTGGAATACTAATTAGCCGAGAGATTTCATTCGAAAAAAAAGGCTAACAGCCAGCGGAAATCCTGTGGAAAAGGGCCCGACATGTGTACAACTCAATTCCGAATTAAAATTCAATTTGCCAAACAGGTAAAAGGGTTCACACGACCGATTTTGATTCAAGAAGAACCTCTGCTCTCTGCTTCTGTGACCGCAGAACGAGTTCACTTGTTTGGGGACTCTTCAAGCTACCCACGCCACTCCAGATTGAGTTGTTATTATTATTTATATCCATGGCGGCCACGATTCCCGTTTAACAACTCATTTAAGACCCGATCTTATCGCGATTGCGATCTGCCACGGGATCTTCGTCCAAGTTCTTCTTGGAGTCTCTTGGCGGCAAGAAGTCGGCGGGGGCAACTTCGGCCGAAGCATAAATTTTATTTTGCGTGAATTTATGAGCTGCGCCGCCGACAGGCGGGGGATTCTCTTATTTACCAAAGGATTTACTCGAAAGGGAATCGGGGGGAAAAATAATGAACTTTGCTGTGCTGCACTTGTTGCTCGTCGTCGTCGCTGGCCGTTGCTAATAATTTAAACAAATTTACGAAATGGAAAAAGAACAACACACAGCGCGGAAAAATGCAGGTAAACAAAGGTGTCGCCTCAACTAGTATTTGGTTATAATTAGGGGTCTCTCTGTTCTTCTCTCCCAGCAATTCTTGGGCTCTTTTTTTGTCGGTTTCTTCGCTTTGAAGCGGAGTAGAAGCCGCTTCCCCCTGCGAAGCCCTGCAGATGATTTGTTTACACATTCCCTTGGAGCTAGCTGGCTGCCCGGGTTGCCACGAGAGTTCCGAAGACAGATAATTTCCACTAGAATCACTCATCACTTGGGCGTAACTCTATCTGGATAAACAATGGATCTCCGCCCGATAGATAGGCTAGAAAGATACATTGCACACTTTCTGGGAATTTTGTTTGGAATCAGATACAATCCTTCACTTGCTTATTTGAATAATTCTCCACTGAGTCTTCCCCAACTTCCCCCCATAAATCTTTGCTTTTTATTGCCCAACTTCCTCTGGAAGTTTTTCTTCATTTCGTTTGCTTTCAATTAGTCACCGCACTTTGAAGATTAGAAAACGCCTTTAAACTTTAAAGTCATACATATTTTAATGTTTTTTAGTCAGTTGATAAATCCCCAATCAAAGGGAATTCCGTTGATCTCCGCTAAGCAGATTTTCACTCGCCTACGGAAGCTCAACTCGGACCAAAATCTCTGAGTAATCCGCTGCGTAAAACTTTTCAATTTCTCTGCGGCATAATCCACACTTGATTTTCGTTCTCAGCTTTTCCTTACCCGCTTTTCTTTTTTTTATACGTAGTCCAAGGGAGATTCGTGAATAGAATGCGATTTACTGTGACTGTTTCTTGCTGTCTGTTTTGCTAACCAATCGAGCCAATTCTTTTCAACAGATTATTGCTTGTTAATTTCGTTTTTGCTGATAACTTTTTACTATTATTATTTTTTTGTTGACACTGAACACAGAATTTGTATGGTTTTATTTTTTTCAAAACATTTGGGGGGGCTTTGCACGGCGCGCGAACTGATTGTTGGATGGTTTGGATTTTTGTTGAAAATATTTTCGAATTTAATTTGGCGTTTCACATGCTCAGTCTTGAAAAAGTCTCGTATTCCGTTCAGAATTTCTTGTGCGATTCCACAGACAAACACGCGAGACGCTCACGTCCGATATCGGCGACTGCGAGTCAAAAACTGAATTTCAGATTCGTTTCGAGCTACAGCCATGGATATGTCGGCGGAAACAGACAGTATCTGCTGCAGCAGGCAACTTCGGCAGCCGGTTCCCGAAGACACACGAGAGAGCGTTCGGCACCGCTTCCGGAGAAAAAGAACTCCCACCCGGGGTTTTCCGAGAGAGCATGCGAGCGCGCGAGAGCGGATAAATCGAAATGAACTTGTTCTGGCATGTCGTCTAATCGGGATTCTCGCCGTTGCAGTCGCCATTCATTCTCTGCCACTGGAGTTTGTTGATGTCGCTGCTAAATTTACCCAAAAAAAGAATATTAAAAACACATTTACAAATATTTTAATATTTTGCTGACTGAAATACTGCTCAAATGTGAAATTATTATAGCTTGGCTATAATTCTTGCGCCCAAAAATGTTCAATTATTGTCAACATTGCAGTTAAATGCTGCCGTTGAACTCATGTTTATGCGAAATTGTTCATGTTTACACATTCTTAGCATATTGAGCTGTGTGCTCTCATTTTTCTCCAGTTTACGACAATTTATTTTTAGGGTTTTACAAGCTTTGTTTTGAAATAAAAGATTTGTTTATTTAGCTAAAAAAATGCTTAAATTTTCTAAAATAATCGATCTTTTATGAGAAGATTTTGAGATATCAAAGGCATTCCATTAAGTGCCGATATACCAATAGCAAAGGCTCTGTTGATAGTCGGTTTTATCAGCATTTAATTAAAATATCCTGTAAATTGGAAAATCAATTTTAACTTTTTTGTTTAAATATGTTCAACTTGTAAACCAATTAAAATAATAAAATAGTTGTATGTACATACATAAATTTGCAGCTCTTAAATAAAAGTTGAACAATGTTATATTGTTGTTTGGTGAATACTTATACCTTCTCAAATATACTAAATTCATAATAATTTTTTTTTTACAAAAGAATAATTTTGTTGGTTATTTGTATTTAATTTTCTGAATTTAACATTTGCTTACATTCAGCCAAGATCGGTTCCTTGACAATTTATAAATATTGTTTTATAAACCGAGGCTATGTTTTGCATCAATAGTAATGCTGGTAATTGGACATAAAATAATAAATAAATATTTTTATAGTTCAATTTATATTTACGCCTAAAGCGTAAAAATGTGTGTTTTTCAGATCTTTGAAAATGTTCAAATAATTTAAGGCCAGACTCGTGCTTTATAAACTGGCTTCATAAAATCTGTCCCTATGATCGGGCAGAACAATATAATATTTTAATAAAGCATAAATCTATAAGTTAGTTCCAATTCTTCCTTTTTTTTTGCAATATGGTACGAAAAAGTGTCATTCACCTTGCACATGAAAATTAAAACTGCAAATGCTATATAATTTGTCAAAAACGATGACTTATTAAATTGCCTTACAAAACAGATATCGCAAGTGTCTTTCCCGGAAAATAACAGATTTATTTAACTTTTCTTCCAGATATCAATTACCATCACCTGTACATAAAGTGCATCATCCTTATTATAAGCAAGTAAGGTAAGCAATAATTGTATCTGGAAGATATTGAGTATCACAATCAGTCAGATGCAAAAAAATAATAACTTTTTTGCGATTAAATCAACCAAAAACCAAGAAGAACAACAACAACGAGTAGCGAAAGCCGCAATATGATCAAGGTCAATGTCTGTTGGGCGGGGGTGGACAGGAAAAAAAAGAGCAGGGGGGTAGGCAGGCGGTGCTTTTCAGCATTTTCCTTCTTTTGCTGCTGCTGTTTTTCCTGCTGCATGTAAAATTACAGCAACAACAACAGCAGCCGGCATGAAAATTCAATGTTATTTTTCATATCACACACACACACACACACACACACACAATGAAAACACTGCTCTCACTTCGAAATTCGAACTTCGAAAATGAACACAAGAGAGTCTCTCTCTGGCTCTCTTTGTGTGGGTTTGCTCTCTCTCTCGCTCTCTTGTTGTTTGTTGATGTTGCTGGCGCTCTTGGCAACATGTTGCTGGCTCTTCATTTATTTGTTGCCAGCTTTGTGTGTGTGTGTGTTTTTTTTTGTACGTTTCTCTGTTGGGATGCAATTTTTGTTTACGCATTTTTTTCGCACCTCTGCTTACTGTTTACGCTGTACTTTCACCTTCTGCGCTACTTTGGCCCCAGCCCCGCCCACCGCCCACTGCCCGGTGCATTCCTTGTATGTTTTGTTTATAAACATTCTTGCCTGTTTGTTTTCAATGCAATTCCATTGTGCCAGTTGTTGAAAACGGAGATGCTGAAAGAAAGATGGGAAGAGAGAACAAAAGGGATGGAGAGGGTGAGGAGAGCAGCTGGGGGTGGTGCAAAAGGGGGGGCACATACACCGAAAAAAAAGAGACCATTCACTTTTAATTTGTTAAAAGTTTACTACAAAAAATTGGTGATAAAAACAGGAATATAAATTTTCTTAATTTATAATGTGCTTTTTTAATTAAAAACACATAAAAAACTGAAAATACTAAATAATTAACGCTTTAACAAATTTATTCACTCACAAAATTTATGGTTAATAAAAGGTAATAGCTTTGATTAAATTTGACTTTACCTATTTACCATTTTTATTATTTTATAAATCAAAGCAAATTGCAGTTTTTCCTACAATTGATTTTCGTTTCATAAATTGTTAATTTAATCATAATTATTCTTAATACAATTAGTTTGTTAATTGTTAACAGTGCACCCGCAAGAGAGGGAAATTCTTTATAAATTGTTAGTTGTCGACGTCAACAGCAGCGAGTGTTTTGTTTTGTAGCCGCAACTTAGTCAAAGTCGCTAACGGTAATATCTGCCACAAGACCCCCCCTCTTGTGGTGAACCCCCCCCCCCTTCCCCTTCGACAACTCATTAGGCGCGTCAAGTGATATGTTTGCCTTTTTGTGCCGGGAAACAAACCGAAACACATTAGCGGCTCATTGGGGCCAAAAGCGGCCAAAGGAAACGCAAATTAAAGGAGCATTAAGTGATTGGCCGAGGGGGGTGGAGGTGGAGGGGGAGTCCCGGGAAAAATGACGACCACACGCACAGACTGCAAAACTCGAAGAAGTTTGTGTTTCCTCCATCAGAAGCCACAAAAAGTATCTTATGGCTGCTCAACATTCTTGAGAAATTGCCAAGACCAAAGACACAAAAGTGGAGCAGCTTAAAAGTATCTTTCTATCTCACGGATTCGAAATTCATAAAGCAAAACAAACATTTTGCCAGAAGAAATACCCGAAATCTCATAAGCTTAGATTTATCATTCGAATGAAAATGCGAGTGCTGAAAAGTATCTCGTGGGTACAATGGTTTTTCAAAGATATCTTTTATGCCTGAAAACTTACGAAATGTGTTAAGTTTTCTTTTTTTATAAACTTTATAAGAAAATCCGATTAAATCCGATTAAACAAAGTATTTTTAGCAAGTTATACTAGTTTTTTGGGTTTATAAATATTTTAGAAAATATTTATTTATAAAAAACAATTCAACTGTATAGAAAATTATATCTAATTTTTTTCTAAGCATTGACAAATCTCTGGTGGCTTACCAATTAGTCAACCTGCTTTCCTTTTTGCCAAAAAATTCGTATTACAAAATGCTCTTTTATGGCCACTTCCCGAAAACCATGCAAAAGCAAGGGACAGCTGACGCAGCTCGTGTTTGCAGATACAATAATTAATAATTCGGGGATAATCTGCATGTTTGTCAAAGTGATACGGCCCTAAAATTGAAAAAAAGGAAAAATTGTGTTCCACAAAAATCCAACACAAAACACCTATATGCACACACACACACGTGTGTAGAGATGAAAATCTGTGCGGAAAAAAAGTAAGCCAGCGAAAACCATCTGCATAAACACTCGCAGACTGGGCTTGAGTCCATTTAACGGGCACAGGACCTGAGGTCCGGCTGATGGTTCTATTGAATTTTGCAGGGAACAAGGATCCAGGATTCAATATTAAAAATTTTGTTACTTATTTTACAGCTGTTGAGCGAGGGCATTGCATTGCAATTTATTTGACATTTATGGTAACCGCTTCATTAGGCCTAAAGAAAATATTTGTGTTTTGTGTTAAATTTTGTTATTATTATTTTAAAATTATTAAGAATTTCAGGGAAAAGGAATATTTTGATTATTTTTAAGAGGTATTCTAGATGTTTTATTGTATAAGAAAACTGTTACATGAATATGGAATACAGAATATACTTTCACATATCAGAAGAGCCAGAATTTTTACCTTTAAAAACGAAAATCTTATTCCAAAACAAAAGTCATTGAAGTCAGAGACATATCTCTCCACTGCCAAAGTCAAATTCGTCATCAAAAATGTCACTAAAGATAAAGATAAGATAAAGATTAAGATTATTTTTCCAGCATATCAAAGCAAACAAAAGCCACTCAATCTTATCATTAACTTTTTGACCTTGTTGAAGTATCTTTTCAATCTATGTAGTTCAAGGTTCTGTATGTTCTGCATGTTCTACATGTTTAATATATGAAAATGAAACTCTGAAATAATATCTCCAATGATTTCGCACAATTCCCCGTGCGAGATAACAAAGCCCCTGTGCCAATTTCAAGTGCAATTATAATTTTTGTTTGTCATGCAAAAACATCAACAGGCAAAAACAATCGACAATGGGGAAACGGCAGGCTCCAGCGACAAAAAAAAAAGAAAAATAGAAATGCGGAAAATGGGGGAAATACGCAAACAAAACGAGGCACGAATTGGGGGGTGGCAGTGAGGTCTGTTCGGGGGCGGAGGCCACACGCCCACAATCAAACTGGGTCACATGGCCAGCCAGTGCAATTTGCATATGCATGAGTGGCAGGAAGATACAAAGAGCGGCAGGAGGATATACGCGGCAGGCGGCTGGGCGGCAGGGCGGGGCAGGATCTGGGGGCAGGTTGCCTGCTGGAGGTGTGCAAGTGTGTCCTGCACGTCCTTCGGCACATGACTTTACAGTTTTTCGACCTCTTCTAATAAATTTCCGCCCAAGTGGAATATGCAAAGTCACCAAAAAGCGAAAAACACACGCAGCATATGAACACTGGCAGAAAAGTTATGCACCTAAGTTGCTAAGCAAGTTTATTTATTACAGAAAATATTTATTCTTTTATCTCTTATCCGACTTTGGTTTATTATATTTTATTTATTTATTCGCTTTGTCAAAGATTTCTGCTTTCAAAAGTTATAATTTCATTTCAAAACAGAAATAAACCCGATTTTACTTATATTTAAATGTAAATATTTACACACATATTTCAGTTTTGTAAATTTATTTAAATATTATTAAAATATATTTGGTTTAAGCATATTTTCTCTCTGTATTTCCCTAGATATAGACGCACACACTTACCTATATTATATAGTTGTGTGTTCCCTATATATATTGCAGATATATATATGTGGCTCATAAATCAGCGCCCAACTGTGTCACCTTTGTGGGCCAGTCGAGGGGATCCTTCGACCAGGCCAGAAATCTCTTGCTCTCCAACTGTGTCCAGTTTTCAGCATATTTGCCAATGGTTTTTCTTTGGCTTTGGCTTTGGCGCTGCCTTGCCCTGTGCCAGCTCTGCATTTGCATGCATATCCTTGATAAGGTTCTGTTGCATTATTCTAATATCCCTGTGGGCTGCGGTGTTGGGCTTCCTTATTGTTTTCTCTGATCTGCGAACCTAATGCGAGTGGGTTGTTGCGGGCGAATAGTGGGTGCGTGTGGGTGGCATTTACATAGTGGTGCCTGTTTTATTTCCAGCCAACCAACACCCACTTTTCAGCCCATTCCATTTCCCCGAGCCATTGTTTGAGGCCCCCTTCGGTCCTTTTTGGCCCACATTCCACGCTGCAGTTGGCCGTAATTAAAGGTGTTAATGCCGTTGATAATTACACTCGGCACTCAGCCCCCGCGCCGCACTCCTTTTGTGTTTTCCCAGCTATCGTGGCGGCCATAAATTGTTCGGGGTCAGGCTGCCTGGCACACACACTGGCACACACACAAAGGTGTGTTTTATGTCCTGTAAGTAGTTGGTATTTATGGCGAACTTGGTCGGAAAGAAATCCAGAAATCCAGCGCCAGCTTACAGCCAGAGTTCGCGAGTCCTGAATGCGAGATCTATTGGGAATTGTTCAGTTTGCAGCCGAAGGATTAATTTTGTGAATTTAAATTACTTTAAATATTGCATTATTATTATTAGTTACCCTTAAGCAAAACTTAATTATTAAGCCTTGGATACTACAAGTTCTTTACCGTAGTAACCGCTAATTAGGGACTATTATCACAGTTATCAATTGAAATGTAAGATGTTTAGCTGCGGGGTGTGTAATGAATATAAATAATAACTTTATTGAGCATCAAGGAGACAGCAGAAACTCGACACCAACTGGCCACTGGGCTCTGAAAACTACTCCTGGCCTCCTGGCACCCAAACTCCTTGTTCCACCCACCCAGACCGCCTGTGGCTGCAACATATGAAATTACAGCAAACCGAAGTGAAGCAGGCTCGGGAAAAGTAAGGAAAAACCCATTACAAGCAGCCATGTAAACTAATTTAAAAGGTCGCCTCAAAATCACCACCGACCAGAATAACAAAAGACGTTGGTCTGGCCAAGAAAAAAGGGGGTTCCCAGATAAGGGATGGGGAATAAGGGATGGAGGATGGGCTAGGCCGAGGGGTTGTCTTGGCTAATGAAGAAAAAGCAGCTGTCAGCTGTGCATTACAAGGCAAAAGGATATTTGCGAAAACAACCAAAATTCAATCACTCCCCCGCCATCTAAGGGAGAATCCACCCCCAAATGGAGCGTCGGGAAATGCAGGTCAAAGGCGTTAATGCACATTTGTCCTCGGACCGGGAAATCTGGTGTGGAATGGCCATAGGCCACACGGTAACAAGTGTCAGGAGGACTCCACCCTGTGGAAAAAAAAAGAAAGAAAAGAAATACAGGAAACTTTGGGGGATGACAACGATTTATGAAAATGTCCGAGGGAAAAACGAAGAAAATCAATAAAGAGAAATGTGCTGGAGAGCAAAAAAAAAGAGTGCCAACAAAATCAATTGAAAGCAAATTATAGTTGCTGCAGTTAGATAAGCTCTACTCCCCTTTTCCCCCGATTGACGTGAGTTATGAACCTTGGAGTCCCCTTTCCCGCAGCTCCTGCTTTTCTATCACAAAGTGAAGCCCGCAGGCGGCAGGACAATTTAGCTCAATGACTTTTTCGGGGGGTGTGGCATATACATAAACGGTCCAAAAGGGGGGAGTTTAAGTGGGAGTTGTGGGGTCAATTTGCAATCCGAGCAACTTTGTCTGGAAATGGAGAAAAAAGTGGAGAAATTACCGGGAAAAGGAAAGAGAGAATCCTGAGAAATGGCGAGGCAGGAAAAATAAAAGGGAGTGGAAAGAAATCAAGCTGAAATCTGATGATGAGCTGCATTTCGTAATTATGCCAGGCAATTAAACGATTAAGCCTCAATGGAGCAGCCAGTGGGGCAAGTGGTGGGGCAAGTGGCCGGAGCTGGAGACCACCACCTTTTCTTGGCCTGGCCAGAAAGAGGAAGTGTTAAAGATTTATAAGGTCGAGTAGGCGTGTAATTGAAGTGCACTTGTCGAGGTGAAAAGAGAGGGAAAACTGGGCAGAGGAGAAGGAAGTAAAGGTGCCAGCTATAGGTGTTAGTTATTGACTGGCCAAGGGAGATATATGTGATGACATCAGCCAAGTTTTCCAATCAATCGGATGGATTAGCGCACACTTTGGAGTGCACTTTGCCATAAAAGCAATCATTTGAAGTTTGCCAGTTTTATAAAAGTTGACGTTTGATCTGAGGTGCAATTTGAGCTAGCTAAACTTTTTGTATTAAAGATAGTTAAGGGTAAACTGAGATAATATAAAATAAATATTATATCCTCTATAAGTGATGTTAAAAATTAAGAACCCCCAAGCCCAACACTTCCCCTCTTTCCTTACTTTCATAAACTCTACATCACTCTGGACCTTTTCCTTGTTTCCTCTTCACAAAAGCTTTGATTTCACTCACTCCCATTGACCGCTGACCCTTCGGCTCAACTGCAACTAACATTAGAGACAGCCCTCGAGCACCGCCCCCTTGCCTCAGTTCCAGGACTTCGACATGACCATTTGCAAGACACTTTGGCAACATTTTACAAGGACCCAGGGCTGAAAAAAAAACTTTCATTTATGTGCAATGCATGGCCATAAAAGTTTGCGGCTCAAATCCAGAGAAGGAAGTTTGAAAGTGCGAGTGTTTGTTGTGTCCCATCGGGGGAAGGGAAGAGGCGTGGCAGGACCAAGGCAAACATATTTGGCAAATGCGGAAACGGAAATATTCGCACCAAGGCGAGACAACAGCAGCAGCAACAGCGGCAGCCAGTAGAAGTGGAAAACACTTTTTGGGCCTTCAACATCTGACAACTGGCAGCAGTTTCCCTCACACTTTTCCACCCAGTGTTCGCCTGTCTATCTGCCTTTTCTCGGCTGGGATTCTGCCTCCTCTCCTTGCCCTTTTCCTCCTTTTCCCTTTCTCTTCTTTTCATATTTTCTAAATGCATTTTTGTTGTTCAATTTCCAACTGCGTCTGCAATTTTATTTTGCCATTTCTACCCTGAGCCTCCATCCGTTTTCCCCCCCGTTTTTCCCCCTCTACCAATTTAATTTTTCTTTCTTTTTCTTGGGGTTTTTTCCCCCTTTTTGGCGATGCGATAAGAAAAGTTTCTTTAGTTTATTTTCAACGCAAACGGCTTGCGGTGGAAATCGTTATATATTTTAATCTAATTAGGATGTAATGATAGCTTCCTCTCCAACTTACTGTCTTTTTTTCAAGTCTTGGTTTACATTGCTAAAAATATATGTAAGTAAAAATTAAAGACTTTTTAAACTCTTTCTACACAAGTGCATCCTTTAAAAACTTTAAAACATCTCCTCAAATTTATTTAATAATCTTTTACTAGCGAAAAATTTAATAATTGTTTTATATTTCTATATAATTAGGATATAATGATAGTTTCCGCTCCAACTTACTGCATTTTTTCTATGCTAGCCTTTACATTGCTTAAAATAAATTAAAGAAAATATGAAAGACCTTCTTTAAACTCTTTCTACAGAACCCTTTAAGATATCTGTTTAAATTTCTTGAATAATCGTATACTAGCAAAAACTTTAATATAAATTTCGAGGCTAGTAAAAAAAGGTGTTTTAAAATATTTTCTGCAAAGAAAAGCTGAGACAATGCCTCTCAGAAATCCACAAAAAAATTCACACGAAAAACTTGAGAAATTCAAACAGTAAAAAAAAAAGAAAGGCAATCGGGAAAAATATTCACGAAGCAATTTCATAAAAATTTGAACAGCGCCAAAATTAAAATAAGGAAACTTGGCAAACAGCTGGACTGTATCTCTCGGATGCAAGCGAGAAGTTGGACCACCCGCGGCGAAGACCCGCCCCGCCAAACGTCTCTCTCTCTCTGTCTCTCAGTGAAAAAAACTGAATAATTTAATTAGAAATTGCCACTTCTGTCGCATTGGACAACAAAAGCGCGGCAAATTGGCTGGCAGAGGGGGAGCACGAGCAAAAAAAATGAAAGAGTTGGCTGGTTCCGCCGCTGTGTTGCTGCCTTTTTGAGTGACGCATGCAGAAATTGGCAACGCTCACTTAACAGCTGCTGAGTTGGGGGCAGCGGGGGCAGGCACGGTTTAACTGACAGCTGTAGAGGCAGACAAGGGAACAGGAGGGGCAACTAAAAACGGGCTTTCCGAGTGCCAAGGCAAACACAGTCTTCAAGTAGCGCAGTTTAATTAAATTTCGAACATTTTTCCAACGGCACTTTACATTGTACCAGCAAATGGTACATGTGCACTGCCAACAAGGGGGTGCAAGGTGGCTGTAGATCAAAGGGGGGAAATAAAGTTGCAAAGTGTCAAATTGAGACAGTATCGCACAAAGTGTTTCGCCCCGAAAAGAGGACGAAGGGGAGTGCGAAATATGAAAGGGAAAGTCTGCAGGAGGGAAAAGTCAGGCATTCCATTTCCCTGTTGGGTTAATAGCCTTGAGTGCAAAAAGGAACTGTAGCTCTTAATTGACATTAAAATTAGTATTCCTTATTCATTTAGTACAAGCTTTTAAGGAGACTTCCTTTGGAATTGTACTTCCTTTCTTGTATTGCCCCTTAAAGTTAGAGACTGAAGAGTTTTTTTATTATAAATTCAGAAACAGACAAAAGCCTTTCAATTCTACTAATTCCCTTTCAATCCTGGCTAAGTATCCATTAATCCAATCACTTTTCCCTCTCATTTCCTTGACTAAATGAAAGACAAAATAATCCATGAATTATATGCGACT
The DNA here is from genome assembly GCA_008042585.1 of Drosophila punjabiensis. Taxonomy (NCBI): domain Eukaryota; kingdom Metazoa; phylum Arthropoda; class Insecta; order Diptera; family Drosophilidae; genus Drosophila; species Drosophila punjabiensis. Next base: position 22,620 of record VNJR01003760.1, read on the forward strand.
GATTTTCCACCTGAAATCGTCGCCTAATTGTGTCTCGGCTCGAGCCTGCTTATCACCTGAATTTTGTCCCGTCACCTGAAGAAGGTGGCTCTGCTTCTCATTAGGGGACCTTATCGACTCAATGCTCCTCTCCTGCTCCTTCGTTCGCTCCATCTGTAATCCTTTGTGGACCCTAAAGTAGCCCATTAAACGGCAGTTTCCATCGACCCGATCGGCTTTGTCGGCCGGCTCAAAGGCCAATAAACAATCGCCGAGCAAGTTGCATTGATTCTGTTTCCCATTTCCACAAGTCAGTCAAACAATTAAGGCCACAATTCAGAGTTAGCCGAGAAATTATGGTGTCACCACAGCGGAGGTGACAGGCGACTTGGCCGCTCGCCTCGCCTGCTTGGGCCCCTGACAAATGATGGTCGGGATACAAAAAAAAAAATGCTGACTTGGAAGCCAGCCGGTGTCCCGGTCCACACCTAAGCAGGTAATCCTTTAACCTGCCGCCAGACAGACAACTCAACTAGACTCAATACAGAGCTCAGGGGTCAAAGACAGCACCGACACAGCCTCGATTGAGACATTGTCATCGTTCCACTATCTCGACCAAAGGCGGCGTTTATCTAAGGCCAAACAGGTACGGCGACCGAGCAGACTAAACCTCAAAGGACATTTTCACAGGCCAGTGCACAAAAGGGACACAAGACGGCTAAAACTTCATTGTGCAATTGGCACAATTAAACATGAAACCAAGTCACATCGATAGCGGAGGCGAAGGTGACGCGACGGCGGCTTCTCTGAGGTTGAAGTTTTTCGCCAGAAATCAGCAGAAGACCCGATCCAACATCAAAGAAGAAATTGTTGCCGATTCTCGGTCCGATTGTTTGATTGTTTGTCACAAAATGTTTATGCTTGACTGAGAAACAAATAAACAATTGTGTTACCTCAAAAACTATATTTATAGGGCGGCGGCACCCTTAGAAGCCAGCTCCTTTCTCTGGGAAATTTTCGCCTTTCTGTGAAATTTCTTCTGCCACAGATTTCGCTAAAGTTGCGTAAACTGGTAAGGAAAAACCGCGAAAAAGCTGACTAACCACAGCCTTAACCTGGCACCGTGTGAAATGCAAAACCTGTGCCGGCAAATAATTAAAATTGATGTCCGCGCCGGCAAGAATGTGTGTGTTTTGGGTCCTCGAAAAGCGGAAAATGCCGCTTGCAAGGCCACCGCTGTTCACTACAGTAGCATAATTTGATTAAAGCAACCCAGAACCAAGGACCAAGAAGAGGGGCAACCAGTTGCAAGGTGAGCTAGACAGGCCACCACAGTACACTGACCAAAAAAAGAGAGGCTCTTCTTGAAAAAAATGTGCCTCATAGAAAGCAGTTTGTTTCTAGAAGAAAGCTAGAAGAGAACTAATAACTTTTAGTATGATTTTTTAATTTAAACCATTTTTCAAAGTTCTTTATATGTAACTTATTTATTCCAGTGTATCACTTTTAGTCTTCATGTTCGCTCCATGTCCGTGTCAGAATATTTGGAAAATTCTGACGCAGTCGAGGCGCAAAATGCCAAAAGCATGCTTCAGCCGAGGCTCGGCCAGGTTGCTTTTTATGGCTCGTAATAACACCCCTTTTGGGGGCTGCTGTGGCCCCGCTGGAAGTGGCATTAGCTATAAACATTTGGCTCCCACTGGGGGCCAGGGGATCCTAGGGATTTAGTTTGATATTCGAAAATGTTTAAATATAACTTTATGGCGCAGGATTTATGAAATTAAGATCTCGAGTGCAACAGCAGCGGCTGTTCCGTTTTGACCTTGTTACCGCAACGAATTAGTGAGTGAGAAAACCAGAGAATGATTTTTAACAACCGGACTAACAGCGGGTGAATTTTTTGGAAATACTCGCTCCTTTTGGTGTCCTTGTACCTGGGAAAATGTTCACACTCAATTATCGACGGTCGACCAATGTCATTAGCAGCAAATTTGAGTCCCTGACCCCGCTCGCCAGGATATTGGCCAAGAGAGATAGAGAGAGCGAAAAAATACAGGAACCGTAACGAAACAGAGCTCAAGCGGAGTTTGGTAACTTAATCAAGCATGGCTAAAACGGTCCGAGAAGAAGAGAACTAACGCCAATTGAGTTGTGAACTTGTCGATGCCAAGATAATGGTAGCGTGAAGAATTTTCAAGGCAATCTTCAGCACGCAACACAACCCCAACATGAGCACAGACCCAACTTGGCCCTCATTGCAGCACATGACATGAGAAAAGTATGCTCACACAGAGAACAATGCCTCACAAGTATCTTTATAACTTTTATAGAATTTTAAACCATTTAAAAGGTTGATTATTGGGAAATCTTAAGACAGCTTATACAATCTATAATATTTTAGATAATTAAATATCTTCTTTTATATCTTGTCAAGTTAATTTCTCTCTGTGCCTCAAAATTACTTTAAAATTCTTGGCTGTCACAACTCGATTTCTGGGATCTACAATCCGCTCTAATCACACAAGATCTTCTTCGTCAGAGATCTTTCTCCCCCGAAAACCGATCACAATGCACGCTTTAATGACTAATTATAGACGGACTTTATGCCAGGGCCATGGCTATACCGAGGCATGTCACGCTATGATGAGTTGTCATAAAATCCTCAGTGTCAGAGTCTCGAAGTCAGCCTCGGAGATGCACATTTTTCAGCTGAAGACGAAGGGAGAGGGACGAAAGAAAAGGCAGCAAGAAGACATCTCTCTATGGCCTCAATGGTCATGTCAAAGTTGAGAGACAAACGTGTCGTAATTGATTTTTATGCTCTGTGTCATTGTAGCCGCTTGGCCTTGTCGAAAGCAGAAGAAGAAGCAGCCAAATGGTTTATGACGTAGCAAAGATCGTAAATCCATCCATCGACCCATAGCACAGTATGAGCCTGTCCTCATGGCTTCCCTGGGCCCAGTTAGTTGCCAATTTGTACTGCCCTTGCACATTTACGACCTTGGGCCACGTCTGCTAAACTGCAGCCTTGAATTGGGCATAGATTTATCTCAATCTCGGCCTGCTGGGCTCTGGTACTCACATCTATGGTTGCTGGTTACCGGGATGACCGAGCATAAGCAAATTATCGACGGTTTCGGTGCAGTATGATATCATATGGTGTGGCTGTCAGCTGGGTAGTTGGTTGCGGATTTGGTTACGGTTTTCCACCATCCTCTCCATAGGTGACAAGGTCAAGTCTCTGGTCAAAAAGAGTCCGGGTGCCATATGCTTCTATATGGTTAGCCAAATTCGCGTTAGTTGCGCTGTTCTGGGGTTTCGATCTTGGTTTGACTAAAGGGAATTTTAACAGTTTGTAGGATCTATTAAAGCGTAAATAAATTCCAGGAAATTGTTCATTTTCTAGATAGTTTCACAGATACTAATATTTGTTTATACCAGCGTTCCAAAATCAATTCAAGGGATTGGTAATTCAAGGCGTAAAAGAATGACATAAGAGGTAAGTCTAAAGAAAAGATTATCCTTAAATAGACTTACTGCTCTGCTCACCACTATAATATATTTAAGACCCCTTCAATTTAAAACCATAAATTCGTGGTCCATCATTATCTCCAGTAGAATTATAACACTTTATTGTCTCTGCATCGCGCATTACACTTAATTTGTGATTTATTGCGATATTAATCCAGCATTAATATCAATTCAATTGCATGAAACCCACACTCAACCGCAACGAGAGCAAGTTGCAACTTGCAATCATTTGACCCGGGCCACCGTTAATTGATTTAATTGCAAAGCCAAACAGTTTGAGAGCAGCACGCCCCCGTCGACGCCCTAATGCGATAACAAACAACAAAAGAGAGAACTGAAAGTTGGAAACCGAAACCCGAAAACTTTGACAAACAATAGAAGAAAAGGAAAAGCGCTGGCTCGTATCAGGGAAATATTAAAAATTAACAACAAAAAATAATTTCCCATAAATTCTCGTTAACGCGGCGTCCGAACCCCTCTCTCCCAATCCCCGCGAACGCCGCACTTCAAGCTGCCTAATTAAAAGCAAACATCCAGCGTCTGATGATCCCCAGGAGGCTGGGAATCTCTTGTCTCGAGGATGAGCTACTCGGCTGATAAGGGAGAAGGAGGGGGAGATATTAGAAGAGAAAGAAAGCTATACAACAAAAGAGAGAAAAGGAGAAAGAGAGACATTGGCGGCGCATCATACAATTTGTCTCATAATCAAATATCATTTGTTAATGTCTAGCCCTGTGAAGAGGGAGGACCAAGGCGAGATCTGCGGGCGGCTGACAATCGGGGAATTATACACCCGAAAAAAATACAGCAGCCTTAAAAATAGAAAAATTCTCTATAATAAATATGATTGCTATTAAGATCCTTCTTTCTGTTTAGGATTGAATCAATACTCCTTAAGTTAAAATATATTTTTTAAAAATACTCTATATTTCTGACATCCTCTATCCCTTTTAATTAAATTTCCCATTCATTCCGCTCTCTTTTCTTCCTGTGTAATGGAGGGTGGCGTAACTCAATATGCATTTTAAGTGTATGCGTAAACATTGATAGCATATTGATGACCACACTGATGAGATGAGTATGATGCCGGGATGGATCTGGATGATGCAACTGCCTCTGTCCACTGATAAGATGCAGCTGGAACTGGCATCTACTCCTCGGAGGATCTCGCATCGATGAAAACAAATGAAATGCAAACGCCCTTAATTAAATTTCCCTTCGTTTATGCCATCCTTCTTCCGTTCCCCAAAGATCTCTCTCCCCTTCCTGTGCCGTGAAATTTCCTGGCCACACGAAGATCATCACAAAGCCCGAAGAAACGAGCGAAACTGGCGTTTTTAATGTCTCAATTTGCCTGCCTGCCTGCCTGCATATACGTTGAGAAGGGGCCAGGGGCAGGGGCAGGGACAAGAGGGGTCTCAATGTCTTCATCAAAAACCACGATGCACAGCAAAACGCGTTAAATGAGCGATCGTTAAAAGGAATTGCGAATCGCGACTCGCTTGGGTTGCGTCTTGTCTTCGGAGTCCGGGCTCCCTTCTTTTGCATCGCCTGCCCAGGGCATAAAATGGTTACGTAGCTCCTCAGCTTTCTTGATAGGCGGTACTTGCAGCACAGTGGCTTGAACTTGTCTAAAAAATAAATAAAAAAGATTTTCAGAAAAAGATATATGTAATAAAAAGTAACTCTACAGTCAATAATCTGCTCCGGTTATCGAAATCGTATAAATTTACCGATTTTGAAAAAGGGAATCGGTGCTTCCGTTCTCTATATCATAAGTAAAAAAGCATTAACTTTTTATTGCGGCAAGACAAAGTTGAACGTTTTACCCATCGAAAAAATCGTACGATTTAGAGAACGGGAGCATCAAAATCGGTAAATTTTTACGATTTCGATGACCGGAGCAGACCTGATCACTTCCGTGGAGTTTCAGATTCAATTCTCATAAGAGATTATTTCCCATATCCTATAAAATCACATATTCACTGCTCTCTTACCACTGTGCTTCAACAAGCTGCTGCAAAATTGCTTGCATTGAGCAACAAAATCAACAATAATAACAACAACGTCAAGGGAAACACCGGCTTCAAAAGCCCCCACACAGCACACGACTTCACGACAAAGCCCTCGCAGGGAAAAAAATAAAAAATAAAAGGATGGGGTTTTTGGGGGAACAAGATAGACAGCGAAGTGAAGGCAGCGGCGACTTGCACTCATCGTTCGTCACACTCGCCGAGACTTTTTTCTGGCTCTTCAATATATCTATATTACCCTTGCAAAGGGTATCTTTAATTGGGATGAGTCTCTATCCACACTAGCCATAATTATTTATAGAGGAAAATAAGCTCAAACTTGGGATTATATTATGTAGAAAACCAATTATATAATATCTGATAAAAAAAAACGATCTAAGGGAAATAAATCCTGAGATTGCGAGAAAGCATAACAATAATTTAAGATCTTATGAGACTTTCGGAGAAAACTGAACTCCGCTGATAATTAAAAGTATTTTAAATTTTTAATGCTAATTAAAAGCAAACTGATACAAAGTTCACTTTTGGTTATTTAAGAATGCACAAAATCTTGAAGGAATGTTTTATTTTATTTATTTTATCATGTATGATAATTTGTTTTTGATAATTTTATGAAACCATTAAGAGGTCACATATGATATCTAAGACTCGTAAGAGTATTAAAGGACTCTTGAGGCTTTGGCAGCTTCCTCTCTCTTAACTTTTTGCGCTTTTCGGGTTGGTGGAAGTGATGCTGTTGTCGCTGGCTGCTTGCCGCTGATCTTATCGGCAATTTGTCATGCAAAAATTTACTGCCGCTCCAAGTCGCGCCTAGGGGCGGTGGGGCGGGTGGAGGGACTGCCCCCGTTTGTTTATAATAAAAGTTGCTTGTGCGGCTCATGCGGCAATGTTTTATAATTTTTTTTGTTTCGGTTTTGGTTTCTTTTTTTCATTGTGGGGCGGCTTCAAAGCATTTGTACAGGATGTGCGTTGGTTTTTTTAGTCTCCCCCGAGCGGCTCCCCTCCACTCCCCCCATGCCTCCCCTCTGGCCTGATCAACTCATACAAAATGTGTCGATTAATGCGCTCCAGATGCTCTGACAGACACTCGCACTCGTTAGAGAGAGGAAGAGAGAGAGAGAGAGAGAGAGAGAGCGAAAGAGGAGTGCGGCTGGAATGCGCCTTTGATTTGTTTGGGGCTCCGCAATGCGACGGAGCCGGGCGGGGCGGCAGGGGGTGGCGTAGCTCCAGGGGGAGCAAGGGGAGGGTTGCCCTGACACTGATGAATGTCAGTCGTTTGTCAAAACGCACTGGAAAAGTGCGTCGAGTTGTTGCCGTTCCAAGGGGAATACGGCAAAAATGAAAACAGTTACAACAAGTGAGAGTGCATTGAAAAAATGAGTTTAGACTATCAGATACCCTTTAGTGTTTTATTTATTTTTTATATGTAAATATTAGGAAGTTCAAGTATGAGTGTTTCTGGGAATTTCTTCCAAAAACAATTGATTTTTTATCAAGAAAATAATTTGTTATTAATAACTCTAACTTTTTTCATATTTTAAATTTTTTTATGGCTAAGTAAATAAGGCATGTCCAAGCTAACTTGTATACAATATACCCCTCCTTCCGTGAGTACCTTGCATAAAAACCTAAGCGAAAAGCAATGAATGAATGCGTGAGTGAGAGACCCAGTGAGTGACAGAGGACGAGAAGTGAAGTGAAGGGGGGCTGCGACTCCAACTCCAGCTTTCTCCCTCTCTCTCTCTCTCTTTGGCATATTCAGAAGGAGCGCTTCCCCTTTGGGGAAACCTGGGGAAGGGGTCCAGTATTTCCGTACGTGTGTGTCAATGGATGACGCCACTGCCCCGACACCTTGGAGCGGAATGGGTTCCTGCATGTGTGTGGCCCCCGAGGGCCAAACATTGGAACTTTTGCTCCATATTAATGTGGCTCAGTGTCGGGTTTAATTGCTGCAAGCAGGATATAAGGCGCCTTGAAAACTCAGGCAGGTCACCAGGAATACATATTTCTGCTCAAAGTTAATCCAAATTAAGCCATGAACCGGAGAACCTATACGATTTCTGATCTCTTCCATGTGGTGGCCAGAAGCACTCGAACTCGAAAAATCCCTGACTCGTACTACGTGCCTTCTGTTAGAAACCACAAATTAGAAACAAATTATTACATTAAACCTATTGATAATCCAATACCGAAGCAAAAAATCCCATCGAGCGGATAAGAGAAACCCCAGCAAAAACCAAGGCACTTGAGAATTTTCCTTTTCAAGAACTCTGGCTGGCTGGCCAAGTGGAAAATGTGTGCCAAACAAAAGGATTTCGAAAAGCAGGGAACAGTTGTTGAAATAAAATACGAAAATGTTCCGAAACTAAATGAAATATTTCCCCCGTAAACAGTTGCTGGCTCCCTCGGCCAAAAAGGTATATAGTCATTAAGATAACAATCTGAACGACAGAGTAATGGAAACGAGAACTATAACAGAAATTGTCATCAGCAGAGAAGAAAAAAACAAAACAGAAATTAAATGGACAACATGTGTTTGAAAGGATCCCAAAATAAAAGGAGCGGGCAAAGGACAACAGTTGGTGTGATGAGTTGTTCAGACGAAAAAACGAATGAAAAATTCCAGTTTTTTTAAATTAAATAAGAAAAATATTATTTTTATATCCGCATTGGGAAAACCGCAACAAAAGGCGGCCGTGGTGGAAAATCCAACCGAAATCCACACAATTTTCGCAGTTGCTGATTGAGTGGCAAGTGCGGCAGGTAGCAGGCAACAGTTTCGACGGATACCTGTGGCGTTTTTGGCAGAAATATGCAGGGGCATAGTTCGATAGATGATGTATGAAGGAGAGGTACAGTTCGGCCCGTTGAGGCCCGCAATTAGGCATGCCGCATGGAACTAATGCATTTTCGCAACCGCAGAAATCAATTTTCAGCGCAGCCAGGGGAAAGCACTTAAGATACGGCCGGCGGCTCGAGCATTTCCCGGAGACAAGGTGGGATCTATTCAGGGAGGTCCCCCGAGGGGAAAAGCGCTGACAGCCGGCGACGACTGCACCACTCGGGATTCGGGATTGATGGCTGTCACCAGGAATTGACATAACAAATGTCACCCCAGGGCGATCGAGACTCTCTACGTCTTCGCTTCTCCGAGGTTTCCTGTTTGTTTGTCCAGAATTCTTTGTCAACGTGCTCGAAAATTAAATAACAAAAAACCAAAACATCTGAAAATACAGAAAGTATAAATTGTTCGCAGACCACAAGTCCCGCTGTTGGGGTTGCTTCCCGAAAAAAACAAACATGTGTTTACTTCTCGAGAACCCAAGGAACTATGCCTGTTGTGTGTTTTCTCTCTCGATTTGTGTAACAAATTACTGAAAGCAACAGATTTTTAATGTAAATATAATTGTATAATTATATAATCGCCAGCAGATGTGGGATGCTGACAATGGGGGGATATTCTATATTAAAAGGGCTGTCTTTTGGGGAAAACTATGGATTAGTTTGGGGATTTCAAGTGACACGGATTAATTTAAAAAGGTGCGTTGTGTCAAAAATTGAAAATATAATGTCACTTGAGGGGAATCTAAAGGATCAAAATGTCAGAAGGAAAAGTTAAGACAGATTATTGTAAGAGTTTTCTCTCAAAGATATATAAATTTTATGGAAAATTGTACATTTAGTATGTATTTCGTTCCAAAACTAATTGGATTTTAATTGGGTAAAAATAAATACATTGTTCTCCAATTCAAAATAAAGTAACACCAATAAAAATTGACTTATTACTTTATACCAGCCCCATATAAATCTCAGGCGATCGCATACATATTCATGGGATCTTAAAGGAGAATCCCTGCCATCTGCAAGACAGCTAAAAAAAAGCTAAGACACGCCCCCACCAAAAACCGACTCTCATTCGTGTGCTAATCACGAGAAATTCAATCGAAAAATATATGTATATACCAAGCAGTTAGGATCGGGATCGGGAACCGAGAAATCACGCGCCTCGCAGGAAGCCTTTGTCCGAGAGCCTGAAATTGGAGTGGAGTGCTTAGCACCCCTGCGGTTAGGGATCCTCATCTTTGGCCTCATCCTCTGGCGATCTGACGATCCGAATTAATTTCGAAACACTTCAAAGCAGGCACGACGCCGGCCAGACTCTCGAATGGAAATAAATTAATTAAATATGCCCAGACCTGCTTCGACTCCGGAATCGGAATCGGGCTCCCTGGAGGCAGAGCCTCTCGATCGCCAGGCCCTGTCCAGGTCCCGACATTGTTTGTGTCAAATTTTCAAATTTAGTTGTTAAACCCGAAAAACAAGACAAGCAGCCAGCCCAGCGCCCAAAAACCAGACAAACCAGGCAAACTTGGGCAGGCCACAAAAAAAAAAAGAAAAAAGGAAGATTCGAAAAACAAAAGGCGTCGGAGCCCATCACTCACTCTATCCGACTTCCAGTCCCCGGGTAATTATGGGTTATGCAATGGCAAAAAGCAAAAAGGAAAACGCAGGGAGAAAATTTCCAGCCAAAAGGTTCCATTGCTGCTCAGAAATTTAGACATTAGACGCTTCCCTCATTGCCACTTATTGGCAACAGGGGCAGGACCCCGCTCGGACTCACCGAAAATTGCTGTTAGCAGGTAGCCGCCAGGAGCTACAGATCATGGCCGGTCCTGGCCACTGGACCAACATTGCCTCCACCTCATCCTCCTCCTCTGTTGTTTCCCGGTTCTTTTTCCTTGTTCTTTTTTTTTGCATCTCTTGTGGATAACCTGTCATTAGCTTTGGGCGGGTTTTCGGGTGAAGGCAGCCGGCACCTTCCTTCAGTTCCTTTGACTCCCCGCTGCGACTTGCACTGGAATTGAGACATTGTAGGCTGCACTTGATGGCTAACTGTTTACAATCCACGGGGGCACTTACCTTGGAAATCAGTTGGAATTTTCAGACCAAATTCTTCAGTTTCCGATTGGTGTTCTGAGTTGGACAGCCTTGATGAATGCATTTTGAATGAGTTGTGAATGATTTTGCTAGAATCTGAATACAGTTTTTAGTATCCTTTAATTGAGATAAAGAATACTTTATACTAACTATAACTTTAATGCTCCGAATATTTAAATATATTCCGCAATTTGCTTCTTCCGATAGAAACCCATTGTGATCAGAGCAAACCAATTATGATTGGATTTCTGCGCCACGCTCTTCAGCCAGAAAGCGTTTTGGCAGATGGCAGCTGTCGCTTCTAGTGCTCCACTAACTGCATCCATTGTTGGCCTCAATGGAGGCAAATTGTCAAAGCGTCAGCGAGGCGAGGCGCGACTCGGAGAGAGAATATTCAAAGTATCTGCAAGTATTTTGCATGACATTCGCGTTAAAAGGCAGACATCAAACTGAATGGTTCTTGGAGAGAGAACGGGGAAAGAGAAGCGATCCGGGGGCTGCACTTCTTCTCGGGAGATGGCGTTGGAGATGACGATGATGATGATGAAGATGATGATGACAATGCTGGGGCCTGGCATTTTATGGCTCCTTGAAAAAGTCGCATCATTTGACAAGACATTTATGCGGCACTTGTGGCGTTTTCAGCCTTTTTGCTAAATTAGGCACAACTGCCAACGGAGTGGCAGGTTCCTCTGGGCAATTATTCAGTTATGAGATGCCATTTGATTTGATATATGGACGCATGCCGCATATGGTTTGACAAGTTGGCCGCCGTAATTGTGTCATTTGTGGTCTGGAGGTGGCGGAACACTATTTTCTACCACACTTTACAATTGGATTAGGCCAACTAACAAACCGAAACGCAGTTAACTTTTTCCGGCCAGCGTCCACGGAACTTAATTAAGCCACATTGAATTCAATTTTACAATTTGGCAGGCCGACAAATATTCGGTATCCTTTCATAACCGATACGCACATCAATGCATATTTTACAGGAGAATAATTTTATGCAAATTCAATTTCGGTTGCGGCTAAAGTTGTTTGTGATCCGAAACTAATTTCAGATTTAAGTGGCTCCATTTGATGAGTTGATTGCGTAACGAATTTAGGCTATTAAACTAGAAAATTTTCAATCATAATTCACACTCTTCTATTGTTTAGTTGATGTGGATGTCTATGTTCATAAAATAATGTTATTAAACCAAAAGCTAATTTCATTTTCGCCTGAATAAACTTAATGAGCAGAGCCTTTGATTGACCTCAACCTGACCAGAATCTTATTCTGCCGATTTACGGCCCAGTTTTTATTATTTTGTCCCTCGAAATCCCCGGGCCAATTAATTTTGTTTATGCGCTTCATTTGAACCCCTCGAGATGGGAGGCTTCAGTTTTGGGACAAATATATTTATTTCGGATACATAAATTTATGCATATTTATGAAGCAAAATGTATCTCCATGTCCATTTCGAATGCAAACAAATAGCACAACGAGAGCGGCCGCCAAGCTCTCCGAGCTAACTCCCCAAATCCCCGAATTAATAAACCAGAGTACCCTCGGTCCCCCAACAACTACCACAATAATATAAAAAAAAAATATATATATATATGTATTTATATAGCAGCCGGAGGACAACACGCGAATGGAAAATAAGCAGGGAAAAAACTTGACAGCCAAGGCAATTTACATGTCGAAAGAGACAGGCATATGGCGAGGGAAAGAGGCAGCCGATTATTAGATTGAGATACATCCAGGTAATGCTGCAGTTGAGAGAGTTCCGCGGCCAGAACCAGAAATTAGTTTGTGTAAACAAACATGTCAACATCCACATTTATCACCGCCACAACCAAGGCCACTCCCCTCCCCCCTTCAGCAGCTCACCTGTCCAGCCATGCACTGAGAAAAAAAGTACAAACTGTGAAATTTGAAACACTGAAACTAAGGCAATTGTATGGAATCTTATAGTTTCGTAGAGAAAACAATTTGTAAAATTGGTTAATTTTATCCACTGACAACTCATTAATTTTGTTGTAACTATAAAAAATCAGCTTAACCTCCTTTTCGCTCAGTGTAACGACAATGGCTAGTTACGGGGCAGATTGCTACACAGACCTTAGAATTCCTGGAATCTTCACCGAACTTCAGTCTGTCTTATTGTTTTTATTTTTATGGCGCAATGTCAACACTGCATTTTTATTCCTCGCCAAGCAGGAGAAGATCGCAGATGGAGTTTCTAGACCAGGCAGGGGGCGGTACAGGTTACCTGTGGACCTGTCACGAGGCTCCTCTGTCCTAAACAAAGACATTATTGATGCCCAGATGGTTCCGAGTTGATAAGAGAGCGCGCTCGGCCGACTTGGAGGCAGTCACTCAATGATCAGATAAGTGAGATGGCCGGACTCTCCGGTCGCGGGAGTCTGGCCTCTTCGGTAGAGACACGCGATGGGGCCCCGAACTTGCTCTCCATAATTTATAGATGGTAGTCAGGTGAAGTCGGGACCCAACATCGATTCCCCACGACAATTACTTTTTTGAGCTGCCAGTCAAGGGACCTGCTGACATCTACTCCTTGCATGCGAGACTCTTACAGGCGGAATCTCCCAGGGATCTCTGAGATCTCTGGGATCTTCCCGGATCGGATCGGATCGGATCGGATTGGATCGGTTCGTGTTTGTTTGTTTTGTTCGCCTGTCACTTCGGGGGGCCTTTCTGTGGGGTAATTGGATATTGTAAACAAGTTGTAGTAGTAGCCGGTGCCAATGGGTTGCATTTTCTCGGCTTATACTTATTTATGAGTGCGATGCCGGGGTGTAGAAATGAATAATGTTCAAAGGAGAAGCAATAGATCAATGAGGAGCAAAGACAGGGATGCAGAGGATTGGTTTCCCAAAGAATACTTATAAAAAAAATATAATTTAGTACGGGCACGCTATGACATTCAATCAATGCTTGTTTGGAATGAAAATGAAATGTCTGCTCTTTACAAACTGGCATAAACTTAACAACTCCTTTCATCGCTGATATCTCGCCTGAGAAAATCAAGGTGAATAATTCCTGGGATAATTTCAGATACCCGCACGTTTGAACCATAAAGCAAACATCTACTTCACCTTTAAATTCTTTCTCTTCACTTTAATCTCGATCAAACCGAGCCTCACTTCCTGTCTGCTTCGGGCGCCAAATAATAATTCAAATATTTACCACAAAAAAACAAACCTAGCAAAGGAATCACTAAAATAAAAACGTATAAAATGAATAAACAAGGGAGTAACCAAGACTGACATTGCTACCGATCGATCGTCTTGGGTAATCCAATCCAAAAGTGAGCCCAGATCGCTGAGCAGTGAGTCGAAGATAAGGCAGATCCCCGAAAACCCGAGGAAACCAAACTGATTCAACTCCATTCAGGCGAAATTGTCAACGATATAAACGATCGCATGTGTGCGGAGGTAAATATTCAAGTAGGACGATTACCGGAGACAAAAAGGGACAACAAAAGGAATTTATGACTTGTGTCACTTTCAGCGCCATCAACCCGTAACTCAGACGCCGCCAGACAACAACAGCCCACGAGAATTCCACGTATGCGCGCCTGGAAATTAAGATACAAACATGCCCACGGAGCCTTTGCCTTTGCCTTTGGGAAGATCGCATCTAGCCAACGATCGCTCAAGCGTTGCTCTCGGGTCCTCCCGTTTAGGCTCCTTTCCCGAGCCTGAGCCCAAACCCGATCCCGATCCCTTTCGCTTCCTTCCAGCATTATCCGCCTGTCGTCAGCCAGGAAGATAAGTGCGTGGCGATAAGCCAGACGGACGACAAACGACATCGATGCGTCGGGTTGCGCCTCTGCCTCTGTCTTTAAGAGTGCACAGAGAGAAAATGGGTAGATGTATTCAAAGGAATTATATGGGAAATTAATGAAGAGTAATATATTATACAATTAATGAAAAGGTGTTTACAACAAACCGCTAAATTAAATCTTAAGATAAGTAAACTTTTTGTTTTATTTTTTGGTGTCCATTTTTATAAACCTATTTTTATTTGGAATTATTCTTAGTTAATCTTAAGTTTCAGTAATTATTTTTCCCAGTGCTCTGAGTGATCCACAGACTTAGCCTGAACCTGCGCCTTGGATGGAGAAGTTACAGGAGCCACTGGCGGAGCAGCTGGCCAAGCAGAGGCGTGTCTGCCGCTTCTCCTGGCCATTCAAGGAGTTTGCACAATTGAGCACTTGAACGTTCAGGCACGACAAGGGGCGTTGTTTGTGAGGGGGATTCTTGGTAGAGAGAGAAAAATGTGTGGGCTGGCCAAGGTAAACACAGCAGTTAGCCGTTAGCGATAATTCAGGCAGGTGTCTGTAAAGTTGGGTAACGTTTCTCTGAGTAATCTTATTAAAAATGATTCTCTTAAGTAAATATAAAACTTATCAATGTATCCTTAAGGACGTTCCCCTTTGGGCGCCAACCATGTTCGGCATGCCGTTCTATCCTCAAGCCGTTTAACGCGATAAGGAAATATGTTAAAGGATTCTTAATTACTTTCGAGTGGCCGAGGCAACCAAACGCAGACACTTTGTACATTCCCGGGGCATACACTTATGTAAAAATCGTTTGAGGAGCCAAGAGAGATGGCAACCATTATTCCCTGGCACTTTAATGAGGTAGATCCAGGCCCCGCAATAATCGAGAGGGGGAGTTGGAGAGGCACACAGATAGGCAGCGAGGTAACTTATCGGGAAAACAATTACCATTTACAGGCTAATTGCGATGCTTATCCATGTGCAGCAGCAGCAGCTGGGAGAGAAGATAATGGATAATGCTGCTCCCATATCGATAGGTCCCCGTCCCTAATCAATGTGACTTTCGCATTGTCATCGAGTGTTTACAGACAATTTCAACTGCCGGGATTCTCTGTGGGCGAAAAATTCCCCAATCGATATCAACAATTTATTTATTTAATGCCAAGCATTCGCTGCTCATTTGCCACGATTATTTGCATAAACAGACGCACCCCACACAACCGTTTGATAAATATTCAATTAGGCATAGCACCGAGTGCAGTCCACAGAGTGGAAATATTATTTTTATAATTTTCCACCAAACTGAATTTCGCATTTTACACATTTCACATTACACATTACAAATTCAGCAGAGATTGAAATTACAAATTAATCGACTGGGATTTGCAATGCAAAAATGGTTAAAATGGAAATACCAGCATTTGTTGCAAGCCACAACTCCCCTTCTTTTCCTGGGAGTTGCATTTTGTGGCGGCGCCACCTGGCCTTCGGACCTTCAAAGGTCCCGCCTTGGAGGGGATCTTGAAGCGAGAGATGCTAATTATGTACGCTTTGTTGGCACTTCCCGTCGTTAATTTAGCTGAATCTGAACGTTTTATTGGCCATCGAAATGCAATTAAAGGCCATAAAAGGAGTCGCTGCACGAAATTATGTATGTGGCCGACACATGCTATTCGGTTTGGCAGTTGGTCTTTAAAGGCGGCGCCAAGTTCTTTGATTTCTAGCACCTTTTCCCTGCTCCCTTGCCGGGAATTCACTCACTCACCGATCTGAAGTGTGAACATTTGGTGTGAACTTGCAAAGAACATTTGTTAACAATGTGACTTCAAGCTGGGAATATCTTTGTTCTGCGATGGGAACAGGGAAAGTGTTGATTGGATTGGAAACTCGAAGATTGATTTGTTTATATGTGTGATTATTCTTAATGATTTCTTTAGAAAATTAGTTATTTTAATTCAAAATACTATGCTTAAATCACTCTTCAATGATTAGGCTACATTTGTACATCTGCTTCTGTAAATATTTTATGAATCCTCTCCTATTGTGTTACAAGTGCCTCTCAAGTTCCACTTTTATTCCCCAACAGCAACACGAGAAATCATAACTCTAGGAAAACAAATGATATAACTGCGCATATCTGCTCCGATATACGATTTAACGATTCAAGTTCATGAGCAATTTTAACGAGTCTGCTGTCTAATCAAGAAACATGACCGAAGAAATGTTTGGAGCTGGGGAAAACCCTTCAGACAAAGGGAAAACACTGAAGCTGAAACATTTCTTATGCATGTAAGTACTCCGAGCGATTACAATTTTTATGTGCACTTCACCCGATGCTTTACGAGGCTCAGGGCACTGCTTTTGCATACAAATACTATTCTCGACATCTATATCTTCGTATATATATATAGCCGAGAACACACTTTTAATGACACTTGTCGAGGAATGCGTTTCACTCAAAGTCCAAACACAATTTGTGCATTTTTCTTTAAATGATTTCTTTGCTGGGTCATATCTTTATTGGTTAATGTATTTATATATTTCGTATATGCGGTTATATAATTTTAATTTCTTTTCATAAGAAAACTGCCCATAAAAGTCAAGTGTGGGGGCCATAAAATGAAAAGATCAGGCCAAGCCAAGCCAAGCCCCTTGTTGTGGCCAAAAGGTGTGAATTTCAGACATTCTCCCTGCTCAAGGAGCGAAGGAAAACGAAAACTGTAATAAAAAATTTCCAAAATTAAATGTTTCCTTCTATCCTTGGGACTTTATGAGTTGGCAATTTGATTTGTATCGTCAGACGTATTTTTTTATGGGAAATTCTCCTAAAACTAAAAATCTCTCTCTATATTTCTCTGCCCATGTGAATACTCCTCCTCAAGTGATGCCAAAATATTAGTTGCCGGCTCTTGAGCAATTTCACGAAACGAATTGTAATCATTGAAATGTATCTAAACAGACGCAAGACGAAGGATCTTCAGCTGCGGTTACTTCAAAGTCCGCATAGAGATCGCCCGATCGCACTGCTCCTGCCTCCCGGCATGTGGCAAGCAGATGAGAACCTCAAGATGAACCTTCAGTTGAACCTGCACAGCCTAATGAAGCCATTAGCAGCGCCTTATCGGCGTGCTCAAGGATCCTCGAAGGAGCGCAACCGAACCGAACGAGGCACAAAAGGTCCGTCTAAGTATTGTCTTTTGTCTTTGTCTGAATTTTGCCCTTTGTTGCGGGGCAACTAATACGCCTAAATTAGATCGAGATCGGGATCGGGATCGGGATAGGTGCTCGGGGTGCCTGTGTGGCAGCTGTTGTTCAGGATACAGCTCCTCCTCCTTCTCCTTGCCAGTAGGTGTATCCTGACTCTTGCGGCCAGCCATTAACTTCACTTTCGATGACTGCGTCTTAGCATTTTTTTGTTTTTTGCAACACAAATCATTTTGAATAGCACCTGATGCAGGTCATTAGGCAATTATCTTCTTAAAAGTTGCCAAAACTTCAGTCAGTTTAAATTTGTGTTCCGATTAGGGAGTGACCAATTTAAGGAAGTGATTTATTTTCTTTATTTTTTAAGGGATATGTAGTTCCAAGAATTATATTTCTTTTTAAATATATTTTATATTTAGTTTATATTAAGGAAATCTATTCAAGTTCAGTTTGATAGCCTCCAGATTCATTTTCTCCCTTTGGTGGCAGTTATAATTTTCTCTCCATATGCTGGTCTAACCGCAGACATAAATTATATGGAAAAATATTCGCCGCTCTGCAAATATTGCGGCACTTAAGCACAAATGCTGCCACCCACTGGGGGCACCCCCTCCTCGGCCTCCGCCTCCGCCTCCGCCTTCGCCGTCAGTGTCGCAACACTTTCCAGACAATTGCAACAGCGAGTGCAACAAGCGTCGCAAAAGTTGCAGCCTCCGGACTCCTCGCCTCCCGCATGTTTTATTACTTCCGCGCACTTTCGCTTCGCGGCAGAAGCAACAGAATGTTGCATGCGAGTGCGAGTATGTGTGTGGGAAAGTTCTCAGTGCGTTTAGCAGTTGGTTAGCAGGGGGCAGTATAGGGGAGGATAGGGGAGGAGTGGGTGTGGGTCTGCATATGGGAATAGGAAGTAAGCTTCCTTCATCCTCTGTTGTCTCTGGCGCTGTTGCCACATTTTGGCGGTTGCTGCGAGTGGTTTCCTGTCGGAGATGCGTTGCCACATGTGTAAAAAAGCACTGGAAAAAGAAGGGTGATCTTAAAAAATTATTAAAATAATACAAAAATAAGGTTATAAGTTATAGAATATATTTTAATATTATTCAAAGCTACTGGATTAAGATCTTCCGATTTAGCTTATGTTTTTCTATATCAACTTTTTATTTTCTTTTAGCGAGATATAATTTTTTCTTACTTAGAAATCACATAATTTATCCTCAGTGCATAGAAACACATGTGGCCGGAAAAAATGTAAAAAATAAGCTAAGGACGCTGGCAACTGTTCACTTTCGCTGCTTCTGCCACGTCCTTTCTTTTTTTTGTTCCTTTCTTAATATTTTTCCTTTTTGTCATTAAACTTTAACCGCGGCATCTGTCACCGTTGCTCCTGCAGGAGCGCAACCTTAAAGCCTGCTAAATTTTAATTGCCTTCGTGAATTTACAGCGGCAACAGTGGCAGTACATTTGCAGGAAATAAAAAGAAAATAACTGGAGCAAAAGCAGATATTACTCCTTTTTTTTAAACTCACAGCTTTTCTCCTCTTTCCTCTGTGTTTTTTGCGCTTTGGTTTCCTTTATTGCCGGCGTCTCCTTTTTATGGCCAGTTGCAGGTTTGTGGCCTCGTTTTGGCCACAGCTACTCCGCCATATATCAAGAATTAATTAGCGTAATGCATTCACTCCGGGAAATTCAGGACAGGAGGACTTCTTTTATATGGCCCACTGATCGTGAAAAGTGTTTACTGCAGGCCCCCAATTTTTCCGCATTTTTCTTTGCCAAAAAAAAATGAGAGAAGAACTTGCATTAAATATGCATGGCAAGCATTTGCATGATGACAATGCCGGAGTTGCCAGCGATTTGCGTTTTAAATTGTTAAATTGAAGGAGAACTCAACGAGGGAAGTGGGGAAAAGTTTAAGGGGGAATCTTAAGTTAAATAAACATTATTATTGTTGCTTAAGAATTAGTGGGTAGTTCTTTAACTAAAACTTAAGAAAGACTTAAACTATAGATAAAAAAAAAATTTATAGTTGCCTGAAATATATATAATAATTTATGAGAAATTCTTAATTCTTGTTTTGAGTATATCCTTTTTAATTGAATATATTTAATTAAATAAATAATTATAAAAATAGAAACAAGTGTCCATGACATGACTGTTTTTATGAAATGCATTTAATTGCATTTAATTCTGATACAAAAATAAAAAACCTATTTAACCTTTGCTCTTTAACCTGGTTAATTGAAACCCTCCGCCCGATGCCTCTTAGTCGGCATTCCCCGACTGCTGAGTTGAGTCGTTTAATTAAATTTCAGCCAAATTAAAAGCAGCCTTTGCCTCTTTAACCCGTTCTTAACCGGGCTTTTAAGACCACGCCCACGAAGGCCAAAAAACGTGGCTGTTGACAGGCGGCGACGGCGAGGATGACGATGACGTCCTCGGTTTCAGCCAGGTGCAATGAACAAGGTGTGCAGCAGAGGGAAAGCTGGAGCAGGAGCAGGAGCAGGAGCAGTGGCAGGAGGACACTATCGCCATTTTGTTGTCAGCTGCTTGTGGCAGGCGACATCAGCAGAAACTGCTGAAAAAGGGGTAAAACGCTGGAAGGAGTCAGCAAAATGCATGCCAAATTAAACAGTAAATGCAGCGGGCCAAAAGGAATTTCCGTTCCCCCTTCTCTATAAATGAAAGCCCGAAAAGCCAAAAAAGCATTCGACCAACCCGACCGAGCCAAGCCAACCAACAAACAAACAAACAAACAACAAGCGAGTGCAGTGTGAAATTTTAATGCACAAAATTGCATGTGTGTTTGCGGCCATTGTTATTGTTGTTGTTGTTGCTGCTGCTGCTGCTGTGGGCCCTTCTTCCCTTTTTGGCCAACCAACAAACGGCAACAACACAAATTACTGGCCACGTCAACACACGGAGAAAAAAGAAGGAGTGAAACGAAATGAAACTGTTGCTGTCAGTCTGCGGCAGCAGCAAAATCAGCTTCAGGCCATGCAAAATACAACGGCAGCGAAATAAAACGAAAAAGATGGGTTAGTTTTGATCAGACGAAGGTCTAATACTCTATATAAAATATATCTTAGATTGTTAAGTAAATTTGAAAGCTTTTAAAAATATATAAAGAGTTAAAGATGGTCTTCAAATGCTTTAAACAATCTAAAGATCTGATTATAACTCATTTAAAATATATTCTTTAAATTTTATGAGGGCTCTTTTAATAGAAATAAAAACTCTAGATTTCTGGAATATAACTATGACAAATATATAACTTACATATATAGCACAAACCAGTAAATTTAAAAGCTTCTGAAAATATGTAAAGAGTTGAAGATGGTCTTTAAATGCTTTAAGCAATCTTAGGAACTACCTTGAATTTAATGAACAAATTACTCAATACAAAAAATACGATAGTTGGTTTTCATATTATAATATAATTATGTAGTATAGATTGTTCAGCAAATTTGAAAATGTATAATGAACTAAAGATGGTGATTTTTCTACAGCCAATCTTAGAATCTGCCTAAGAATTAATTCTATAAATTGTATACGTTTTTTATTGGAAATAAAAACTATAGATTTCTGGAATATAATCTCATATATATTATATCACAAAATATATATTTTCTTTTTCTCTCTAACTGAATATCATTTCGTTTTCGACTTAACTGAAGCTAAAGGCTCTCATTTAGTGGCAAAAACTTATAGTACCCCCAACTAGGGTATTAAAAGGGTTAAAACCTGGTAAAAGCAATTCATTGGCCATGAATTTTTCCACCTGTCGACAATGCGTTGATTGCTCCCGCTTCACAAAAGCAGCAAAAACGAAAAGGACGGCCAAGTTGGCCTGAAGTCCAAGCTGAAGCTGACGCTGAAGTTGAAGTTGAAGCTGAAGTTGCCATTGCCGCTGCCTTTGCCGTTGCAGTTGGCAATTCTCAGACGCTGATTGTTGCCATTTGCCGGCGATCCGAGTCCGATACAGGCCAGAAAGAGACAAACTAAAGCCGTAGATGGCCGCGGTGAAAGCGAGATGGAAGAATGGAGAGCCTCCCCTAGAGCTCAGCGGAGCGTGGCCATAAAACAAAGACTGGGGACCCTTCCAGTTGGTTTATTGCATTCATTTAGCGCATTCCCAGTGTGTTTGTTTGGGTATTTTATAAGCTCCATAGGCAGAGGGCACTTTTAGCAGCTTTATGGCTCTGCCACACGCCATCTTGCCAAGTCTCCGTCTCCATCTCCACCT
Source organism: Drosophila punjabiensis (assembly GCA_008042585.1). Lineage (NCBI taxonomy): Eukaryota > Metazoa > Arthropoda > Insecta > Diptera > Drosophilidae > Drosophila > Drosophila punjabiensis. The sequence goes on from VNJR01003760.1 coordinate 44,342, forward strand.
CCATCTCCATCTATGGACTGCACTTCTCCCGCCATTGTTGGCAATCATTGAGGCGTTAAGGGAAAACATGGAAATTGCATGCGAAAGTCAATCAGCAAAACAAAACATGGTCCAAAGTTGACAAGAGAGTGTGGAGAAGTTGTTGGAAATTCGAAGGGAAGAATCACTGAGGCAGAAATAGTGGCAAAAATTCTAGGGATTCATGAGAATTTACTACTAATTTAACTTAAATTTAATTTATTTTTAAAATTCTTTCTTCATTTTCAATAGAACTTTACATAAACAATATTAAAAATATCCACTTACACTAGAAATAAATTCAAAATAATTCCCGATACTTCCCTTTGCTGGTTCTTAAAGACTCTTTCTCTTGATTAGTCATCTCTGCATCAGTTTGTTATTCCTTTGTTCAATGTTTGTTTTGCAAATTGCAAGGAAACTCATGCATTCCCCAGCCTGATTATAAACATTATGGTCTCTCCGTTCTTGGGTCCATGGTTTTTCTACCACAGTGATGGGAGATTTTTGAAATTCCAGGCAATTGAAGGAGAGCTGCATGCCAAGAGGTGTTCGCCTCGTTTGCTCCCAGGTCGATGCATTTTAATGATGTGCCGGGGCCCCACAAATATAATTTCATTTTTGCATTTCTGCAACTTTCGCAAGCTGCAGACTGCTGACTGCAAATTGATTGCCGGCCTGGCCAACAAAAGGGCTGAAACGGCACACCAACCAACGGCAGCAACAAAAGCGGCTCACGCAATGCATGGCAACAATTGCAGCCGGTTTAATGAGCTCAAAAATGCGCGCAACAATGAAGAGCTGGCCGGGCTCCAAACCAAGGCCAATTTCCCAATGGCCAACCCCACTTGGCGTCCATCTTCCCCCCTTTGCACTCATGTAATTAAATGCAATTTTATTGCCACGATCGGAGGGGGGCACAAAAAATAGGTGGGCAATAAAGGCGAGCGGGCCTGCGAGGGCCACAAAAGTGTTGAAAGTGCTGCAAACGGCGCTGCCAACTTGATTTATGCAGCAGAAAGGAGCCTAACATGGCTAACACAGCGCCCCCTGGCGGTCAATGGCTGGCACTTCCGCCGACCAAGCAAACAATGAGCGAAGTAATTAATTCAAAAGTAAACAATTTATCAAGAGCATTCCGCTTTGCAGATCAGGTAAAGCTGTGCGAGATCTAAGGAAATTTCCAGGCCACCAGAAAACGTGGTGGAACGTTGAGGAAAAGTTATAATTTGCTATGTTAAGACGAGATTTTAGCGAAATTCAAAGGAAAACTGTACTTAAATGTTCGTTAATATTAATCATTACTTAAAAAAATCTTTCAAGCTTAAGTAACTAAATAAATCAAGGCTACAAATTGTCTAGATCTTCTGTAATATCTTAATTTATATTATCTCCTGTTTTATTATGCTTTCATGAACAATATAATTGAATCATTTATTCAATTGCATTTTCTCAAAGGGATTGGTTTCCTCGGAGCTGTTGGAATTAGAGGCATCACTATATCCTATGTCCATGCTCAAAGTCTCGGAAAAAGCTGGATTGACGACCGTTGGGTGCGGCATAGCTAAGCGATCGTCGTTGTCATCCAATTCCTCTTCCAACTCCTTACGTTCATCCTTGAAGCCAGCGAAAAGGCTCAGACTGTCATATGTACGGACAGGCTCAAAGAACTCGGTACTTTGCTGCTCCGATCCCGATACCAGCTTCTCCTCATTACTCGATTTGTAGCGCTGACCCATGACTGCACGATGCAGGAGCTCATCCGGAGCGACCACGTCAAAGGACATCAGTTCCGAGAAGATCGCATTCTCAACGGTATGAAAGGAGGCCAGAATGTGATTGATATAGCAGCGCTCGAGTCCCCGGTACACATCTGGCCATTTTGGCACGGAAAGGATGCACCACAACTGGAAGGCGCTCTGGCTGAGCGGCTCGCCTTTTCCGGGCAGATTCTCGATTAAGTTCACCATCATGTAGTCCTGCCGGTAGCTTTCAATCTCCTTCGGCTGGTCGCACTGCAGCGGAGTGAACGGAGCGTCCAGGCACAGTTGTGCGGCTCCCCAAATGTAGGCCACAAAGAAGTAGTCTTCAAGGGCGCATCTGGGCTTGCTGGCCATGGGCAGGGCATAGATCACGATCAGGCGGCGCACCAGGTTGATGTAGCGATAGAAGAGCATCAAGACGGCGGCCACGGTGTCCCTGCCCTGCAGAATGTTAGCCCGAAACAGGCCGCAGAGGAAGAAGAGGAACATCAGCTCATTTCCGGGGCCAAACTCGTGGGTGATGGCGTTGCCAAAGGAGCGTCTCAGGTACTCCCCCAGCTCATGAATGTGCTTGCACTTCTCCGCACTGATGGCACCGGCCAGCTGATTCAGGACTTTCTGGAACATGTGCCGCAACCATGCTCGGTAGGAGCCACTTTTCTTGCCCGGCGGCGACATAGAGTGCTTTGTCATATACTGGGCCAGGGGGCGTTCCAGGACATCGAACATATCGCACAGCTTGTGCATTACCTCCGATACGGGAAAGCTCCCGGTCTGCCGGTAGCCCTGCAGGGCAATGCTCGTGTTGTTTATATAAGCAATCAGGTCGCGGTAGGCCTGCGACCGGACCCAGTGGAGCAGATCCGAGTCGCCTCGCATCTGCTTCACAGGACCCTTCTGGGTTAAAACGTCCGTTGCTCGGAGTACATCCTCGCTAATATCAATAAATATATGGTCTTGCTTGTGGGTGAAGCTCATCTTGGAATTGGTTTTGAAAGTTTGGGTGGAAAAATTTGTGAGTTTGAATAGTCGTTGAATCGATAGGCAAGGCCTACTAAGTACTCAAACTAAAAACATTTGTGAACGGGCTTAAGGTGTCCTTGATAGATATTTAGCGTCTAAATGAGATAGTCATCTATTAGTTATATTGTCTTAGTTAATCTTGCTATATATCTATAATTATGTTGCTGTATGATTATTGTCTTTAAGGAAGATCACTTATAAGTACTTTAAGCTTTGACGAAATATTTGGTTTGAATTTAAATCCCGTTCACACGGCGTATAAGTAATTTATGTAATTTATATATACGTAGAAAATACGACAAAAATATTTATAAAATTATATAATCAAATATTCTAACAAAACAACCTCAAAGTCCAACTGTCTGAAGCTTAAACGAAAATTGCTTGCACGAATTTCAACTACTTTTTAAATTAAAGAGTCTGCATAAATACAGGTTTCTTAGTCTAATTTTTCACTATTTTAGCACTCAAAAATTAGCAAAAAATAATTAGAAAATCCACCAGTTTCCCTTCCTCCTCTTTAACCTCGCACAAGTCTTCCATGAATTTCACTCTGAAAACTTTTCAAATCACGCAATCTTTTCACAGAATTTAACCAGCTCTTTTGGGCCCTCGGTCCGCTGACCAACACTTACTTATAATCGAATCGAGCAAATAAATCCAAGCCGGAAAAGCCCCCAAAGCCATCGCATTATCTACTCTAATTAAGAATGCCGAAAAAGTCAGTTTGCCAAGCACTCTTCTGGCGGCTGTGGCCCGCCAGAACCAGAACCAAAACCAGAAGTGCATTTCGGGTTACAGCTACGTGCTCATCAGCATAATCAAGTGCGCGTGGGAGTTGGCTGAGAAGTGGAAGTAAAACTTAACTGCAATTTGAAAGAGATTACAATTATTTGATTGCACTTGAGGGCTGGGGCAGCGGGGCGGTGAACTTCGCTGAGGCCAAAAGTGTTTTGCAAGTCGCACTCATAAATTTTGAATGCCAAATGCCGGAGATAAACCTTATCGCGATTGAACAACAATACTCCCTGGGATATGCCAGATGAATCAGAGCCCAGGGAACCGATTTTGCAGTTGAGTCATATAGGGACAATGAATGGATCCGCTTGTCTGTCGAGATCTCTGCGCCATCCGACCGATGGCAGGTCTCTGCGCCCTGACAGTCGTTCATAAATTAAGACATTCAGCCAACAATAAATAAGCCAAACGGCAGAGAGATGCACACGTGTCTGCGGTTCGAGGAGCTCTTCAAAGAGTTTGTCAACCGGCAAAAGTCTGCGGCTAATTATGCGCGGCCCCCACTTCATCTTCCCGCATGAAGATCTCGCCTCAGACAGACTACGGGCCACATCGCAGCGCAATTGCATTTGCGGCGCACAAAAGGCGGAAAAGAAATGCCAAAAAGCCGAATGACATGTGAAAATATGCAAATATCAAAAGTGAATGAATGGGTCTGGGACCGGTCTGGGTCGGTCTACTTCTGCTGGTCTGGCCTGGCTCCTCCGCGGGCCTTCTGGCTTCACTTGTTTCCATTGGCTCACTCATTAAATATAATGGACCCGGTCGCAAGACGAGACCCAGCGTCGTCACCAAGCGCTTTAATTATGATGTCGAAATTCGCATTAATTGCCACAGAAACGACGAGTTCCGACTGCAGGTCCAGGATCTTTTTCTATACACTTGAAGGAAACCTTTCTTAGTTATAGAAACTGTATTTAAATTTACTGTATGCCTGTATTCTATATTATCCTAGTAAACAAATAATATTAAATATAAGAAACTAATTAAAAATTTCCTTACGTTTAAGAATTCTGTTCAGTTTAATATTTTTTCTAGCAGTGTACTGCTGCACTTTAAAGAACGCTGCGCCTGCAAAAATGTTCCCTAGTTCCCTCCGGCACTTCTGACAGCAGTTTATATAATTTTGACAAGCGTTTAAATGCCTGCCAGACGACCGTCGACAGTTGTCAACTGTTATTGTGGGCTGAGCACTGAGCACTGCGACTTGATTTCGCATTCAGATTACGGCGCTGTTAATAAGTGGGGGAATCCGGCAGGACAATGGAATGGGGCTGGCGTTGATGTCGCCATCTCTGTTTTGATGTGGCTTAATGCATTTGGACAGCACGCGATTTAAATTGCCTCGGCAAGGCACTTAATTATTTGCAAATGTGAGAATGAGAGTCGCTAAAGAAGGGTTGCAATAAGAGGAAATATGGGGATTAAAAGGAAAAGTGGGAAGGAAGTAAAGCATAGACACGGAACAATTCAAAGAAAAGATTCGTAAAATAAAAAGCATCCTATAGATAATTAATTTAGAATATTCGAGTGTTAATACCAGATAATAAATTAATACAAATACCTCTGTGGCTCCTTTCTCCGGGATCAGGCTAACTACTCTTCTTACTGGTAAAGACGAGTATATAGAATATGTTTTCATAGCTATTGTTCTTTATAAGTGATATATGCTCCTATGCTTCTCTCTCCCCTTACCGGCCAGAAAAATAATTAAGTAATTGCACTGGCAAATGGGTTGCCAATCAAGGCAGTATCTTTCGCTCTTCGCTAGAGTCAACGGCAGCTGGTGGTCAGTGGATTTGATTTGATTTATGTTAAAGCTCTTATTAAAATTTCACTCCCTCCACCGCTTAACAGCTGATTAACAGCCAAAAGGAAGCCAGACGTGCGTGATGCCAAACAAAGGAGCCAGCAGTGATGGAGCCAAAGCCGGGATGAGATCAGCGCCAAGTTCCTTTAATTAAAATAGACAAATGGCGCACGATTGGGCACTCGATGATGGGTCGCCGCCCCGCCTGATACTCCCCGCCGATGGCACACAGCTGTTGCCTAATTTATGAAAAATTCACAAAACGAACTTATCAATCATAATGCTTGAGCTCTCCAAAAAGGAAGCTGCCACAATGTTGGCATCTCCCCGACTCAGTTCCTTAGCATTCCGAGCACGTGCCTCGCTGCCGGCCAAGAGCTGCTGCTGCGAAAAGGAGAAGCGAGGAGCTCTCAGCGAGAATTCAATAGAAAAATTGCACAAACCTTACCGTCCATTTGCAGTTTGCAGTTCTCAAACGTAATTGTGGGCGCCTCGTTTCAGTTTCTTTTCGGTCAGGGGACACAGAGCTGGGTACGAGAGTGGGGTACGGGGAAAGGGTAAGCCGGAGTCGCCTCGGTGATGAAGATGAAGATAATGCGGCGGATGCTTTACTGTAGCCAATTTGGCTGGCAGCCGCTCAGCAATGACACGCCATACGTGACCTGTTCGTCAAATGCAGCCCAGAGACAAAGTGCAGGAAGCGGGCTGATCAGCTTTAAACTTTTCGGTCAAGTCATTTAGCTTCGATTGACAATTGGAGACAAATATTGATGGAGGACAGGAAATTCATCAGGGCAGCATTTGTGGGACCTAATCCTCTAGTAGAAAGTATCCTTACAATGTTTAGGATATTCTAAGTAAATGGTTTTTAACTTTTTAGTATCATGCACCTATAATAAAACTGCTTACATTTTAACTTATTTAAAAACGAAGTCCTAAATATCACATATCCCATTTGCTGCCTCTTGAACTTCAAAGCATATTACTCCCCAAGCAAATCTCACTAATTGCCTTAGTTTGCCAGCGACAGCATAATTAGTCACAATCACTAATTTTTAAACAGGAAAACCTCACAAAATTCAATTTCCAATGAAAATCGCCGACCGAAAAGGGAGACTTGGCAGGGAAATGCTGTAAAAAATATATATATATCAAAGACCGACACGCGACCACAAAACAAATTTTACTTTGCTCTAACGCTCTCGTAGTAATGAAAAATTCCAAGAAATTTCAATTATTCAACATTTTTAACGCCAGGCAAATGAGCAGAAGCACAGTTTCCCCTCTCTAGACTCCTCGAGGAAGCCAAACTAATTAAAGACGCGTCCACCTACGAAACCAGGCCTGCCTGCTCCCGAAGTCATGGGTCCCCGTCTCGGAGAAAAATCATACAAAGTTATATAGTCATCAACTGCACATCAATCATAGGCCGGCAAAACTTGGGGCCCAGACATGGCTTTGTCTTCGCAATCGAAAAATAGGAGGGAGTGTAGTTGTGGCTGGCGGGAAAACCAGCGCAAGAAAAGCGTGAAAAATTGTCGAGCATGACGCAGTCCCGGAACGCATCCACATCCACATCCATGGGCTGCACTTAGACATTGCTAAATTTGGACCACGGCCAGAGCATATCCACAATTCACGTTTGCCATGTGTGTAGGCATTTTGCTGATAATTAGCGAGCGGCCCTGCCGAGTGTTTGCCGCCCTAATTGATAAACGAAGAAGGAGCCGCCGGCCTCCGTTTGGGGCTGATGCTGCAAGCTCCCCCTTTTGGGGCTCGCTCTACCATAAAAATTATCTTAATGGACGATTTAAGAATCACTCATTGTGAATTATGCGCTGCATTTAGCCGCCGAGTAGTCAAAGTCTGGCCACTTGAGTTACGGTATCGAAATCTAGTCGGGGGCCCAATGTCTGCCAGTGTTGAAAGTCTTTTTGTTCCTTGTATTTTGCTGTGGCTGGAAAGTACTCTTTTTTAGTGGGTTTGGGTTAGGGGAATATCTTTGGGAAATTATGTGAATAGTAGAAGAAATATATACTAAGGTTATAGCTTAGATTTTTCCCTCGATTCATGACTGCCATGTATCAAAACAGTTTAAGTTAAGACCTAGATCAAGGTAAGCAATAATAGTAATCAAATTAAATCCTTTAAAAGAAAAGTAATTAATTCTAAATACTTCTAGGGTATTATAAATTCTTCAGACTCCCCTCTAGCAACCCATCCATTCTTCGCTTTCGATAAACATTTGGTCTCAGAATGATCTTCAGGATTGTAAATGTTTTGGAAAATCTTCTCGCATACGCAAATGAAATGCCCGATGGCACAGATCCAGCCAGAGAGACTCTAGGGGGAAATATTTGTGGCAACCGTTGCAGGGCCATGTGTGCCTCTTGGATGGAACTTTGGATGGAGTGGGGAATATTTCTCATCACTCAATGCTACAGATGCTGAAAACAATCAACAGGCACATTCGTATTATTCCGCTGGCAGCAGGCATGCAAAATTATGGTAGGGCCCTGTCTCGCCTGTCGCCTCCCATTCCCCGTTCGCTTCATTCTAATGTTTTTAATGAAACAAACTTTTCTTGTATATATATTTTTTTTGTTGGTTTTCCTTAATGTAAATTTATTGTTTGGGCAAAGAGTTGCGGTCGCTTTTCGTGCTGTGTGGGCACTCGAAAATAAAACCCGACAACCAGAAGAGCTGCCTCCCCTCCGTCCAAGCATCCATCCATCCGTCCAATCTGGCAAGAGTCAAGCTGCTTATGCGCGGATTTTTCCCGAGGACTTGGAGATTTTGTGTGGCGAGACTTGGGGCATGCAGGAGGGAAATGCAGATTAATCAAGCGCATGATGCAAGCGCTCAACTTGCTGCTCAGTGACTTCACCTAGCCACCGCATTGGGTTTCGCACTTGGCCCCGCAGCTCCTGTCTGTTGGTGCTCCTACCGCCGCTCCTACTCCTGCTGTTGCTGCCACTTTGCCAGCTGATTAATGTCTTACATGCGACGTTTTAATACCAATTTTTTATGCATATTCAAAAGTGCAGTGCGAAAAGCAACTGCAAGATATCTGCGGGCAAAAACCTGAAGTCTCCTCCGGAGCAGTTGGATGTCGTGACATTTCCTGCGTGCTCGAAGGGTATAGAAAAAACTGCCTAAAATGGACAGACAACTAGTGAGAAATCTTATTTGAAGTGAATAAAATATAACACTATTTAAGTTTTGTAAGAATTATTATTTCAAGCGAATAAAATATAACCTTATTCAAGTATTGTAAGAATAATTATTTGAAGCAAATAAAATATAACATTATTCAAGCTTATTATTATTTAGTAACATATTTAAAATTGAGATACTGTAAAGGTTTTAAATTTACAAATATAAAAACCTTTTACTTCTTAAAAAGATTTCTCTTTAAATTTAAGTTATCATATTAAAAATCACATATTCTCTCGAAGTCAGTTTTCACTGTAGCATCTTAAATCCATTTTGTCATATTCGCAATGTTGTTTGCAACTCGCTCAGATTGAAAGGTGTTAATGCCAAAAACTTGCCCAAGATTTGTTCGCCACTAATTTCTGCATATTTATAAAGGCAAAGACGACAGCGAAAAGACGTCTCCAGGCCAGTGAATGACCCCCGTCTCTTCTTTCGGAGTAATTGCAGATGAGTTTTGGTTGCTCAGCTCAAAACAACTCGTTGGAAAGTTGTAATTAAAAGGAAATTAGTAAGCCATACCCTCATGCAGGGTAGCATTCGAGTGATTACATCACACATAACCCATATGTGCAGCAGTACTTCCTCTTCTAATTGAGGTAATGACTTAATAAGTGAACTCAGCTCGGTTCACCTTCAACGAAGAACGCATTAAAAATTTCAAGTTCAGCTCGTTATATCATCGTGTTAAATTGACCAATTTTTCTGTGCCACAAAGGTTTCCCCCTTTTCGGCATTCTGAATCACATTTCCAGAGGTGTCATCTCCGTTGCACCTCGTTTGATGACTCGGCAAGCGATTAAAGTCGTGCGGCAAAAGGTTTTGTGGGTCTCTGAGGAGATCAGAAATGATGATTTCGATCACGGAGGGAATCCGTGTTCGTGTTTGTATCACTTCCGATTCGTAACGCCTCAACGCGAAGCAGCTCTAATTGGCTTGAAAAGGTTTAGGCCAGAGAAATGTTTTCGAGGAGATTGGGAAAGGCTTCTCTTGATTCGGTTCCTGGTAACGAGATCAAAAGGAGTTGAATAATGGCTTCAATATTAATCTCGATCTTAGAGGCGAAGATGAAAGGGTTCTCGAGTGTTAATTTTAATGAAGAAAGTTGCCTAACCTTAAGTAATTATGATGAATGCAAGTGTTCTTAAATGCATAACATAATAAGGTGATGCATTTGTTAGAAATAACATGAGACTAGGAACTGTGCATTCCTAAGTTTATATAAAAAATAAATCTATAAAGAATAATTTCTCAATAAATAACCTAATAAGATTTCTTTACTTTGAAACAGCAAAAAAATGTTTTCGATGACAAAGACGTGTGTTGTGACGCGAGCTTAAATTGAAATTAATTCCCATTGACTCTTATACCTTGTTAATAACACAATATATCATAATACCACCCTCATATGAGCCGTCATCAACCCCCATGTAATCATCGCTCAAAAACAGATTCCTTGTTAGCAGCAGAAACTTGGCTCTTTCGCTTTTGTCACTCTGTTCCGGTTGCAAATGCAATTAAAATCTAATTAAATTCTACCGGCATTTTATGAAATATTTTTCCAAAGGGGGTGGCTCCCACTTCCCCTCAAAAAAAGGACTCTCACATAAGCAGCCTGTAAACACACACTCTTGGAATTATCATTATGGGCTGGCACTCATCAGACGGCAGAACATATCATCGACGGGCTCAACGTTCGCCACTCAATGTCAACTGCAAAACAAGCAATGACAGCAGGGCACACACACACTCTGCCACGCCCCTGCCCAAAGAACACACACGCCCACGCCCCCAAAAAACAGCAGCAATAACAACAACAATATTGGGGGACTTTCGGCTAAGAACAAGGCAGACAAATCAAAAATTTATACCAACCAAGCGAGCGAGCGAGAGAGAGATGGGAAAAAAACTTTCTAAAACTCAATTTCCAACACACTTTTTTCGACGCCCCAGAATTTCCATTGACACGCCCCCCAAAGTGCTGTCATATTTAAGAAAAATATTTGTTTATATGTAGATAAATTCAGCTATGCCACCGAATTCGACTAAGAGGAGGTGTCAGCTGCAGGCCATGGGATGGATCCGGTGGTGAGGGTGAGAAAACGGGTGGGTCGAAGGCTGTTTCGGTGGGTGGTGTTTCGTCTCGAAACTGGGACAAGGATCCCCGCCAGCCAAGGAATCGAATCTGACAGCGGCACCACATGAGAAATTTATAAGTTCTTGAGTTTTCATTTTCGTTCTCATTTCAATTTGCGTCTGCACACAAATTTCATTGTCTGAAGGCGCTGGCTCCTGTCAGCTTCAGGACGGGGATTAGCTTATCACGTGGCCCACTGAATCGGAGGTGTTTCATTGTCATTGCCGGGAATTTGATTATGGCTTCCTTTGGGAGCTGGGAATATCATTAGATTAAACTCATGCCAGTGACGTAATTTGTTTTGAAGAAGTCTTACCTTGCTAAGCTGTGCTTATGAATATTTAAGCTGATTTATTGGCAAATATTGAGCTTAATCTTGAGGGAATTGAACTTGTGCTTGGGATCTTTATAAATATCTTTTATTATAAATTCATAAAACAAGACACATTGAAAACATCTTTATATTAGATCTTAATGTGCTTTAAGAGATTCCAAATCAAATTACTCACCACTATATTCCGATTTTGCTGTTTGATATACGAGTCCAGTAAATCATTCCAGTCGTTTATTTTATACACTTTTAATGATATATTTTTCAGTGCCAAAGACTGTCAACAACTTGGGTTATTTATGCATGTGTGTGGATGCTGGGGGCCACGCCCACTTGCCGCTGCTCAGCCACAAAATATTTCAGCCAGCCAGAAGAGACACATGGCCTGAAACAGTTGCGATCACTTGTAAAGGGGGCGTGCCTGCCCCCAGGAAGAGTTGAGCTCAGGCGAGGCGGCCTGGGAAGATGTGTGGAGGTGCCACGGCTGAGTGCCGCCGGATTCGTATTTTCTTTCCCATTCCCTGCCTTTTTTTTCGGCTACCGCACATTGGTGGCAACACAAAATGGGCGTGGTAATGAGGTCCATTGATGATCGTGATGGGGAACGGAGTCGTTGACACTTTCGAGTGCTTCGATCGGTGAACATTTCCCAGCTTGTAGTTTGTAGAAAGCACTGAAAGAAAAGTATATTTAAGGATATAATTATGTGTTTTTGTAACAACGATATAATCTAAATTCTAGCTATAGTTCTTCTTCAGAGTCTCTCGTATTAAATGTTATTTTTAAAGACCTCCTAAGTTCTTTCTTTGTCAGGCCTCTGTCAGTATTGATTTGGTTTCTGAAACCAAACGCAGCCCTGGCTGGCTTTTGAAGTGCCGCTGTGTAGAAAACTTTTGGCATTTTATTGAAGTTCAGTCCGACTATTTATAGAGGCCGGCATTTTGATGAATTGATGGCTCCCCAGTGGGCCGTCCTCCGATTTGATAGTTTCCCAGCCGCCGCTTTTGCATCGATTTTCATTCTTCAGACGCAAGAGCTGCTCTCCTTGGTTTGTATTTTTATTTTCTTTTCGAATATTTGGAATACATTCAAGGATGCATTCATTCCGTTCGACTCGCCCCTCGACTGGCTGGCTGGCTGGCTGTCTGTCTGGAAGTGTCGTCAAGTTAATTAAGTGATTTATGCTCCTCGAGGTCGCGCATCTACTTAATTATCAAATAGTTTGGCATGTGGGGAATGTTTCTGGGGAAATTGTTGACTTTGCCGCTGCCCGAGATTTTCTCGGTCCACGGTCTACGCTCTCCTCCTGCCAGGGGTCCGGCCATAAAATAGCTTTATGGCCTACGCTTGGAGTGATTTCAATAGTGCTTAAAGGAAGACAGGAGAAATGGGTTAAGATACACACTCCAGTGTGTGGTTAATTGAGGGAGAAATTCAGGGAAATTAAAAATTTTTATTTAAAAATTGTTGCTGGAATTTCAGTAAATAAAAGGCATTGAATTTTTTTAATTTTTAATGCAATGACAAAAGCTTTAAGGTCAGCAGACAGTAAGAAACGTTTCCCATAATTGGTCGGTTGCATGGCTGCGGCGAATGCCTCATCTGCGGTCTTGCCTCCTGCTGGCGGCGTTAACATTATCCTTTCTGATTATAATATATGAAAAATGGCCAACAATGAGCTGCATTCTCCTTATATGCCACCATCGGCATGACAATGGCCCCTCGCCAATGCCATATTTACATGCATTTATCGATATCCCCCCCCCCCTTGGTTGAGATACACTTTCTCTGAAACAGCATATAGAAACTCTGTTTCATTGCATTAATAAAAATTTTAAATAAATATTTATTATATTCAAAATATTATTCAATTAAAAAAAACCATATTCAAATTCTGTTAAATATTTGTAAAGACATTATTTATTTATTAGATAACAATTCTTTATTTATTTAATTTTTTTTTTTAATATTTATTTTAAATCGTATCTTGAGAGTATCTCGGTATCGACACAAACCCAACATTTTCATTATTTTTTGTAAATAAATTTGGGATTTATGCAAAGTAAAGCAAAGGAGCGATACGAGGATCAGCAGGATACTCGAGGTGTCCCGACCCGCGCTGGCGCAGCATTCAATTAACAGCGCACATAAATTTACTTTGACCGTAATAATGCAGCTGGGTCCTGCCGGGGTCCTCGCTGTAAATCCCCCAGTCCGTCCCTGTGTGCCCCACCCCTTCCGGCCGAGCTGCATTCAAGTAGCCAGAGAGTTCTGGCCTCGCATCCTCTTGGCTTTAAGCTGCGCACTTATGGGTGTCCTTTTATACATTTCGGGCGAACAGTGGCAGCGGCCAGGAGTCGGCTTAAGTTGCTTGAATGAATTTATGGAGGGTCAGCGGGGCGAAGGAGCCGAGTCCTGCGAGGGAGGAGCCAGCCCATGAAAATGGCATTCTAATTACTTTAAGCTGCAGACGGTTGTTATTGCCATTTGGGCGAGTCTGCGCGCTCAGGCAAAAGGATAACAGGCCGGAGGGCTGTCGGGGAATCTCATCCTGCTTATTAGCTGACCACACACGCCGCAAGTCTCGACCTGCAACTAATTGCAATATGGCATTGCGTCCTGTGCATGGATGCAGGACTGCGGGCGCAGGCTTGTGTCGGTGTCAATGTCCTTGTCCGGTTGTCAGGTCCGTCATGTTTGGCTTTCCCTCAAGTGGGCGGCCGTTCGAGAGTGGCCTTTGACAGGCCGCCAACATGCACCATTTCGGGGCAGGCGGCCCCATATTGACCACATCCTGGATGCATGTCTCTGCATGCCTCACTGACAAGGACAAGGCAAATTAAAACGCAATAAAAGCGTTAATGCAGCCCGAGGAAAAGGACAGCGGGAAGGAGCTGGAGGTGAACACTTGAAAGAAAATTGCCTTCATATAACTCTATCAGATACCTTCTTTCAACTTAATTGAAACTTGACAGATGATGATGATAAAATATATAATTATAATATTACGAAATGGAATAGCAAGCAATCTCATTATATTTTTTTTATTTTAATTAATTTTAAAACGATTTCTTATATTCTTTCAGTGCAGGGATCAGAAAACCCTAATGAAGAGCTCCCCCGCACACTCGCTTGACGGGGGTGAAATGGGGTTAAAGGGTTCGCCCTCGCGCCTGTTAACATGGCTAAGAAATGTCGCCGGCACATTGCCAGAGTGTGTTGTCATCTCCGACCCGACACCGCTGACTAATTCCGAACAAACAGCTGTCAACATTTGCTGTCGCCTGTCCCTCGGTTCGCGGCTCGCAACCCTTTCACGCTTGTCCATCATCTGGTTCCACTTGATGGCCAAAAGGTCAACGAGGTCGGGAATAGGGGCTTTGCAGACCTATAGCCCTATAGAGGAGGCACGCTGCCTAATTTAGTGGTGCACAAAAGTCCTGGCTATTTAAGGCAAATGAGCGCACATTTATAATGACAACAAGGACGAGGACTGTGACAATGACGGGAGCAGGCTTGGCTGGTTTTGACATGTTTTTAGGATATTCCATAAATTCGAATTTCGAATGGAATGTGGAATACTGTAAGGAGATCGCTAAAAGATCTTTGTAAATGGGTTAATGGGTTCTTTTAAAACTCAGTAGATCTTTATAATTATAAACATTAACATTGGGATATTACATATATTTTATATTTTATTTGTAAATTTTTATTTCTAAATTTTTTTTGCAGATACAAATTTTTACTGATTTCGGTGAGTTTTCAGAACATATTTTTTAAACTTTATTGTTTACATCTAGAGCTCACTGTACAGCCCTTTAATAAATTATACTTCCAACCGAGGGGCATTATCTCACCCCAAAGCATTTATTTGCATTACCCATTCTGTCTGCCAAATATGTTTCATCAAAAGATATACATATATTAATTATGCAAAAATACTGAGAAAAAAGTCCCCAAAAAAAAGGGGGCATGACAAAAACAAAACACAAAATGTCACAGTTGAATGAGTTTCCCTCCTTTATATCTTTTTTTTTATTCGTGATACAAATTGAAAAAAAGCCGCGTGAAAGCTGCCGCCTGAGGATGGGGACGAGGACGAGGGATATTTTTTTGTGTTTGCATGTAATCAGGTTTAAAAATGACCGAAAAGAAGCTGGGAAAATAACGGTCACAAATTGCAAAGGACAACAATGACAATCAGCAAAAGAAGAAATAATGGAAATTAACGCTTGCTTTGTAATCAAATTGGCACGAGAAATATTGTAAATTTTTTATGGCCAAAATGGGAGGAAAGAACTGATATCTTTGGGCATTTATAATGAAGGTTTATGGTACTTTTGGGTTTTGTTTTTCTTTGCCGAAGTTGAGCCTGTATACAAGGAATTTAATCTTGAACGTAATTTAAAGGCAGCAAGCTTTGCAATCGATTTAAAATGCCATTTACGAAGAGCTTGGTTGCTTTATGAAAAAAAGATGAACTAATACTGGAAATAAATTGAATTTTCACATTGTTTTTGCCAGAATCAACCCCAAAAATTTGTTGGGCAACAGAATCAACCCCACTAAGAATCTCATTATTTTTCGAAAAATGTAAACTTAATGAAAGGACCGAAGGTAGCAATTCACACATCCCACAGATACTCTCCATCCCCAAAACTGTTTCATTATTCTACCCCCTCGAAGGTGTCTGCCTGGCGGCTCATTTGTCACGAGCCCAAGAGCATTTTACTTGAAAAAAAAGCGAAAATTTCCAACGATCTGGCAATTACACACCTCACACACACACGGCACACGTCCCCAGCCCCCACAGTCCACTTCCGCTGGCAAAAAGCAACCCCAAAGAATTGTCAATTATTAAACTTTGCATTGCAAATGAAAACATATGTTTAACAAGCGAGAACGAGAACGAGAGAGAGGAAGAGACAAAAGCAGAGGCTGAGTGCGACCCCATATCCGTTTCCGGCTATCAGCATCAGCACCCCCTGGCCCTTAATCCAATCCTCCGAGCCCCCCGGAAAAGGGTTGCACGTTGGAAATTAAATGTTTCAAAATGAAATTCCTCAATTGCAGTCGCCAGTGCTCAGACACTCGCTTCGAGCCGGGCTTGTTGCGGGGATTCTGGGGGTTAAGAGGGACCTGCAATAGACCCAAAAGCAATAAATCCTGAACACAGCCACGACAGGAGCAACAGCAACCCTTGTGTGGCCCCCAGTCCAGGACTTGAAGGCTGCTTTTCAAATTGCAATTAAACGTTTTACAAAACCGCGCTGACCGGTCCGTCTGGCCAGCCACCCAGCCACCCGGATGCCCAGCTACCCAGCCACCGAATACATTGGCCAGCAACAGGGAAAACGCAGCAACACATCACAATTTGGTAGGCCAATGTTAGCTAAACAATACAAGCAAATTCGCAAGGATAACTAAGACCAGAGCATACCCAGTAAAAGGGAAATATAAGTACAATTTAGGTATTATTTTATTAAAATTTACGTAGCTACATCCCTAATTATACAAGGCGTTTTAAACTAAATAACTGAAAATTGTATTAAATGTAACGTATTAAAGAAGTTAATCTATCTTTTGCGATTTTAGAATTTGGTAACTCTTTGACTTTGCGATATGTTCTTAATTACTTTAGTGCCAACTGTACCACTAAAGGATATACCTTTCCATGAGAAAATCCCTCATCTGTGGCCTACGAACCAATTCCAGTTCCTAAACCCTGACAAGCCGGCCAGGAGCGATGCATTCACACGGCCTTACAGGCTGACCATCAACGTCCTACGGCCTCGTCTTCGTGCTGGTCGTCCTGCTGCTCGTCCTGAGGCTGTTGCGTTATTTCCGCTTCCGTTGCCTCAGCCAGCGCTGCAGCGCTTAAGCAGTGGGAGGTGGTGAATGGTGGGTGGTGTTATCCTTGGTGGCTGGGTGGGTGGTGCGGTGCACGAAGACCTTGCTTCTGGGGGGGGGGCGCCCCTCAGCCCGACACTTTCATTACACTGACGCCGCGCTTAATTGCGTTTGTGTTTGCGTTCAAATGTTGAATGCGCAATTTTAACGCATTTTTGCACGTGCTTCTTGCCACACCCCGCACCACTGGCCTGTAGCTATTTTCCCCTAGCCTCCTTCCAACAGGACCTGGTTCAATTTACAATTTTTCATTGCCCCATTCAGGGTGCTTTGGGCGACCAGAAAGGGGCACGTGTTTAGCAATTCGCTGCGGTTTGTCAGCAGTTGCAACCCTCCCGAAAAGAAATGGCTTGCAGCCCTACGAGAAAAAATTACGGAATACCTTACATCCCAACCCCTGGAAGAACGAACACAACCCTCAACAGTTTATTTGCTTTATTCATACAAACACACACAAACAAAATCAAGCGCAAATAATTAAAAACTTTGGCAACTTCTCCTTGCACTCTTGCACTTTCTGTTTTCATAAATTATTAATTGCAGGCCACTCAAAATGCAATTAAATCTTGGTCAACTTGTTGGTGCCCGGTGTCCTTGGTCCTTCAGTGCAACAGCTGCCCCGAAACCGAAATGAAACCGAATTAAAATTCCGATGCAGCAGAGGAAAACGGGGGAACGGACATCGCAATGGCTGCCAACTGCTGCCATTTTTGTGGTGTTTTGCCGGAGCCAAAAGGGAGTTGCGAAGTGGAGTGCAGCTAAACGGATTCTACGTCCTGCGAATGATAATGAAATGCCAGAGGAATGGTCGTTGATTAGTTGGCCACTTTTCCAATAGGTGCTCTTGGGTCAGGGGAGGGGCAGGAGGACCTGGGGGAGGACCAGGAGCGAACAGCTGACGCTCTGATGACAAAGTACGAAGCGAGTTTGTCGAGCACGTTCTGTACACCTATTTAGCTGCACTGAGAGAAACTAAGAGCTTTGAAATGATCATTATGTTATCCTAAATAATAAGAGAGATAACTTGACTTCCTTGGCAAACTTTAGTATAGTTCATAAGCCCCTAATTTCTAAGATACATAACAACTCTTTGTTGTTAACTTATTTATTACTTATTTCTGCTTAGTTCTGCTTAATATATTTCATGTACCTTAATAATTACCTTTTCAAATATATATTTAAGATTTTTCATCATTAATTCCCATTTTTTACTAAATAATTGAATATTTTAAGCATTTTCAGTAGTCCAAAGTTGGGTGATACCGCTCTAATCGAATAATAATTGGATCTCCCAACCATCTAAAAGCCAAAAGGTCATAGCTTTCCATTTTCTCCGACTGCAGCTATTCATTTAGCATGTAAACGCTTCTGTGCGCTGCTGATAAAATTAAAAAGTATTTTAGAGCCACAACAAAGGACAGCACCGAAGGGATCCCGGGCAACCGGCAAAGGATGCTGGCCAGGTGAAGAGACCAACAACTTTTAAGCGTTATTTGTTGTGTGTCCCCCACAAGTTGTCCTTTACAGAACCCCACCAAACCCCATCCTTTATAGTCTATTCATATAAGTTAGGCGGTGTCCCTGAAACTAGTCAGCCGGCGAACAGCTGGCACATGACGTCCTTTTTCGAGGGGATACGTGAAAAACAAAATGTTTCGGTGGTCATAAAAATTTCATTGGCCATTTTCTGGCTTCGCCGCTGCTGTTTGGGCAACAGTTGCTTAATGACAGTTAAAAGCCATTTGGCTAAAAGTTTTTGCATATTAAAAACATATTTTGTCCGGTGCCCGAGTCAAATTAGTGGATCGTCCTTTGCTCGCCAAGCCAAAGCCAAAGCCAAAGCCAAATCAGGAGCCAAAGTCAAAGCCCCCGAATCAATCATAGCCAATTAGACTAAGGCGATTTTTATGGAGGCTAATAAGTAGTTTTAAGTGACGACCGGGGCGAATGTCCTGCTGCTCGGGCAAAAAGCAATCCGCCAGCATCCAGCAGGACCCGAGCCGGCCATTAAATCTAATCGCATTAAATGAGCAGCAGCAGCGGGAGTCCCGACCAGCAAAAAATAAATCGCCAGAGTGGCAACAACAGTCTGCTGACAGTTAACGCAAATTTATCGATTGGCGATTAAAAGGGAACAGGCAAGGACCAAGGATTCGGGGTCCAGGACCAACGGCCAAGGACCGCGCTGACGCTGACGTTGACGTTGACGCTGTCCCGAGTTATTCCTCCGGATCGCGAAGCAGCAGGGTGAGTCCTTTTCGGTGCTGCCACAAACGAAAATCACAGGAAATTAATTACAATTACGCGAGGGGGTATAGCCGGGCTAGGACTCATCCCTCCCCCTCGATCAGGACATTTCGGGTTTCGGTGCTATCGCTGGCATATGGTTTAATGCCCAACTCACTGCCGTATTTATCGCTTTGTATTTTAAGCATTTTAAGTGCCGCGAATTTCGCCTCACCCACAGCGAGAATAATGATTTTGTGGGTTTTTCGCCATCACCGGGAATAGTCGCATATGCTGGCTGCGGATTTGCCGCTTGGGTGGTTGATAGTTTGCCAGTTTGATAGTTTCGCTAGCTGCTCTTATCAGCGAAATGAAATTGATTGGAAAATGCCAATGAAAAGATTGCATTGTCTGGCTATTAAATGGGGGGAAAATCGGGGGAAATTCCCCGTTAAGTGGTTCGACAAATGCATTCATTCACCCACTCGACACCCCTAGATCAAGGTGGGAGGTTGCGAATGGAAATTTGTGAGCTTGGGAAAATCCATGACATCCAGTAGGTGAAACAAGTGGCTGTCATTGAATTTACTGTTTGAGTCTAAGTAATATTCCCTTTACTTAATACTTAAAATAAACCTTTATGGTATTAACATGCTTTTTAAAACCGTACTCCCTTTATTATAAATAACCTTTCGAGTCCTTTTGCGTGATATCTAAGTCCCCTGCGTGACTCACATCCTGCACGATAGATAGTAAAGCCCAGTAAAGTACTCTCCTCGCGTGACGTATCAGATCAGTGAGGGACTTGGTCTATCTAAGATTAAGTGACTCACCAAGAGTATAAAAACCAGACTCAGAGTAGCTCTATCTTTAACTAGCTTCAAGCTCCAACCATCCACACACATTCAGATTGCTAATCCCTAGATGTCCTTGGGTAATCCCCACCCTGTAGCTCAGAGGAAGACCACATCAAAGTCCGTTTAAGTGGCTCGAAAACCCAGCCAATTTGAATACGACTCCAGTTGAGTTTTGTTTACTCATTTGACTCGGCCTCGTATGTCAGTTTTAATGTATTTAATATTTGCTTAAGCCCCGAGTGTGTGTGTGTGTGTGTGCAGGACCCGGGAAAATTATGCCCACGACTTTGGCTTTTATGCACAATAAATTCAGCCAAGCCCAAACAGAACCCAGAGGTAAGTTCAAGCCAAATGCCCTAAAGCGCATGAGTTGTGGCCTTTGAAGACCGGACTGTGGTTGGAACCAATAAGGGAAAGGGAAAGGAAAAGGGAGGAAGAGGGAGAGGGAGAGGAGCATCCTCATGCATACATTTATGCCTTTAATTTTGCGCATTAAGCGTATTTAATCCTCAGACAACTTTTGTTTTTTAAGGGTTGCATTGTGAAAAGTTGTCACCGAGGGAAACAACTTACTTACTGTCATGTTGCATTAAATGATTGTCGGGCTCTGGTTTAAATACGCTTCCATACGGCGGCTATGACCGCTTAGCAACCCCACACCAAAACCCGAAAAAAAAACCGAATGCTACGTGACATGAAAATTGCATTTGCAGTTGGACTTTTCCGTCTGTCAGCCTCGGCTTTTATTATTTTTTTCCGTTTCCCGTTTTCCTTTTGCAACCCTCTCTGTTGGTCTTTCGCTCACTTGCCGAGTGTTGCTAGCTGGTCCATATGCTGGGGTTTTCGGGGCATTTAGCAGCAGCAGCAGCATCCCCCTTTTGTCTATTTATGCATCTCACCGCGAAATAGGATTAAACGCTTATGTAAAGGACCCAATCAAAGTTGCCCACTGTGCGATGTGCACACCTTGATGGTGACGTCTCTATTGCGGGTAAGAATTTTCCATGGAGAGGGTGCTACACTCACACATGCCAGTTTTCCCGGAGCCCCTCGCCCGCTTTCCTTGATGATGGCAAATCCGCTTTAGAAATCCCATCAACGTTTCTCGGTCGGTGGAGAAAACTTTAACTTTGTTTTCGAATAAAAAAAATTCCATTTTCAATTTGGCAAAACTTCTTGTGGTCGAACTACTCTCTCTCCTTTCCCTCGCAATCTCATTTTCTGCGTAGCAGCTTAAGTTTTCCGGAGTAAAAAAAACAAATTCGGGGAATTTTTACGCCTAATAATTTTTGATGTCTTTAATTTGTCTTGGCCTTAGGACAACGACGAGCCAGGAATGTAAGCAGCAACAATTTTTATTATAACAAGAACAATAAAAAACGAGGAAAGAATAAAACAAAAATATGCTCAAGCTGGACAACTTGTAGTACAAATTTTGTGGTCCATTTTACAAAATGAAAAGTTAAGAGCCAGACGGCGCAAGAAGGACAACGGACGCACGGACGCAGGACGCAGGACGAAGGGCAACAGGCAGAAATTTATGTAACGTAAAAAATGTTTTGATGATGTCCTTAAATCAAAATTTAAATAAATATCCCAAAATAAAATGGGGGAGAGAGAGAGCGAGCACCAAGTGTGTCGAGTGGAGAAGGGAGGATACTTTGGGACTTTTTATTTCTCAACGTTTTACATACATATATTTGGGGCTTTCCATTTTTATTTGCCTGCCGTGAATTTATGTCTGGCCCATGATTTTTTGGCATTCACTTCGACCGATTCCCCTTCACATAAAAACTTGGTCTAGGCAGCAAATAACTGGCCTCCCGTTGTCTCTGGCTGAAAGTTGTTAATGCAGCTAAATAAAATGTATTTCCATAGATCATGCATCATGGCAGATTGCCTCGGATTTGTATTTATGATTTTCTTTAGAATTTATATTTTCTTGTTTTGTGGCTAATATGGAAATAAAATTCCATTATAAAATCCTTTTTGATTTGATTTTGCCACGAGCAGGATATAAATGGCTTATGCTTTGGACAAAGGCTTAGGTTGGATATTAATGGAATACTTTTGAAAAAAAAAGAAAATTGACAAAATAACAAGTGTTTATATAGAAGAATCAGAGTTATTAAATAAATAAATCACAAAACCAAGGACCACTCATAACTTACATCTGAACATAAGCCGAAGAGTACGAGGCATCCCCTTATTACCATTTGTTGATCCTTCCACTAAAACCCCATTAAGCCCCACACTATCCCCTCCTTGAGCGCCTCAAGGAGCCGAAATAACACTCAAAGGGGATTCGGTTGGGGCAAGTTCATTTGCCTAAGAGAAAAACAGTTCACTACGGCCTCGAAATGTATACAAGTGTATATATATCCAGGCACTATAGTAATCGACTCAATGAGTCATAAAAATGCCAAAAATGTGCGCCCAGCTGTGTGGGAGAGAGAGTGGAGCTGCTTTTGGGATCCTTGCTGCCATGTTGCTGTTTGTGTTTATGGGGCGAGCCATTGAAAATTTTGCGGTTTATCATAAAAATAATAAAATTTGCATATTAATAATATATATTCGCTTTTTGTTTGCGAAATGTGCCTTATGCTGGTCTCAGCTGGACGCACCATCCCTTTCCCTGTCCTTGATGAACTGAAAGTGTTGTGAATTATGGCTGCCACTTAATAGACTGCCGAAGCTACCTATGGCGCGAAGGATTGTCGATTGGGGACTTGAAGGGACGACAGCAATGGCAGCGATGGCAGCCGGCAGCTGCTCGATCAAGTGGCAGGATTAAGGAAATATTCTGCCCAGTTGGAGTTGGCAGTGCAAACACTCGATGGCCGTGATTTCAGCGGGCAAAGGATTAACTTTTCAGCGGTCCCAACAGGGCAGACACGCGACTGGCGGCACGCAGAGCCATGCCGAACGCAAGACCCAGGACGCAGGACGCAGGGCAAACAGGATTCCAGTCCTTAAAGCCGGCAGCCGAAAAGGATTGCGAGCGCCTTGTGCAAACACCAGCGCAAAAAGGCGAACCGCGTCTACGCATTATCCTTGCTGCAGGTTCCTTGTTGCCTCAGCGCATTTTTTATTCGTCCTTTATTTATTTATTTCCCTTTGTTGTTCCAGCCGCTCGTGCGTGTAAAATCATTTGAAGCGTCGTCAATCAAAGTGAAGATAAAATAAAAACCGAAAGAAAACACCGAACTTATCCGTCGTCCTGTCAACTCATCAGACATGCACCGCTTTCTTAATTCTCCCGATGCCTTCCGGCGAAGTGCACACTGTGTTTATTTTAATTAGCGCGAGCGGAAAGCATTTTTGCAGCTTAAATAAATTAAATTAGTCACGGGAAAGTTTCACGGATTAGCGCAGGCCATGATCGCCTTAAAGAATTGTGTATGCAAATGAGGGACATTAAGGTATTCGAATGCTTACATTACTTTGTTACCAACATTTCATTGAACATTAACTTTACCTATTTAAATTTATAATTAATAAGACAGTAATCATAATATATAATAATGGATATTATTATACTCATTTATTTATTAAAGTAACTATGAACAAATATTTGTTTGTAAAATTAAAGTACCCGAATTGAGCATTCCAGAGTTAAGCAATCCTTAACCAACATTCCAACACAGAAATATGGGTTTCTTTAGAATAGCAAAAGATATATAAATTCACACTATTATTAAAATCAGTTACTGTGAATCCTGGCCACAGGGTGAAGCTCATGAATTTAAGGATGAGACCCATACAGATGTAAATGTTTATGTTTCCTGTGGCGGTGCTGGTGGCCATTCTGGTAGAAGATCGGGGTCACCAGGGCCACACTTTTGTTATTATGTTTTTATGCGTACTTCCCCGCGGCTTTCCTCTTTCTCTCTCTCTCTCTCTCTCTCTCTCTGTCTCTCTCTCCTTCTATTCATTGTGCTTGCCCAGCGAAAGGTATTCCTGTCTTCCTCTAAATTATTATTTTCCATTCTGCGGAGTTGCCACACTTTTTAAAAATTTATTAAGCACGATTTTTATTTTCGCTTAAGCAGAAGCGCATACGAGGGGCTTTTGGCTGAATTTGTTGTGCAATATTTTTAATATTTATATGGCAGTCACACACACACACACACACACACACACTCAGACACACTCACTGGCACACAAATCATCGGCAGGCACCGGGCGGCGAACAAAACCGCGCGAAGGGAAATAAAACCAAGGCAGGACGAGGGCGAAGAACATAAAATGAACTAAAGGAAAGCAGCATGCGAGAAAAAATTCCTGTAAATAATAAATATCTTCTCGCTCGCGAATGTGGGGTGGCGCAGCGAATTGGGGGAAGCGCGGAATTATAAACCGTGGAAAACTATTACCCCAAGGATCCTCAAATCCAAACACATAAAAACGCACACCGAGCCGCAGCACAGTCGTACAAGCTACAGAGGCGCTTACGTGCTCGGCGGAATATTGCGAAAATATTGCAACAAGAAGTGGGAATAAATTTTGGATAGAACGGAAAACGGAATACTCTTTCAAGAGAAATATTAGGATTACAATATAACTATTAATAAAGTAGCATAATAATACATTTCACTCAAGCTATATACTTTTTGCATTGCTCTTAAAGTTAAAAAGTATCTTAAAATGCTGTTGTCGCAGCACAAAAGAGAATGGCACTTTGAATTAAAAGTACTTTAACTTTTTTTTAAATAGATATACCTTTTCTTATTTAAAAATGTATAAGTATTTCTGCTCATCATTAGAATCATACACTTTTATCTTTTAAAATCCAAGGAGCTCCTTTGTCTTGCTTTAATCTCCAGCTGATATTCCTTAAATAACTCAAATATACAAATATCTGGCATTGGGGACTTTCCTTCTTTTATTTTTTGTTCCTTCCATCCTTCCCGCCAATATTCTCGCTGATGAACTTTTATGCGGGAAGCAACAGCAAAGGAAAAAACGCAATGCACAAACAGAAAAGCTGGAAGAATGGGAGCGAATGTTCGAATATTCATTCATATGCAGTCAGCGGCAGTACTACAACACCCCCAGCAGCCGTTCGGTAACAACCCGAATCCCCCACGGCGGTTGACTTGTGTGTGTGTGAGTGGGAATACACTGACAGGAAAAACGAAGAAATATACCATAAAATAATTTCCTAAGCTAACCTATAAGCAAAAACATAAAGTTAAATGTTAAGCATTAAACTTTGCATATATCAGTTACCACCTTGTAAGCTCTACTCTCTTTAAAGAATAAACTTAACCTATTAACTGCTCTATTAAAGTTCTAAAATAGTAATATTATATGCAGATTAATTTTGTTCTGGTTTCCTAACAAAAGTTTTTCTATTAATACAAGTTTCTGGCTCTTAAAAATCAACGTATTTGTTAAAATTGCATTTTAAACATAACGTATGTCAGTATATTTATACCCTTGTAGGGTATTATTTTAATCAAAAGTTTGCAACGCAGTGAAGGAGTCATCTCCGACCCTATAAACTATATATATTCTTGATCAGCACCACTAGCCAAGTCGATCTAGTTTTTAAGCTATCTGAATGAAACTTCGCAAATAGTCTTCTATATACTTGCACACCATAATAAGTCGGAATGGACCAAATAGAGCGACTCTATCATATAGCTGCCATACAAACGATCCGTAAATTTGTAGAAAAAAAAACTTCACTGTTATTTAACATATCTTGATTATCTCTCGGTAATGAACTTTATATATTATTTTAGAATTTCGGATTTAACTTAATAAAAATCGGACTACTATATCATACAGCTGCCATTGGAACTAACTTTGTTAGTTTTCAACATATTTTCTTCTACTTTGAGATACAGGCATTCCATTTTATTTCAGAATTTTCTTTTAAATTTCATAAAAATCGGACGAATGTATCATATAGCTGTCATACAAACGATCGGTTAATGTGGAGAAAAATTACATTTTACTCTACATGTAAAAAAAAGGAATAAAAATGTAAAACTGTAAAAATAAAATTCATATTATATTAATGAGTGATCCAATTGCAATCTGCAAGGGTATACAAAATTCAGCGTGCCGAAATTAGCTTTCTTTCTTGTTAATATTAAAATAAAATCATGCTCAAATATTTTGTTTCAGCTTAAAATATTTCTATTTTTTCCAGTGTACTCGTGTGCGTGGTGGCTGTGCGGTGTGTCGTATGCAGCCCACTGTGCATATTTTTAATTGAGTGCGCGGGGAATTGATTGTCAAGGACATGAACGTGGACCTGACTCGCAAGTGGGTGCGGTATGAGTGGGGGCTGGAGTAGGTGGTGCTGCGGAGGTGCCCCTTGTGTGTGTGTGTGTGTGTGGGCATTGTTTGGCTACCGTTACCGTTACCGTTACCTTTTAGCAATTTGTTGGCGTCTGTGTGGGTGAATATGAGTGCGCTATGAATAACAGCACTTGACTTGGTTCGTTTGCTCCTTTTCCACACCCCGCATCCCGTACAACCCGTACCCCGTACCCTGTGCTCCGCATCACCCACAGCTTTTTTCGTTAAGTTTTCATTTTCGCTTTCCTTTTGTTTTCTTTTGCTCGTCTTTTTTTGGTTTTTTTGTTGGAATGTGCAAATAATATGAGTACTTAAAGGGTTTCACTTGCATGCCGCGCATACACACACAGAACCTTATGAGGGGTTGAGGGGGTGGAGAAGGACCTTAATGAAGTATGGCTCTGTGGAATGCTGGATGAGTGCTCCGGCTGAGTATGCAAGATGGAGGGTTCCGGCAAGTAAAAATGCGAAAGGAATTTGGCCAAAAGGAATGTAGGCAACTAATTATGGGGGGCCAAAATGGGGAGAAAGAGTTTGTGGCTTTCAGGATTTGAAGAGAGTGTATCTTAACCTCTATTAAATATGCAGTTTTAAGAATAGATCTTGAGTGATTTCTGATAATAATGTAATAACTTGTTTATAGATCGATTTGGCTGTTGATATTTGGCATGTATACGGTCCAAAATGACTCCTTTACTGCCTTGTAAACTTCTAATTAAAGCTAAAATACCCTGCAACGAAATATTATTTTCTCTATCACATTGAAACATTTTTATTTAAAGACTAACATCTTTAATATCTATGAATTCCATTCTTTTTCTTCCCTTAAATCCTTAAATTTACTTGCTTTACAGCTATCCTTCTGTGGGCTTCTGCTCTTAAATTCATTCCTGTTGCTTTGGTGCTCGTATTCGTTTCGGGGTCTCTTTGGTATTTCCACAGAAAATTGTACAATAAATTTTCACAGCTTCGCAAATGCGACTCTGTGTGCCATAAACATGCCTCCTTCCACCTTGCGCCCAGTTTGCGCCGTCCCAGCGGCCACTGTTTCTTGCATTTCCGTTGCATGTTTCTATATCCGGGCCACAAATAAGCGACAAGGCAGCAAAGCGCACACCAACAAAGGACTCGCCAGGTTCAGGATAATAGTTGAAACGCACGGAATCTGGGCTAAAGCAATAGTGTTGTAGCGGCAACTATAGGCGACACCAAAATGGGAATATTATTAAGACAGATAAAGCTTCAGGCTTTAGGCTATATATAAGAATAGGAGTGGTCTTAAAAAGTTCAGTTATTTTGTACGTGTTTTAAGGAACTGAATTTGGTTAAAGATTGCAAATGATGAAAAATCTTAAGATATGGAAAACCAACAGCAGATTTGCATACCTAATCTTTAAATATAGAAAATACTTCACATCAAAAGACTGTAACAAATATCTACTATTAAATATCACGTATACGCAATGTGGGTCACTAAGCTGAGCTGCAATTCGGTATCTTAGATACTGTATCTGCAATTGTTTCTATCCGGCATCCGTGGCCACTGACGAAACCAATTTCCATTCGGTTTGCAATATATTCTCATAAGCAAAAACCTAACTGCAATTTACATTTGCATGGCAGCTGGAGCGCGGAGTGAGTGTGTGTGGGAGTGAAAGAAGGATGTGGCAATACCCCATGCACCGTTATGGGCGCCATTTTGTATTCGCTTACCGTTTTGGGAACTCAACGGACTCGCATTGCAATTTCCGCTGAGCCGCGGCATATAAATAAACATTTATTTCGTGCACTTCCCGCACACACTGGCACTGGCACTCTCACACTCTC
>VNJR01003763.1:0-19545 GCA_008042585.1 Drosophila punjabiensis
TTGTTGTGTTGCACCTCACTGCGAGGACTCTGTTGTAGAGATATGACTCAAGTAGTTTATGAGTATACCCGGGTAAATGTGTTTTGATTTTATGCATAAGCCAGACGCGGTCGAATGCTTGAGATACGTCGAGCAATATCGCGCTACAGTATTCTCTATGTTTAAAGGCTGTACGAATCTCTGATGTTATTCTGTTAACTTGCTCGATAGTTCCACGTTTTTCTCTGAATCCAAATTGATGGGCTAGGATAATGTTGTGAGCTCAGGCATTTTTCGAACAATTTGGATAGGCATGATAATAAGCTGATTGGTCTGTAAGAGGACGGAATCGTGTGATCTTTTCCGGGTGTCATTATGATAAGAGACTTTTTCGATTTTTTTGGGTAGTAGCCGAGACTTATGATCCCATTGAAGAGTTTGCAGATGACCTCAATAGCACAGTTCGGAAGTTCAGTTATTATTTTTGGAGTTATTTGGTCACTCTGTTATCGCAGATTCACTTTCAGGGTGGATTTGCGGTAGAACAAAAGGATTTGCAGCAGGGTTTGGCTGGAAAACGCTTCTGAGATGTAAGGCAAATGTTTCGGCTCTGTCTATGTCGCTGCATGCCCAGCAACCTGAAAAATTTCTTATCGGGGAGACGGTTTCAACCGAAGAGCTTAGATTTGGGCGAGCCCTCGACAAAGGATGCTTTGTACCAGTTGGTGAGAGTTTCTCAATATATCTTAGTTGTGCGTTTTCGGCATCTTGCTTTAGAGCCCGGTTTAGTTTGCGGGTTGCTTCATTTAGACGTTGCTTTGAGCATGGCGTTCTTTTCCAGAACGAGGTGTTCAATTTGCAGGTTGGTCTTGAACTTCTTTATTTGCACATCTTTCATCATGGCTGCTGTGACGAGTACCTCTTCCAGGGCTGCGGTAGAACAATCGATGTCCGCTTCGATATTGAGCGGGGGGGTTAGCTCAATGTGGGAGCTCACATACTTCCTGTATTTCATCCAGTTAGTTCTGTGCGACGTCAGCCAGTTGGGGTGGTCCGTAACTTCTGGGCTTTAAAGAAGGGCTATCAATAATGGAGAGTGGTCTGATGAGAGATCCGGTAGGGCCTTGGCGCTTATTAGATTGTGGAATGTTTTTTGTCACAGCGAAATCAATTAGATCTGGTACCCTTCTGGGATCGGCTGGCCAATATGTGGGGCTACCAGGAGAAACGTAGTCCTACTTAATTCTCACATCTATAAGTGCATTATAAAGTTGCCTCCCCTTGGGAGTAACGAGGCGTGATCCCCAGTGCGTATGCTTGGCGTTGTAGTCTCCAGCAGCTATGAAACGGTCCCCAAGTGAGTTGTAGAAATCCATGAATTGACCTTCAGAGATTGTAAAGCGAGGTGGGCAACAGACAGCGGCGATGCAAAGGTTGTCGTTTCCAGACTGCACTTTAATAGACGTGGCTTGCAAGTATTTTGTTGCAAACCTTTGATGAAAATGGTGTTTGATGCGTTCTCTAATTAAGATGCCGGTGCCGCCGCTGGCTTTACCATCGGGATGATCTGTGCGGTAGAAGGTATAACCCCGAATATGAAAGTTATATCTTCTTGTGAGGTGCGTTTCAACCAGCAGCATGGCGTCGATGTGATTAACTTTCAAAAATTGTGTTATTTTTAAGTTTATTCCGTAAAATGCCGTTGGCATTCCACACGGATATGCGTAGATTGGGCATTGATTATTTGGACTGTTGCGATGTAAGCAGCGTAATCACCATAGTGTGGTTCTGAACCAGCGTTTGCATGGTTGCTTTCATAAAGGACATGAGCTCCACCATGGTAAACATCACAGTTTTCAAATTGTTTTGTGGCTGGACTGTGACCTGCTGAGCGTATTCTAACCGTGGCTGGAGTGGATTTTCCATGTCCGTTCGTAGAGCATCACCTTAGGAGATTCCGTTGGTGGTACTGAGCGGACCGAAGGATGATCTGGCTGCCTTGTCGAAAAATACGTCTGCCGTAGTTGTTGATTTATAATACACATTTTTTGTATTTTGTTGTCGCTCGTCGCATATGACTCTTCAGCTCCTTGTACAATAAACAGCCTCTGTAGTTTGCCGTATGGTTTCCTCCGCAGTTTCCAAATATTTTTGTAAGCAGGGCAGTGTGCGGAATTGTGGAAGTCTCCGCAGACTACGCAGACTAACCAAAGTGTGCAGTATGTCCACACTCGTGACAATTTGTGCATTGTACTGGACCGTTGCGCTTGTAGGGTTCTTTCACGGTGATCCTGCGATGCAATAAGAACTGCAGCTTGTAGATCGGGTGCACTTCATTTTTCTTAAGGTTTTGCTGTTTGGCTCGAGCTCGACCTTGAAGAGTGGTTGCGACTTTTTGTTTTTATTGATAATGTTGCTGACATTCTTAGCAAAAAATCCCTTGTCTTGGAAGGCTTCTAATATCTCAGAGGGTCGACATCAGGTTCGATTCCTTATAGTACTACTTGTAGTCCTTTGCTGCTTTTTAGTTGGTAGGTGTTAAAGTTCTTTTTTGCTTCCTCCAGATATTTAGACACAGCTCGGAAGTGTTCTTCATATTTGGTTTAAAATTTGGTTTCGTGGATGTTCCCTTTTATAAGCGGAACAACATGAACATTTTCATCCCCGACCAGCGCAACAATTTTGTTGACCTGGACGTTTGAGCTTTTTTCCCTAATATAAATAGGTGGGGGCTTTGGTTTCTTCTGGGTCACCTCCTCTTGGCTCTCAGCATCTGCTAAGAGGGAAAATCTGTTGGTGTTGTTGAAACTCCTGGTTTGTTCGTTGGTTTGGTTGATACGGCTGTTCTTTGGTTTGTTACACAGTGCGACAAAATTTGACTTTTTTTGTGCGTTCTGGATTAATGAACACTTTTCTTATAGATTTTCGCACTCTGAATCCGAATCTTTAAGCAGAATTCGTCTATCACGTCAGGTTTTTGCAAAAAACGCGTTCAAAGTGGCGAAAAATGCTGTTTTTAGCCTACTTTAGAGTAATATAACTCGGAAGCAAAAGGTGCTAGAAACTCCGTTCTTCTCGGAAAATACGGCGAAATACTTCTAGAATGATGTCTATATGACGTGATAGACAAATTCTGCTTATAGATTCGGATTCAGCGTGCAAAAATCTATAAGAAAAGTCTTCGTTCATTCAGAACGCAAAAATCGTGTCGCACTGTGTTATCAACCGTGCTTGTTATCAACCGTGCTTGTTGCTTGCACAGTGCGACAAAATTCGACTTTTTTTGTGCGTTCTGGATGAACGAAGACTTTTCTTATAGATTTTTGTACGCTGAATCCGAATCTATAAGCAGAATTCGTCTATCACGTCAGGTTTTTGCAAAAAATGCTGTTTTTAGCCTACTTTGGATTAATATACTTCGGAAGCAAAAGGTGCTAGAAACTCCGTTCTTCTCGGAAAATACGGCGAAATACTTCTAGAATGATGTCTTTATGACGTGATAGACAAATTCTGCTTATAGATTCGGATTCAGCGTGCAAAAATCTATAAGACAAGTGTTCGTTCATTCAGAACGCAAAAATCGTGTCGCACTGTGTTATCGAACCTTACGGTTTTTGTTGGCCTTGCAGTTGGGTATGGAGCAGTTGACACCGATTTCGCAGTATTGGTCGTTGTTTTAGTTGTTGCCATTTCTTTTGCCTGCAAACACAATTAACCTTATAATGTGAGCACTAACCGGCCACTCACCCAAGTTGTATATGACGGATAAACGGATAAATCCGCGCAAGCTTTTCCTTTTGCCTAGGCTCGAAGTTAGGTAGCACCTTAAAAATTGATCAGAGATTTGGGGCAACCCGTCCGCTCTATATTGTAAGCTCATGAAGCCAAGCTTTTCGATCGTAAGTTTGCATCTCGGACTAGACCGAGAGCATAGTAAACACAGCATTTTTAATTGGTCCTATTCGTGCGTTTATTATTATTATTTTTTTTCATTTATTTATTTTGCAAAGGGTGGTCCCTTTGCTGTCTTATTCACAAATACCGATGTTCCCAATTCGTACGTATGAGGGGTCAAATAAGTAGAAATGAAAGAAAAAGGTTGTAATTGAAGTTTTTAATATGCTTGAGAAAATAGAATTGAGGTGGAAAAAAACAGTGATCATCTTAAAAATTTGCCTTCCACTTTGACTTGGCTCTAAATTGCAGGTTTTTGCGGATACACCGGACCTCTGTAGGTTACACTGACTTCCTGCCACTGGTGATCAACATATTATCTGGAAGTCGTTGGAGTGGTCATACCATCTTTCAAGTCTAACAATCTAAGTTGGAGTCGACATCTCGACAACTCAAAGTTTGAATTTATCTGGTATCTAGAATCATACCTTAAACTTGCTTTATCTACGCTGAACCCCATCGAGGAGTTCGATTCATCGGCGTTGCAGCGTAATGCTCGTTTCAAAATAGAGGAGTTATTTATCTCCGCAAATCTGTGTGCTAAAGAACAGCTTGGAACAGAAGTAAACAGCACCGGCATTATTGAATCGATGGATAATTTTGATCATACTTCGGCAGACAAGCTTGCAAACACTTGGCGGCCAATAACGAGAGTACCAAAACTTCGTTTAACCAAGTTGTTGGGAATATGCCACCTATTTTGAAAATCGAAAGTTCAACTAGTTCCTAAGAGACATTCGACGTTCAACCCTAAAAAAAGGTTTGAACATTCCAGGTGATCGCTGACAGCTACACGAATTCTTTGGATCGCTTAAGAAAGCGATATGACAACCCAACTCTCATATTCTTGGACAATATATTGTCACTGTTCGCATTACCAACTGCCGCCAAGTCAAATGGTCATATCTTTTGCTCATCTCCATAGTCATGGGTAAGACCAGTGGACCAAAAGCAACTGAATTATTCTATTTTACCTTCTTGGGACAACTTCTTCCAAGTCATCGAAAGTCATTTAGGATCAATGTTAGGATAGAAAGCCTCATCCTGAAGCCATAATGAGCCAACCAGCCATAGATCCCGATCGCAGGGGAACCAGGCACGTCTGTCTTTCAATTGTATAACACAATCTTTTAACATCTGTTCAACAATAGACCACAATAGACAGAATTTATCAATCTTGCCCAGCCGCAACTCTCTTACCACAGCCTCATGCGAACGCGAAATTTACGGACACTGCTACATATACTCATACGGATCTTGTTTCCGGTGAGGCACGGATTTGGATTTGGTCAAGGAAATATGGGGATGCTACAAAATAGAAAATGCGCTATTGGATTCCTGCTCTAAAGTGTATTTCATATGGGAGGAGTTTGTCCAAAAGCTTTGACTGCCACGAAACAAACGCAACTATGAGATTTGTAGCACAAACGCAAATCAAGCAAAAAGCTAACAGATATATGAAGTCGAGGCACAATGAATTCGAGGTGCTTCTCGATGTTTGCATGACGACACACATCCAGAATTGGAAAATGACATCTCCTCTAGTCGGTGAAACTTCAGCTTAAACATAAAAGCCTTCTTCGATGTTATAGCAATTAGTCCGACTAAAGTAGAGAAAGATGTGCCTGTAAGCCCAAGTTCGTTCCAGAACACTACATCTGTACTCGTCAGTCATAATAGAAGAAATTGATAAAAAGTTGAACCGGCTATCGATCATGTGGAGACTTCCGAGAGTACATTTATACCGAAGCAAAATAACTGTAAAGAGTTCTATACAAAGACCACAATTTAGAAGGTCGATTGGAAGTTCGACTACCACTTAAAGAAGAACATAACTTTCTCATAGTTTTAATTGACATTGCCAAACAAGGGTAAAGGCCAAATATGGAAAACTCAAGCAGGAGTTTTATGATCTGGGACACATAAGCTTCGTATGTGACCCACACTACTGCGTTATCAAGCCTAACATCACTTCAACGAGGCTTAAGGTGGTCTTCGTCGCATCTTGCAAAACAACGGTTTAATAATAAATGAACGATCTGTTAATGGTTAGACCGACCATTCAGAAAAATCTTTATTTATTGCTTCTACGTTTTCGTATGAATCGTTAAGCAATCAATGCTGATGTGGTCAAGATGTTCCGCCAAGTCAACTCGTCAGCCGAGGATCGCACATTTCAATACATCGTTTGGAAAGCTGCGCCATCGGGATAACTGCACACCTTCCGAATGAAAAAAGTAACGTATTTCACTGCGGCTACACCAGCCATAAGCAGCCCTTAACATCTAGCTGACCACTTCATGGGAAAATTAAAAACAGGGGAAATGGGCATTAAATCGTCTTTCAATGTTTTTGATGGTGATAAAAAAAAACATTTGCATTTGGTGCTAACAGCAGGCTTGGGACCAAGTACGCGACATATTCATATTTTCGTTCACGCGAAGTGTAGATTCAGGACGCGATATCAAGCTCAAGGTCTTTTCCATAGAATATTCGCTGTTTGATCTGTTGGGATTAGTTACTCCCATAACCATCGTGACAAAAATCCTGCAGGAGCTGTTGTACAGCCAGTCCCTCTTTGCATCGCTTGCGTTGTTTCCAATTCTTTGAAATTAAAATTAAAGTGTAAGGATGCTGCTTCTAGGCTGTTATACTTGGATAAAATGAGCTAATCACATCCAAGTCTAGTGTTGCACCCACCAAGAAGCTATCTCTGCCAAAATTAAAACTTTGTGGGCCACATTTGCTATAGTAACTCTACCAGAAAATCAAAGGAATCTTCTCAGACAGAGAGCCAACCTCGTACTTATGGTGGGACTCTCAAGTTGTTCTACAGTGGAATCGCCAACACTCGGCAAAATTGTCTACCTTTGTAGGCAATCAAATCGCGGAAATTCAAGAAATAACATCGGAATGCCATTGGAGCCATGTTCCAACCCACTGTAACCCGGCTGATGTCCTGTCCAGAGGTGCCAAAGTTGCCGAGCTGGCAAAGTCAATATCATTCGATGAACCTGTTTTTCTATGCCAAGACAACATTGAAATGGAAATTGTACAACTGGAGAAAAGACAACCAGCCTTTGTCGTATAATCGACCACTAATCAAATACTTAAGGGAATCTACAAGATCAGTTCGTATCATCACTGATACCTGGTCAGTGACTGAATGTACACGTTTATTCAGCGTAAACTCGCGCTATTTCAGTCATCATCGCTAACGCCAGCAAAATTGCAGCTACATTGCATCGTCTGGAATATTAAAACCTTCGGTCCTGATGGGTTAGCCGTTTCACACTAACCTTAAAAATCTTAGTCTCTTTCTTCAGGTCACAGGTGGATTCAAAATTCTGAAGGTCGGAGAGCGCTTGGTGGTGGCATACCTCTATTTCTGGATAGTGAACGCAAGGTACTAAGCTCGACAAGTCGTTCACTCATATATACATTGTCGTCGCTACCGACCAACTCTGGAAAAACAGCTGAGGGGCAACTGCCCAAGGAACGAATCACATCTTCTCGGCCATTTTAAATATACGGACCAGTCGACATATATTTGCGCATACGGGGTAAGCCTCTCACCAATGCACACCTAGCCACATTCGTATCAACACATAACTTTTGTTGCAGTGAGTTAATTAACTTTCACTTGATTCCGACCTGGGCTCTACGATTCGGGGGCGTAAGGGTCAGTCAAAAGCGTCAAGGGATATCATTCACGATGATAATCTTCCCCCCACAACGGTGGCTTCTTTTACGAATAGTAAATCACTCGTGGCGTCTAGAGATAGGCTACTTACATCAAAGACCCCCGGCTGAATACAATGTATAAAGCGAACCAGATCGAATGATCCGGTAAAGTCCAAAGTGCCATTTTTGGGGTGGCCAATCCTAACATCGGGCGTGTGTCACAAACTATCACCATCAGACTTATTAATGCTCTTTTTTTTAAAGTCTGTTTTTTCATCAATGTTCGTGGGGAAGACAACAAATATGCCACCCTTTGTCAAATAAATAATTATAAACGCACGAATAGGTCGAATTACATATGCCGTGTTTATTATGTTCTCGGTATAGTCGGAGCTGCAACTGCCGATAAAAAGCTTGGCATCAAGAATATATGTTTCATATGGAATGAGCTTAATATGTAATTACAATAAGATTGTCCGACAGTTTAGGCAAGATTAGAAGAAGCAGAAAAAAGATAAGAAAAAGAACTGCGAAGAGCGCAGCACGTGCAGATATGTTGAAAAACGGCGCAGTTCAATTATTCATTCAATTCAATTATTTTTCCAACCGTGGCTTTTTCTTGTGACTTCTTTATATATATATATATATATATTGCAGCTATATGATGTAGTCACCCGAACACATTTCCGACATGGCTAATAAAGCCAAATGCGTGCTTTGATTTATAAAAAGGTGGTCGAAGAAATTCGATTCCCCTTATGTAACTAAGAGTCTTTT
Organism: Drosophila punjabiensis; assembly: GCA_008042585.1. Lineage (NCBI taxonomy): Eukaryota > Metazoa > Arthropoda > Insecta > Diptera > Drosophilidae > Drosophila > Drosophila punjabiensis. The sequence continues at coordinate 8,395 of VNJR01003763.1, forward strand.
CACTTCATTAGTTCGGCCGATTTTGGAATATGGTTCTTGCGTTTGAAGTCCCAGTTTTGAAGTCCTTATTAACCGCATTGAGTCTGTCCAACAAATTTTCTGCTGTTCGCCTTACGTGGCTTATCCTGGGATGCCAACCTGAGATTACCGTCTTACTCTAGTAGACTTCTATTAATTAACCTTCCTTCGCTAGCTAACCGCAGAACGATGCTTGGCGTCGTCTTTCTACATAAGCTAATACACGGGGACGTGGAGAGCTCCTATCTGCTAGGTCAGCTGAATTTCCACGTACCGCGACTAACATTTAGATCCTATTTCCCCTTAGTTATTGGTCACTGTAGGAGGGAGTTTGAAGTGCATAAAACCTTTAGGGTTTTATCATCAAAAAACACTTAAGTATAGGGGGAAATTCCTTGTTCTGGGAAAATGTTCTCGCTCGGAAATGATTGCGATTCAAAGTACAGTACTCAGAGATGCAAAGTTTAAATTCCTTGCTCCGTACTGGACAGCTAGACAATATTGATGAAACAAAAATCCGAAAGCCGGAAGAGAAAATCGCAAGCGGTGCGAGAACAAAACATCTTAAAAGCACTAAGATTTCTTTTCGAAGAAAGATGTCCTCCAAAGTACAAGAGAAGTCATTCCTGAAATATCAGGTAATCAGCTAATGGATACTTCGGAAAAAGAACCCGTAAATTCTACAGACTACATTGCTCCTTTGAAAGATTAGACCCGAGATGACACTCTGAAAATTCGTCAAACATCGAACAAAAATAAAACAGCAGAAGAAGTTAAAGCTGGGTACAAATGCCTTTCGAAATTAAAGCCTTGAAAATGAATTTCCGCAACCTAACATTATTCAGTGTTGATGTCAAAAAATTTTAACGAAAAGATGTAAAAGAACCATTTCCTGCATTACTTCAACGAAGGATAATGCCAAATGGGAAGACGGTACCACGTGATTGGTTGATATATCCAGGATACAGTTTAATTTTTGGGAAGGAGATGGTTGTCTTTCAGAAAGAAAAATAATCTTGTTTTTAGCGAAATAACAAAAATTTCTCAGGGGTTCTGGAATTGATAAGTACTACAGTTCTTAGTGAACATTTGGAAAAGGTTCGACATTCCCAGCAATCACATCAACGTATACCAGTTCACCATCTGTCAAGTAGTGTTGCCTTTTCTAAAAAAAGAAGACGCCATCCATTTAGATGCAAATAGGAGAAGGCAAAGGTAAAAGATCGCGAAGGTCGTGGCACTCATTGACAGAAGAATTACCGAGTCGCGGTGGAATATGGTGCATGAGCGGCTTTTGAGTCATTATTTGCTCGTAAGGAGAAGGATCCCGAAGCTCCTATGCCCATCTAGATGATGCCTAGGGGCTGAGTGGAATAAAAAATCCTGAGGTGCAAGGATGACTCGTCAGTCCTCCAGATAAACAAGGAGGCGGACGAAAACCTGTACGCTAGATACGGGTAGCAAGGGTCCGCACGCGTAGCTTTTGTCCAAGAGCTATAAACGGCATTGGGCAATGCCGTTGCAGGACTAAAGTCCTCAAGCTATAAGAAGAAATAGAACCGCAGTAGTTATACGGAAGGGTCATCACGGTCTGAACAACAGAGGTGAGTCATTCTTAGACTTTATACTTTCTAGTAACCTAAGTATAAAAAACGTGGGGGAGGAGGCAAGGCGCATTGAAGCTAGTGAAGTAACTTATTCTCGTATATAGGCACGATACCAGGAACTGCTATACTACGGAAGTTGCCGTCGAAGCAACCTACCATACAGTACCTGCTTAGCAGTACATACGGTTTTTTGCTCGCTCTAATGTACTAGATCTACATAAAGGTGGTGCGCCTTAAACTGCTGTATGTTATCTTAGGATGGTGACAAGCGATGAACCCACTACAGGCATTGCATTATGGTCAAAAAGTCAATTTTTAGGCATAAACTCTAAATATTTAGTTAAACTAAAAGTCAAACTTTGCACATAGTAGTTTCGTTCTTAAGAATGTGCGACACTTCATCTCCCATACAAACCAATTTGTGGTATTATACAGGCCGACATATTAAAAAAAAAATATCAGAACTAAGATCCGGAATATACTTTTCCAATCGTGTTTGATGGGCTGAACTCAAATCCTAGCTGAAAAACTCCTATACTTAAGGTTTTCAATATTTTTTCACTTAAAAGATAAAACTTCAGTTTTTGTGTACATTTAAAGGGCTTTAACTTCAACACAGATATGTTTTTTTAAACGGTATGCAAAGCATCTTGCCCTGCAAAATTCTGTCTTAAAATTTCGAAAAATCCTTATTAGAGAATTTTAAGTGTTTATCGATATTTTTTAATATATTTGTAAGTACGTGAATTTAACAATAATTCTTTTTACTATAACTATTTAATAATAATAACGTAATACTTGCTTATTTTTTCATTAGTGCAATGTGTCACAAACGAAATTTTTCGATTTTTGCGCCTATAGATGTAGGAATTAATTATTCACAATGTTTATTTTAGGAATTTGGTTTAAACATAAGTGCTTATTTCTTAGTTTGACAATGTTGTTTTCAATTAAGTTTTCACGAGCTCTTTCTATCTCAACTTCCTCTCTTCACGATCTCTCCAGTAGTGATGAAAAAAAATTCGACTTATCGTTATAACTTAAAAATCTACCGATCAGTATTTTTGAAGGCATGTAGTTGCCAGATAACTTAGCCCACTTCGAGTGTGACGCAAAGGAAACCCGCCTGTTTCAAATCCCACATAGATATCGAAACGAACGTTTCTGAATTTTGTGGAAAATGTGTTATATAGGATAAAGAACGACATTTATATATACAAACTGCCGATCTTAGTCCTTCACAAAAGACATATGTTATTTTTTTTACAACAAAATCGAAGACTAAAGCTACACTGGGGGGGGGGGTCATCCCATGTGATGATAAAAATAATTAAACATTTTTTTTAAGTATTATCTATAACTTGTGTAGAAAATCTGGTTAAAAGGAATTTTGTAAGATTCAATGCCATTAGAAAGTTATAGCACTGAGAAGGAATGATCTGTGGTGCAGCCCACATCCACAATGATTATTTCTTTTTCGTTTTCTCAAAACTGTGGTTTTCGAACTCATCTCCACCTTATCTCAAAAACGGATGGACGGAATGACGGAATGAGTACCAAATACTAAAAGCTTATATGTTTTTAAAGCAAAAAAAAACAAAAAAAAAAAGTAGATTTCCCAATTTTTTTTTTGTCGAATATCTACCAAAATTTAAAATTTAAGTATTTTTCTTTTGATTGTGGTTCATTCCATGAAACTCTTTTTTTTTTGTTTTCAATAAGCCAATCGGCTGGAATCAGGGAGATACTAGGAGCATCTTTTTTCAAGGCGGTGGAGTTCTAAACTCTGTAATTCTACTCAAAATTTTTAGCCCAAAATTTATATTCACTTTGTCGAAATATATACTTTAATGTGATAAAAAACGTAGGGCTCTTTCTATTCACTGGAAGAAGAAAAACGAATTTTAAAAAGCCCTCACAGTTTGTCACTTGGAATGACTTCCTTAAATGTATTTTTATATTCTCGCACAAACTGAGCATAATCAAGGCGGGAAAGCATCAGAACGCGCGCAGAGCATAGACCATCCAAATGAGGCGCTCCATCTGTTTGTAGACAGTCAAGCGGTGATTAAATCCATGCAACCGTCAGTTCTAAAAATATACTGGCAAGCCCGTGCTTAAAGGAGGCACTAGATATCTTGAACACGACTAAGTCAGTGCGGATCTAATAGGTTTCCAGCCACCAGGGCATCAATGGTAACGATACCGCGGATAAACTTGCAAAGGAAAGCCTCGGACTGCCTAGTGAAAGAATAGAAAACGTTCCTGTCCTTTGTAAATGTCCGGCCCTAGTGTGGAAAAGACAAAGATACCTTTGCGCTCCTTTTCTGGCATCTTTAGAAGAAGCCAGGCGAACTACTTGCCTTCTCGAAAGACACCTCGATCCTTCAGGACTTCGAAATTCGCGTTAATAATATTTAAGTCTAAACTAGAATCATCCGGATAACTAAGGACCTTGTTAGACTATGCTTGACTAACCTTCGTTATAGAATATTTGCTCTAGAATCCGAATCTGTGCATAAAAGTATCCAATTGTCTCTAGTTTTTGAGCAACATGATGTTTAAAAGGCAAACACAAAAAAAATGTGTTTTCGGCACGTTTTAAGCAGATTAAAAGAAAAACAAAGGATACAAAATGCTTTACATGGGATCAAATTATAGCTTAATCAATACCAGATTGATTGATACCAGATTATTTATATTCTAGAAGGACATATAACGTCTTGTTTGGCCTCTTTTTACGGCCACAAGCCACCGTTCTTGATTTGGTATAAAGCGGTCAAGATTTCAATTACATTTTCGGTATTTCTGATTTATAAATAATTTATAATTTTAACTAAGTTGCACTGAATATCATTTAAATCAATTAAGCCAATATATTTTGTTATTGTCATTCCATACACCAAGCAGCGTTGAATGGCAAAACTCAAGTGCAACTGCAACTTATCAAATAATTGCCAAATAAAGCAAAAGCGCTTTATATAGTGACGATCTGTCGTGTCCGGGTGGCTCAGGGATGGCCATTTGTATTTGGTTCAGAGATGGTTGCTGTATGAGATTCCGACCCGATCCCAGGATGGAACGCTCGGGGAATTACTCGGTAATGATAAATTTAGGTTTTTCTGGCAATAGTATGGACAATGATTATTGAGAACAAAACGACAAAAAGCGTACGGCCGCCTGTGGCTATGTTTGCGATGGCCGGGACCCTGCGTACGGACAGTACCCAGTATCGGCGTTCGGTCTCGCCGGCTGCGTCTGACGCTCAAAAAATGGGGAAGCGACGGGTGTTTTGGCAATATCCGGCGGCTGCGTCGGCAGGGTGTCGTGTCGCATCCCATAACCTGTGGGGAAAAACCTCTAACACCCAGAGATCTGCCAATTATGGCAGATCTGAACTTTTAAAAGTTGATTTATAGCTGCCTAATTATACTACGGCCTAAATATATTGCCAAATCAAAGCGAACAGACTTGTTTTTGTTGTGCGCTTCGAATATGCGTTTTAATTGAATTTCTAACCACCGGAGCTTCTTTTAAGTAGTCACCTAACTAAACAATAAATGTTATCGTTTGCTGCCGAGTGTGCTAGTGTCTGTCTGTGTTTTAATAATCGTTTTTAGTTTTGTGCTACGACGGTTTTCTCGCTTTCCTTTTCTGCATATCCCGTTTCTCCTCGCTTCAGCTTCGATTGTATTCAGCTGCTGTTTTAAACTCTTTACTCTTACTTTCTCTCTCCATCTCTCTCTTCCATCTCCCGCGCATTGGTCTAAGCTGCCAAAAAATATTAAGCCTTATACGCCCTGTTTCTGTTGCTGGCTTTGCGATGCGGGCGTAAACGCTCAATGTCCTGATGGTACGGGCCCTGTCGCGGATGTACTTTCCGATAATTATTATTATTATTGTTATTGTTGCCACGCCTGTCTTGAGGAAGGAACAAACTGATCATTTAGCCGCTTATTTTTGCTGTTTTCGTATAGCTAACTTTCAAAAGCTCAACATGTTAATATTTAAATTTAATTATACATGTGCACTGACATGACCGCCGCTGTAGACATTTATTTTTATCTTTTGAAGTAACGCATCTGTCGGTCTCCAGTAAACCACCTTTATTTACTAAGGAGCTGACACGACTCTCCTTCCTCGCTTTTATTTAATAAATTTACAGCAAGCTCAGATCAGGCTATCGCCGATCTTTATTCGAAGTATTTTAAAACTAAAACTTAATTGTGAGCTTTAGTTGAGCTTTGAGTTGGACGTGTTATAACCGCTCTCCGGTTATATAAAAATTTCATAGTGAACATTTATTTTAATAAGCCCAAATTTTTGGCAAGTGATCAGTGTTTTTTTGATTGTTACCATAAAAAAAATCTGGATAATTTTAAACAAGAACAGTGACTTTAATCTCGTAAAACAAATTCGGTTTTACATTTTTATCGACTCGCTTTGCCTTTCTCTTCTTGTGCATCGCGTTTACCGCTTATCTTTGCATCGCGTTTACCGCTGCATCGCGTTGGCGTTGTTGTTGGCGCAAGTGATCTGCACACGCTGAACAATCACATAAACTCATAACTTCTCGGCGCTTAGATAAAAGCTTTTATTTTTGCGTACTTTGGTTTCAGTTCTGACCGTTTTCTTCGCCGCGGAATTAGTAACATTATTATTTTTAAGTTTGTGTGTTTATAATTTCTATAAATTATTTCAACAAATTACGGCTACCTGCTGTGCTGATAATTGTCCGAACAGTCGCAAATTTACTTCGAAGTAGGTCTCTGTTGGCTGTTGGCTCTGCGAGAATATTGCTCATGTTGGTTGCGCCGGTTTGTGGCAGTACGGCGGGCGTATCGCATACAAGAGCATAGTGGATTGGACTGGACGTGCCCGAGCTCTTCATATTAGATTCGATATGAGGGTCTTCATGAGGCAAACTCACCTGGAGTTTCAGTCGCTGGCAGCCGGTTTCAAGGAACTGTCAAACTGTTTCCAGAAAGCGGAACATCACATTAAATCACAACAACTGCTAAGTGACGCGGTAAACAAACCAAGGAGCAACCTCTCTGATCGCTTCTTGCTTGTTTCAGACCCAACACAGGCTGATCCCGTCGTGCCTTCGGATCTGCAACCTGTTAACGTCGGCAAGGCATCCACGTCGCTGCCTCCAAAGATGTGTTGCTTACTAGGGAAACTCAGTCAATTTCAAGGACATAGTATTACTTCTTTGCCAATGTTATTGCCTGGCGACGGTGTTCTTAGCGCGGTTAAGCCCCATTTTGCTTTTAATTTGGTTCCGATAACTGACATAGATAGCTCTTGAAAATTTGTTGCCGTTCGTATTCAAGGGTATGACTATATTGTATATGTTTCATGCTTGTACATCCCTCCTCAGTCTGAAACTAATATATATCTACAACACTTATCTGTAATCCAGCGTATTAATTTTAATCTAGGTGCTAATAACCATTTTATTGTCTTGGGTGACTTCAACCTACCTTCTATATCTTGGATGCCCTTCCTAATTTTAATGTTCTCATATTCACTGCACATCATGACTTAATTCACGGTCTTATTGATCTTTCATTGGGACAATTGAATTTAATAGGACATTTTTATGATAAAGTCTGATGTCTTATTTTTACGTCGGAGTTTGCCAACGCTTGTGACTCAAGAGCTGACCCTCTTTCCTGCCCTGAGGACGCTTATCACCCCACTGGAGATAACTCTAGAAACTTTACTACCATGTTCTGTAGTTGAACCAGCTACTTTTCGTTGCTTTCGCAGAGCTAATTTTTCTGACTTGAACACATATTTATCTTCAGTCGATAGGACTTTTATGGACTTCAGAAGAACCGGGCTGCAAGTCGACCGTGCCAAATATTTAACTGCTCGCTCTGACTTCCTGACTCATAATTCCGAATGTTACAAAAATTACCCAAATCGGTGTATAAATGAGTTTCAGGCTAGTCCTAAGTAATTTTACTCGTATGTGAATTCTAAACGAAAATCTCCAATTTTTCCATATACGCTTCATCTCAATACTGAGTCCGCTTCTAACAAACTTGACATCGCAAAAGTTTTCCAGTCTACGTATTCATCTGTTAGCTTCGACACAGCCTCATCGTTTCCATATTCTGTTCCCCTTTCTAATTGCATTTTATGCCCACTATCAGTGAAGGTGATGTTCTTCAGAATCTTAAATCACTCAAGCCATCTTTCTCTTCGGGTCCAGATCTTGTACCTAGCTGTGTTTTGAGAAAGTGTGCTAGTGCGCTATATAGACCATTGTCTAAACTTTTTCATTTGTCTTTTCAGCTCTAATTTTTTCCTAAATGTTGGACGGAATCTTTCATAATTCCTCTTCACGAATAGGGTAGTAAATCGTTTCAATATTTTGTTCCAAGCTCTTTATGCATTTTATGCCCACTATCAGTGAAGGTGATGTTCTTTAGAATCTTAAAACACTCAAGCCTTCTTTCTCCTCGGGTCCAGATCTTGTACCTAACTGTGTTTTAAGAAAATGTGCGCACTAGCTGTATAGGCCATTGTCGAAGCTGTTTCATTTGTCCTTTCAGCTCTAATTTTTCCCTGAATGTCGGAAGAAATCTTTCAGATTTACTCTTCACAAAAAGGGTAGTAAATCTAATATTGAGAAATACAGAGGGATTGCTAAACTTAGTGCAATCCCCAAGTTATTCGAACTTTTAATTACAGCTCAGCTTCAGCACCAATGCGGCTCAATAATGTCTCCATCACAGCATGGCTTTATAAAACACAGATCTACTACCAAAAACCTTCTCGAGTTTTGTGCCATCATTAGAAACGCTTTCAAAAACAACAACCAAACTGACGTTATATTCAAAGATTTCAGCAAAGATTTTGATTTGGTTAACCACAAGCTAATGTTGAAAAAACTTTCACTTCTGGGTTTTTCCGACCTTCTGACTAATTAGATCGCAACATATTTATCGAACAGTCCTCAAAGAGTCGCGAAACTTCAGGTTCTTCCCTTCTCATTGGCATTTTCATAAACGACTTGCCTAAAGTGGTTTTACACTCCCACGTTATGATGTACGCAAATGTTGTTAAACTATGTTTGCCACTGATAAACTCTGATTCTCCTATGCTTATACAGACTAATTTGAATAACATGCAGTCCTGGTGCATCAACAATTTGTTGTTTCTCAACAACTCTTGATGTAAATTTATAGGGACGAGTGATCTTAAACGCATCTATTCAGTATCAGATCTTGGAGTTTTGTTTACAGATAACTTAAATTTTCTGATCATATTGGCGTAATCGTTGGTAAAGCTAAAGGGGTTTTTGCCTTTGTTAAGCGAAGGTCTGAGGAGTTTGATGATCCCTACACCGCAAAACTACTATATTTCTCTTGTTCGTCCTATTCTTGAATATTGTTCGAGCTTATGGTCACCTCAGTATGCGAAGTATCAAGACCTTATAGAATCGGTACAGAAGCATTTCCTTTTGTTTGCTCTACGGGGACTTAACTGGGATCCAAATCATCGCCTCCTTTCATACATCGACAGACTGCGCCTTTTAGGTATGCCCTCCCTGAAGAACCGGCGCACCTGCCACGGTGTAATGTTCATACACAAATTAATTTATAAATTTGCTGCGGCTGCTGCAAGGCCTTCGCGAAACTTTTGGCCTATTGCTCTTGAGACTTGCAAAACCAATTTCGAGTTGCATGATCCTTTTCGCGTTTTATGTTCCTTGTATAACGAATTTTATTTTTGTTGTGTACATGTTGAAATATCCTTAGATTTAAATTCTAATTATGTCTTAAGACACCATTCTTACCTCTGCCCATCTGATGTGAGTCGGAGCACATCTTTAAAAAAAACTCCCTTCTTCGGTCAGAGGTTAGGGTATGGCTTACTATAGCAGACTTTTGCTATTATTATTAAATAAATGCTATCCAACCAATTTAAACCAGATATATTCTTACTCAATCTTATCTTAAACAAAATCTCTCTTTGTCTAGATGTTGAATGTGCTAGTGTATTCTTCGGGTCCCGATAAAATACCGGACTGCGTGCTCAGGTACTATGCAACCACCTTCAAAAATTGTTTATCTTATCTTTAAAAGCCTCTAAATTTCCCCTTATTTAATAATTATTTTATATTTTTTATACACAAATAAAGGAAGCGATTCAGAAGTAACTACAGGGGTATCTCTAAGTTTTCGGCTATTTCAAAACTCTTCGAGAATGTAGTAACTCCTCATTTCCCCATGCCAGCGTGAATTTGTGAGGCAAAGATCAGCCACTACTAATCTCCTGGAACTTACCTAATTTTTTTTAGAGGTTTCGAAAGCAACCTACAAACAGATGTGATTTATACGGACTTTAGTAAAGTATGCCACTTATATGCTTGATGATTGCTCTTTTGGAAAAATAACTTTTTTCGATGATCTGGAAGTCCGCATTGATCCTAACCTTTCGTTCTAACTAAGAGTCTTTTTACTTCGTTAGTTCTTGCTAACGTTTATAATTCTAGGTCCGTATTATTCGCGTTAAGTCTGTTAAAAAAAATGTTTGTTGCTTTCGCCCCACCAGGCTTAACCTTGGATGCCGACCTGAGATTACAGTTTTTCTCTAGTAATAATCTAAGGTCGTCATCCCAGGATAAGCCACGTAGGGCGAAAAGCAAAAAATTTTTTTGGACGGACTCAATGCGGTTAATATGGACTCCAAAACTGGGACTCCAAACGCAAGAACCATATTCCAAAATGGGCCGAACAAGTGAGGTGAAAAGACTCTTAGTTACATAAGGGGAATCGAATTCCTTCGACCACCTCTTTATAAAACCAAGCACGCCTCTGGCTTTGTTAACCATGCAGGAAATATGTTCAGAGAACGAAAGTTTAGGATCAAGGCGGACTCCTAGATCATCAACAAGAGTTATTCTTTCCAAAGAGCAATCATTAAGCATATAAGTGGCATACTGGGGAGTGACACGTGAAAATGTCATCAGTTTGCACTTGGAGCTGTTGAGATGTAATGTAATGATGCAGTGGGCCAAGATGGCTACCTTGTGGGACGCCAGGTGTGACACTGAGGAATTTGGAGAGAGCATTTTTAAACATAACCTTTTGAGTTCTGTGAGACAAATAACTCAAAATCCATTTAAGCAGATCAACCGGAAACCCAATTAAGTCGAGTTTCCTTACGAGGAGAGAATGGTTAACCGAGTCAAAGGCTTTACTGAAGTCCGTGTAAATCACATCGGTCTGAAGGTTGCGTTGGAAACCTCTAATAACAAATGAGGTAAGTTCCAGCAGATTTGTAGTAGTTGATCTACGCCTCATAAATCCATGCTGACATGGGGAAATGACGGATCTTCACAAGTGCTGCAAGTGAGGAGTTATTACATTCTCGAAAAGTTTCGAAATAGCCGATAACTGTGAGATGCCCCTTTAGTTAGAGGCATCCGTTTTGCTACCTTTTTTGTGGAGAGGAATAATAAAGGATTCCTTCCAAATAAGGGGAAATTCGGAGGTTTCTAAAGATA
>VNJR01003765.1:0-146573 GCA_008042585.1 Drosophila punjabiensis
CCTGCCTAAGGAGTGGATATTAGCACAGACTCCAACCACTTTACACGGCGGCAACTGGTCGTTATTATTTTTAAAATTGAATTCAAATTTGGCCGTTAAATAAATATATTTTATTGTTTCATATGTTGTTGTTTTATTTATTGTTGTTGTAAAGGAGTTGTTGTAGTTGTTGTAGGCAAAAACAAGGCTTCAAACTGGCCATTTTCAGTACAAAATCGTAAATTTCTCGATTTCAGCACCAGGCGAACAGAAACAGCAGCAGGGCGACGGAGATCTGTTATAAACTGTTATAAAAACAACCCCCGAGTTCCGAACCTGCCTAAGGAGTGGATATTAGCACAGACTCCAACCACCTTACAAGGCAGCAACTGATCGTTATTTTAAATTTGAGTTCAAATTTGGCCGTTAAATAAATATATTTTATTGTTTCATATGTTGTTGTTTTATTTGTTGTTGTTGTAAAGGAGTTGTTGTAGTTGTTGTAGGCAAAAACGAGGCTTCAATCTCGCCATTTTCAGTACAAATTCGTTAATTTCTGAATTTCAGCACCAGGCGAACAGAAACAGCAGCAGGGCGACGGAGATCTGTTATAAACTGTTATAAAAAGTCAGAGTTTTTAAGAAATTGTACAAATGTTGCATACTTTTGGGATATTTTTACTATAGTTGATCAAGTATTGCATACTTTTGGGCATTTAAGTTATTAAAGCATTGTCGCTCTGTTGCTTTCTGTTCGCCTGGTGCTGAAATCCAGAAATTGATTAATTTTTACTGAAAATGGCCGGATTGAAGCCTTGTTTTTTGCCTACAACAACTACAAAGAACTCTTTTACAGGAACAACAATCTTCGGTGCAGCGAGGTTAGCTTCATTTCTTGTTTTTCTTGCCTGCACCTGTGTATATCTATCTCTGGTTTAATGAACAAAAAGAAATGCTAATTAACACACCGTCAACCGCACTGGCAACTTCTTTCCTCCGGCCAAGTGCACGTATGTTCCAATCCGCCCACTCGAATAAATACCCCGCCTCCCCCTCCCGCGCACCCACTCGCACAGGGGCGGCGAGCTACCCCCTGCGGGCCACGTGTGACAGCGAGGGTCGTTCGGTGACAAAGGGCAACTAATTTAGTTTAATGGGCGTCGTGCGCGACTTTGTTGCCCACAGCCGCAGAATTTCTTGCGGCCAACACTTGCCTCAGGGGGGGGGCATGGCAAAGGGGGGGCTGAAAATGGGGGGTTGGGGGATGGGGGTGGTACTTCAGTGGGTGGTGGCTCTGACTATACGCACTCTCATTAAGCATTTTTAGTCGAGCTTAGCGAGCCGTTTGTTTGCACTGTCAACTCTGCAACTTGGCTCAGTGCACACTGAGCGAAAATTTCCAAGATTTTCGCTATATAAATAAATTATATATACAAAATTCATTCTATAATTCCCAAGTCCTTTTTTTGGGTGAATTTGTTTTGATAAATTACCTGTTTCGGGAGAATCATTTACGGACTTTCAATAAGTCTTTTGGCTACCGATTGCTTATTTTTATAGCCGCAACATAATTTTATTGTAAATTAATATCCATATTATGTACAACTTACAATTTCTTTAAATACTTTTCTTTCAGTGCATACAGTTGGACTCCGAGAACTCCCAACTCCGAGCTCCGGCTGGCCATAAATTAACACACATGACTAGCGGTGGTGGACCGACCCGACCAAGTGCTGGAACATTTTCATTTCACTTTTGTTTGTTTGATTTTTGGCTTTTTGCAGTTAGCTGACAGTTGGCCGGGAAACCGGGAAATGGGAAATGGGAAACCGGGAACGGGGAATCCAGGAACCCAGGAACCCGGGAACCCGACGACCTCGCCAAATTAAAAATGTTTCGCTCCCCTTATTTGTCTTTCGTCTTTGATGTCCGAAACGCGCAATGAATTCGCTCACTCGCTTCTTTCAATACATTTTTTGTTTTTTTTTTTAATATTTATTTTTTATTCAGTTTTTTGTTGTTGTGTTTAACTTTGTGGATGTGTGTGTGTATTTTCGCTGCTTATTTGTTTAAATCATTTGCATTTTGTATACAGAAAAAACATTTGTTCGTCTCGGGCTTAATTGCTGAAACTAATAAATGTCCACAGCTAATAAATATAGCAAAAAATGTGTAATATAGGGACTATTTTTAGGGGGTGGGTTTTTCACACACTTTTGCAGGAGGGAGTGGGGAGTGGGGAGTGGGGGCTTGTTCCTTATATGAAATACGTTCGTTTATCAAAATATAATGCTTAGGGCTATGAAAAAAAAGGTATGTATGTATATATAGCTATGTCTATGTACGCTCTATATGTTAAATATGCAATGTGTATCTTTAGTTGGGCTATAACTAGGATAATTAGACCGTTACACACTTAGAAGTACACTTAGCACAATTGAACTGACGAATTGAATATATTTCTCCTACTTGCATTTTCTTTCTTTATATAATATATATAAATGTGTATATATTTTATATATATTTCTTAGCTGGCATGGGCGCTTTGAGATGTGTGTGTGTGTGGGCGTTTTTCATAAGTTAAGGCGACTGTCAAAGATCTAGCTTCTATATTTATTTAGCTTACAACTCACTATCCCAAATAGCATCGCGAGAGAAAATAATGCTATATAAGTATATATATTTTTATAATGCAGAAAAGTGGGGGAAAAGGGTCCGACCTTAATACTATCAGGTACTTTGGCATTTCGTTTGCTTAAAATAATAATCATTCGACCGAATGCTCATGCTGTATACATAGATTTTTTTCGTTTTAACATTTAGCTTTAACATTTAGCATGTATACATAAATGATTTCAATTTGTGTTTTTTTTATATATATATTTTTTTTAGAGTTTTCTAGATTTTTTTTTTTCGAGTTTTCAAGGGCGGCAATGGCAGATTAAATAAATTCAAATAGAAAAAGTTGGTTAAGCAAGTTAAGTAAGAGCAGCCAGAGTGGGAAAGTAACTAAACATAAGCATGCATCGCACAGAACCAGTTCAAGACTCCTTTTAGGAGATTCGGGAAACCCCCAAAGACCGCCTTGAGAAACTCCTTCCTAACTGGGGGTCAAATCACCAGTGATTCTACTGCTTTAAGGCGTTTACTTAGCAAGCAGAACTAACCCTATGTCTCGTGTAAATGCTTAACTCTCATTCTTTGAAGCTTAGTCTCTCTCTAGATCGCTAGACCTACGCTCTAAGATCCGTAATACGACTTATAAAATACAAAAAAAAAAGAAAGAATACAAGTAAAAAAAATTCTGGTAAAGCTAGAGACTAAGGCAGGGGATGCCCCTGCTCTAAGATGAATATTTGAAATTGAAATCGTTGCTAATGTTTGGCTTACGACTACGTGTGTGTGAGCTAAGTCCTTAGATCCTTACAAGCCTAAGCGATTCATATTCGATTTTTGGTAGCTGAAAGATAACGCCACCAACGGCTGGCCCTCCATCCCTTCCCTCCCCCTGGCCTCGAGTCCTTTGAGATCAGTCTTAGAGTGGCCAAAAGGGGGTTAAAGGGTGCAAAACCTCGACGGCTGGTGGCTTCTCCTCCTCCTGTGCCTCCTTAGACGGCAGTGGGCGGCGGCAGCAGCGAGGAGTTGGAGGACCTCAGGTAGGGATTGCCATAGATGGCGCTGTACCGTGGATCCACGCTCAAGGCCATGGAGCTGGGCACCACCACATGGGTGGTGGTGGCCGTGGTGGTGCTCTGGTTGGAGCAGCTGCCATTTGGCGAGGAACTCACCACCGAGGCCGTGGTGGACTGCAAACTAGGCAGTCCATTGTCCTGCCGGATCTCCCGTGAGCCAATGATGCTGCCCGTGAGGCTGCCGCCGCTGCTGTTGGTGAGGAAGGTCATGGGCAGGGTCTGTGTATTCGGTGGCTGGTGGTGATGGCTCTGGTGGCTCTGCTGCTGCTGCTGCTGCTGCTGGAGCTGCAGCTGATTCTGGTGGTTGTTCTGCAGGATGGTGGAGCTGCCATTGGACTTGGTCGAGCAGGTGGTCAGATATTGCGGCGGCGGGCTATAGTGGGTGCTGTAGTCGCCGTAGGGCACATAGCCACCGGATATGTCCACCTTGAGGTCGCTGTAGTTGGAGGTGCGATCGCCCGGCTCTAGCTTGCAGCTCACTCCGCCGTTCTTCGTGATCTGGTGCTCGCTGATGACATCCGCCTGCGGGAGCTTGGTGCTACGCCGGCACTTGATGTACACCACAATCAGGATGGTGAGGACGAGCAGGAAGGCTACCACCGAAATGCCGCCCACAATGGTCATTAGCAGGGAAACACTTTCTGTAGAGATGAAACAAAAGCAGAGGGTAAAAAGGGGGATTGGTGAGTGGGCGAGCGGAAGGATAATACTAAATGAATCAACCCCTTAAAATGTAGGATATCCTTAATACTTTTAATATACACAAAAAAATGTACTCACTCTTGGCCTGTAGCTGAATCTCCGCCACATCGTTGCCATAGTCATTCACGACCGTACAGTTGTACTTGCCATAGTGATACGCCTGACTGTCCCGGATGATCAGGGTGCTCTTCACGCCCCCGGGCACGGCGTCCACTAGGATGGAGTAGTCATGGCCGGACTCTGAGCTGATCTCCTGCCCATTGAAGGTCCAGGAGACATGCCTCGCGCGCGGCACACTGCTGGCAAAGCACTCAATGCGGGCCGTGTCACCCACCAAGCCGTATTGCGACCTCTGGGAGCTTATGGCCGGCGAACCCTTCAGGTAGACATAGGCATCCGCCGATATCTCCGCATATCCTGGCACATTCGCCTTGCAGTAGTACCTGCCGGCGGTCTCGTTGCTCACACTGAAGGTGAGATTGGTGCTGGTGCCCACCACCCGGTCGCTGGGATGCTGAATCCATACGATCTCCGCCGGTGGATTGCTGTCCACCTCGCAGCTGAGAGAGACCACGCTGCC
Source organism: Drosophila punjabiensis (assembly GCA_008042585.1). Lineage (NCBI taxonomy): Eukaryota > Metazoa > Arthropoda > Insecta > Diptera > Drosophilidae > Drosophila > Drosophila punjabiensis. The sequence goes on from VNJR01003765.1 coordinate 4,953, forward strand.
AATGTCAGCCTCCATGGACTGGGGACGCTGCCGGAAGCTGGGAGGATCTGTTGAGGGATTTTTATTAAATGGAAATTTAAGTTATAGAAATGTAAAGTATATAAATTATAAAATCAGTTTGAATCTGGTTATTAAAGGAAAACTACTTACAGCTTATGTCCAAAGTCTCACTGTCCTCGCTCTTGCCCACGGAATTCTGCACCTCGCACTTGACAATTGCATCATGGAACTTGCGTGTAACATTACGTATTACCTAAAAAGTTAACAACAAAAAAGTAGAAAAAATTAAATACATAAAATAAAAATACACTTTGAAAAACGAGCCATGAAGCTGTGGTTAATTGTGGGAACGTTAGGCCTTTCCGGTGGCAAAGCCAACTGGTTCCAATAATTGCCAGCATTATACAAGAGCATTTTCCAAGCAATAGTTGCTCTAATTATGCGGCAAGTGGAATGCCAACCAGTTCCCAGAGGCAGCCTCAAGGGGAGAAGGGGACAGGGGTACAAGTACAGGCTACAGGACAGGGGAACGGGAACGGGACTAGGAGGAGCCTTTACTTACCATCTCTGTCTTCTGGCCGCCAATGATAGGCTCATCGTTGATGAACCAGCGGTACCGGACATCGCTGGGATTCGCATCGGCCCGGCACTCGAGGCGCACCTGCGAATGCTCCACGATCCTCAGGCTGCTGGCAGCTCCCAGGGGGACTTGAGATACACCTCCGAGTGCCACAGCACCTGGTTGTGAGCCCATCACATTCACCTTCACCTTGGGTGCATATTTTACCTGGAAAACAGAGGGAACAAATAATACAAATAAGTATTAAAATATTAAATAAAAATTAACTAAACAAAATTAGGGTTTTATGCATCGAAATTTGACTGAAACTGAAAATCCCCGCTCACTCATCCCTCGGACTCGTCGCCTTCTTGGCCTGACATCTTCGTCAGGGATTTGTCAGCGCCCCGGACACGTGACTCTAGCCTTAACCATTCCCATCTTCATTTCCTGCTTCACTCCCTTCTCTCCTTCTCTATCCTGCGAACCAAGCCAATGACAAGTGGGCTGAGGTCAGGTCATTGTTGGCCAGCTCCTCGATTTCACACCCAAAGCCTGGCCAGGCTGATGGGGGGGCCTTTATGTCGGGGCATGAATTAGCCCGTCAGTGTCGTGCCATGTCCGGCACAAAAGCCCATTCAAAAAATACTATCATCCCCCCTCGCCCAGCAGCAGCAGCAGCAGCAGGAGCAGGCGGAATGACAGGGGGTTCCCCTCTCGTTTTTGAATGGGCTTCCGCATCGTCCTCGCATCACGTAAAATTGATAGCAGGCTCTCCCTATATATGTATAAGGTAACCTCAGTCTGCCAGAGAATGCACTGAGAGAAACCCATTTTCTCCCTGTTTTATACACAATTTCCTCGACTCCCGTTTTCTCTTTCAGTGTCTGCCGCAATGAGCTGTCAAAGGAGCTCCCCCAGGATGGCTAGCAACTCACCTCGACACGTATCCTGGCCGAGCGGTAGGTGCGGTCCGCCGTATTCTGCGCCTGGCACGTGAAGCTCGTGTTGTGGTGCTCCTTCTTGGGGGTCAGACGGAGCACGGACTTGGCCGTAAAGCGCCGGAGATCGGGCAGCGGTATTACCGAGTACTCGATGTTATCCGTTAGCACATTGCCCAGGCCATCGATCCAGGTAATCTAGGAGTGAAAAGAGGAGGAAATGCGGTTAGCTGCTGTTGAAAACAAAAGTCAACAAGTTTCAGGTTGGTTTTCAAGAGTAAACTCTCTAGAAAATCCCTACTTGAAGCTAATTATATTCTCTATTTAAGTCCAGGACTCCTACTCACCTCAGCTGCCGGCTTGCCGCCCACCGAAATGCACTCAATTTCCACCTTGCGATCCTCCGTGGCATAGATCACATCGCCTTGTGTGATCTTTGGCGACTCCGGTGGCACAAGGACCGTGAGACCGGCAAAGGTGGACCTTATGGCTGGCTGACCCTCGGGACCCGGACTCACTTGGCACTGATACCTGGCATCGTCGTCCAACATCACCGGATAAATTTCCAGGGAGTAGTCACCCTCTTCGTCACTGCCCACCATGGCGTACCGCTCGAAGCCGCTCAGGTCCCGGGAGGTGCCCAGCCCGAAGTCATCCTTGGTCCACTGCAGCGTTCCCTGTTTGTTGATCACGCGGCAGGGCAGTGTTACCCGGGCACCCACCACCGCCGTCTGGTCCTGCGGCTCCATGGCGAAGCGCTGGTTCTGATAGCTCGTATACGGCGAGGTCCTGGCCAGCCCGAAGAGAGTGGCTAAAAGGAGCCACTGCATCGAGACTGGTGCCCCGCGTGGCGTGAACATGGTGGCTGGAAATTGGGGAATTTTAATATAATTTATAAGAAAATTTTATATAATATAATGTAATATAATATATATTATAATTAAATAGTTTCTCTAAATTATTATTATATTTCATTATCAATTAATTAATAAATAAATCAATTAATTGCAGGAATACAATTTTGGAAAAGAGACTAAGAAGTAAGACGAAAAACAACCTACTTTATTTCTGAATATTAGTGTTAAGTTTACTATCAAATAATAAATTAATTTACAAGGATAAATTTATGGGGAAAATACTGGAAAGCAAGATGGGACAAGCTACCTTATATATTTAAATAAATTTGTATCATTATATTTTATTATAAATTAAAAATAAATTTATAGGTGAAATACCAAGAAGGAAAAAGAAACAACCTTTTTTATTTCACTAAATTATTATATTTCATTATAAATTAATAAATGAAATTACAAGAATAATTTTATCGAGAAAATACGAGAAGGAAGGTGTAACAAGCTACTTTATTTCATGAAATTATTATTATATTTTATAATCAATTAGTAATTGAATTTACAAGGATACATAATGCGAAGGATACTAAGAGGAAAGATGAAGCAACATACCTAAATTTCTCTTAATTATTATAATATTTTGTTATCAGTTAATAAATTAATTTAAAAGAATAAATTTATGATTCAAATACTAAAAATAAAGCTGAAACAAGCTACATTAAATATATTTCTATAAATTATTATTATTATATTTTAAAATCAACCCAAAATCAAATGACTTTTATGTTCCGGAACAAATCGCATTTGGTCCCTGAACTCGGTGCGATTTTAATGCAACAATGAAGTGACCGGATTTGACTTGAAGAAAAAACCCCAAAAAGGCCTTGAAATAAAAGGCGCCAAAATAAAAAAAAATATATATATATAAAAAATAAAATAAGAAACAAGCCACAAAGTATCTTTTCTTCGTGCTCACATATGTATCTATTTCTTTACTGGCTGTGCTTTTATGCTTTTATGCGCTTTGCCTGGCTTTTGTTGCGTTTTTTTTTTTGGTTGTTGTTTCTGTTTATTTTTTATCGCATTTTGTTGAACAAATTTCCAAGGAGGGGAGGGAGCGGTGGAGGAGGCAGAGCAACAATTGCCTCAGGGTCTTATTACTTATTATTGTTCGTTTATTGTTCGCCGTCTTTCTGTGTTTTCTGTTGGCGCGCGTGTTTTATTTTTTGTATGCCAAATGTTGTTGTTTTTTATATTCATTTCATTTGGTTTAATTCATGTTTTCCAAGTGCAGACAGCTCTGAGCCCCCAAAACGAATTACATTCAAATTAGTCAAAGCAAAAGGGTGGAGTTGGAGACCAAAAACTCCCCTCAGAAAATCACAAAAAAAAAGACTTAAGCTGGAGTTTATGTTCCATAAAGGGAGGTAGGAAAAATCTGGGAAAAATATATAAACTAAACCGCAGAAAAAGGCTTAAAATATAGCAGAATGGAAAGGGAATTCAGTGAGGTTTCTAAACGAATTAAACCTGTATATTTCTATTTTATTTGTCAACTATCTTTATTATTTTGATTGCCCCTAAATATATAATTTTTTTTATATCTATCTTTCTATAACTCATCCTATAATTTCTATATATATTATTTTCTTTAACCAATTTATTTCTCCTTTGCCTTACTTCCAATCACAACAGTCTCTCAGGGGTTTCGACTAAGATTTGCTTAATAAATTGAAGCTGGCATATATGAGGCACAATCTGAACCAATCAAGCTGCTCCAAGTACTAAACAACACTCTCCCTTTCCCGCTTTTCCTGGCATTTCCACCAGCCATCCATCTAACCATCCAGACCGCATTTTTCCCGCAGGTCTTTGCCCAGTTGACTGGGCAGGTGCGCGGCTGTCTTGGAATTTTCTCACGCATTTTTTTACTCTGGCTGTTGGGCAAGTATTTTACTATTTCTGTATATTCTGTGGGGTTTGGGTTTAGGTTTAGGTTTTAGGGTTTTTTTTTTACTTTTTTCTCCACGACTTCTGCCACTTTTTGTGGTCCGCTTCCGTCTGTCTAATTTCGTTTTCTTGTAAGTTCGTCGCTATTATTTGTTTTTATTGCTTTTATACGGAAATTGGCGCCTCACTCACACGCAGGCACAAATTAAACGAAATTATAACAGAAAATGAAATAATACAAGAGGAGAAATCCCTCGAAAAAGATACGAAATGGCTCCCAAAAAAAAAAAGATGCAAGCGGAGGCAAGAGATTAGCGGGCTTCCGTTCAAAAAAAATCAAATCGGAAGGGTTCAAAATGAGAAAATTACTCAAGAAATGAAAAAAAAAAAGAGAAATATATATAAATTAGAGATGAATCTGAAAACCAAAATCTGGGAGAAACCGATGAAGGGCAGGCTCTTCTTCAGCTGAGATAATGCTGCGTTTGCTAAGCCAATTAAAGCCGACTTTGGACACGCTCATGGAGAGTCCGAGTCTGGTCTTTATGGGCGATAAAGATTCGGTTTCATCGGTTTTAAGATTTCAGTTTTCAAAGCAGACACAAAAAAAAAATAAATTTATAAAAAGAAAGAAAAGAGATGCCTTCACTAGGAGTTTCCCTTCTTAAATGCAGTTACAAGCTTTTATTTGATTGTTAACTAAATCTTAATATTAAAATATATACTCTTATTTATTATAAATTACTATAATTATAATTAAACTGGAATTTATTGTTGATCATATCATCATATCATCAGATATCTGTCTCTCATATTTGATGGCTTCATTCTGCCATATCTCATTCCCTTTCTCGTTGCTCCTTTTTTTTTTATTTTTTTTGTCTCCCATTTTAATTGGTTTTTCCCCCCCATTTTCCGCATTTTCCTGGGCCACTGTCCCTGTCTTCCTCTATCGATATCGATATCGAGGGCATGTCATACATGAAAACTGCCCCGAATCTGGTCGGAGGAAAAGTGTGGGTGGCTTGGGTTGCCGTTCAAGTGGCCAACAATACAAATCACTCCGAACGTTTTCCGTGTCCAAGACTTAACAGTAGCAGCTGCCAGCTATGCTTTTCCTTCTCCACCTTCTCCTCTTCTGGCCGGAAAAACTAAGGCCACCTTCCCCCTTCTTCCCCTACTCTACTCTCTCTTGGCCCCCGAAAAAGTTTTCCCGGCGAGTGTTCAATATAAATTTTTCAAAGTTATTTGTACCAGGTGGGCCTTTCTTTATTGATTTATGAGAGCCACTCCGAATTGCTTAGAAGGAGCAGCTCCAGCTCCAGCTCCGGCGTCTCCAGGGGCGTCTCTAAAGAGGGTCTAGGAGGGGGCCAGGTAAATGACAAAAGCCCGTTGGTGCCACTTCTCTCGATGGAGAAGGAAGCCGCACATCCGCTGCAGCTTGCATCTAATAACCAAAGCGAACGAGCGATAATAATGCGATCGTGGAAACTGGTTTACACTGTTCAGCAGGTAACAATAATTAGCCTAAATCGGAGCAGAATATATAAAAAATAGATATATCCTAAACCAAATTCAAGCTTAAATTTAACTTAATAAATCAGGAAACTAAAATACAAACTTCTTGGGTAATTTTGTAATATTTTTAATATTTCCAAATCTGGTTTGGTCTTTGCCCCACAACAACCTGATGCCATAGCACCTGTTCCCCGATTCCAGTTGCAACTATAAATATCACAACAGATGCTTGGGCTGTGGCATTAAAGGATGCTGCATGCTGCTTGCTTGGATGCTGGATAAATGCAGCTGCGTCTTGCGGTCAGCCTGGAAAGCAGCTGCGGAAAGGAAGCTCCATGGCCGGGGAAGTTGCTGCCACACTGGACAGTCAGACAACTGGCCTCTACTACCACTACCATGTTACTACTACTGCTGGCCACTTGCAACTCCCAACTCCCAACTCCCAACTAGCAACTACCAACTGCCTTCAACTGACTGACAAAACAGGCAACAATCTCGGTATCCCCTCTCGGAAGGCCCCCTGGTATCGATTGTGCTCGATTGGATGGGATGGCGGCGGTTCGAGCCGAGATTTATGTGTGATAAGCGTCGCCTGAAAATAATTACTGCATCTGTATCTGTATCTGTAGCTGTAGTTGTATCTGTATCTGTAGCCATAGCCGTAGCCGTAGCTGTATCTGTATCTGTAGCTGTGGCCGCATCGGTGGGGAGCTGCGAAAATTGAAAACTGGAGCGGAAAGCGTTCGCAGCGGAAATGTTTTTCTTGCCATCGCAGTTTTCTGTTTTGCCAGTGATTGGCAGCCCGGCAGCTTGGCAGCGTGGCAGTGCGGCAGTGTGGCAGCGTGGGGTTAAGATGTGGCAGAGGCGCCTGCTTAAAGGGGGCTTTCTCCCAGACACACTTGCTAGGTGTCTCTTTTTTTTTTTTTTGGGCTAATATTTAAACTATGAAATGGAAAAGATCCATACAAGTTGCTCTCCTGCAGACTCCTCCACATATCCTTTGGCTTCTTCTTCTTTTTTTGCTGATTGAAAAAAGGGGAGTCCCCAAAAAACAAACCGAAAACTCAACTTTAACTGTCAGTTAAAGTGTCGACTGTACTTGAGGATGCCTCAATCGCTCTCTGTCGCACCTCAACCGCCTCCTGTTATCTCTCTCTCACATGCGAGTGCCCTGAGGGACCGGTTAACCCTTCACTTCACTTCACAACAACAAAAAAGAGGAGAAAATAAATAAAAAAAAAAAAACGAGAGGCAGGGAGAACGGGGAAAAAGCTCGGCCAAAGGATGGCTACTTAAAGGACTTTTGCTGACAAAATGGAAAAGGCAACAAGCAGAAGAGGGCTCCAAAAATAGGGACAGGGGCTGGGACAGGGACTGGGACGTGGAGCAAACCGGACTTCGGGGAGAACTGGGGACCGGAAAGGGCATAAAGGATATTGGTCGAGGTCCAGAGTTCAGCAAAGATTAGGACAATTAAAAAAGGGAATGCTTAACAATTAAAATCAATTTGTGCGTGTGTTCGTATGGCAGGGTTCTGCTACTGCTTCTGCTCCTGCTCCTGCTCCTCGCATCCTTTTCCGAATCCTGTTGACAATTTGTTTGCTCGAACAAATCAACTAAAAGGCAACGGCTAAGTGGCAAAAGGAGAAAGCCCCAGCAAAGTCAAAGCCGAGGCCGAGGTTGAGGCCGAAGCCGAAGCCAAAAGGATGTGAGGGGTCCCGACAATGACGATTGCCTTGGATTCAATTTGCCCAACTAGCTCTCTCCCTCTCTCTCTCTCTCTTTTTTCTCAATTTCTCTCTCGCTTTTCCCTTCCTTTCCCCATATCTGATTTGGAGACAAATGTGTGTGTGTCCTGCGGCAAAAGCGGAGCTACAAGGATCAGGAACCGAACCCTTGTGTCAATAAAAAGGCAACGGGCAAAAAATAAACTTAAATCGCCTATTAATGGCCCCACACACTCCCACACACACATATAGAAGGAACTTTTTTTGGCCAAAGTCAGCAAAAGTTAACAGGACAGTAAAGGCAGGATTCCCTCCCTCCAAAAAAAAAGGGAAGCACTGATAATTATCACACGAAGCTGTAGATACCAATGGCAATTTTCAGTTTTCAGTGTTGTTAAGTTGGCAAGCAAATGCTTGTCAGTGTTGATAAGTTAAAAAAAAGCAGATCAGTGTTGAAAAGAAGAAAGCGGAAAATTCTCAAAAAGGGTTCAGTATTAATTAGTTTGAAAAAAAGAGTTCAGTGTTGAGAAATGTTGTATATTAAAGTAATCTGTGAGATAAAGTTTAAGCTTTCCAAACTCAATTACTTAAGTTGTGTTTTTAGTACTCAAAAACAGTGTTTAAAATGTGCCTAAAGACAGCATGAAGTTCTTCTAATAAAAGTATACTTTAGTATTGAAAAACAGAGTTCAGAGTCGATAAAAGGGGTTTGTAAACAGTGTTTAAGGCCAAAGAAAGCTGAAATAATTACATGTGAGACAAAGTGTAGGTTTTCCGAACTCAAGACACTTTAAGTACCCAAAAACAGTGTTGAAAGTCCGTTAGAAACCACCATGAAGTTCTCCCAGTAAGAGCTCCCTCCCATTTGGCTCAATAAACCCAGAGTCACAGTCAATTTTCGATGCCAGCTCAGATTTCATAACATTAATCGAATCTGGATAGACTTCGTCGCTGGGCATTATTTTAATAACCGACTGCAGCAGCTCCCTGCCGGAGAACGGGTTAAGTTATTCATCAATTCTCCAAGGCTCCAAGCGGATAAGACAGAAAAAAAAAAGAAAAACTTGTTAACCGTGTATAATTAAAGCATCTTGAATCGATCTGACTCTCATTAGCATAATTCTAACATAACTCCCGACATGGCCGGGCATAAAATTATGAGACGAACTCGAGAGCAGCCGAAACTCTAAATAAAATCATAAGAAAGAGATATATTCCGATATATACTATATATATAGAGGCTCGAGGGGAGTAAGCAGGAGATGGGTTTTTTTTTTTTTTGGGGAATGGAGCGGAGCGAATGAAAGTTGCTTGGCCACATCGAAGCAGAATTTCAATCAGTAAATTGAACACCTGAACTTAACTGATTTCGTGGTTGCTTTTTGTGTAAGAGTGTGTGTGGTTATATTATTTTATTTTGGTTTGTTTTTTTTTTTTTTTTTTTGGTTTGGGAAGGGGAGAAGCTGCGCTGAAGAAGCAAACAAGTTGAAGTCGAGCAGCAGGAAATTAAGCCAGGCCAAGAAAAGACACTGCAACAATGACAAGCCGAGGGGAGCCAGCTGCTGGCTGTGGTCGCCTTTTATATATCTTTTTTTCTTTCTCGATTTTTTTTATTTTGGGTTCGGTATCGGTTTGGGTTTTGGGGCTTGGACTTGGTCTTGGTCTTGGGCTCCCCAAGCTTCTCCACTTTACGTTTAGCATTTTTTTTAAATTCATGTTTATGGTTTTGTATTACAAGCGATCGGCAACGGCCAGCCAAGCAGCCAGTCAGCCAGTCAGTTTGAGATTTGTATAACTTTAAGCCTTATTAACATATTTTATGCTCCATTCGAGTTCCATTCCAAGTCCAAGTTCGCCCACACACCAACATTTTTTTCCATTTCATCTCCATCCATCCATTTCGTTTTATTTCAACCCGCTTTTCGTGTGGGCCGCCGTCGCCGTCGCCGTCGCCGTCGCCGTCGCCACTTTGACATAGATCGATCCAAACCCAATCCCAATCCAAGACCCGAAAACCCACAAGAAAAGCCACTGCCAGTGCCGAGGCGATTGGCAAAGAGTGAAAAATGATTTCGAAAGCGTGTTTGGGTCTTTGGGCTGCCGCACTTGACCAGACTCCACTCCGGCCACTCGGCTAGGCGTCAGATGGTAAACACAGATATTTCTCAGGTGTGTGTAGGGAGGGGATGCTTGGAAACTTCTTTATAACTACGGTCTATGGTGGAGCAATAGGTTCAAGCATTTTCAGATCGAAAAACGGCATTGGATCTCGAGTTACGTGGGGTTTGATTTGTAATTATATCACTTTTTGGGTTAATTCTCTGGCTAACTCTGTGCAAAACCTTTTTTAAACCAATTTTTTTTTTACTTTTTTTAATTTCTAGAAAGTTTTAGATCAAAAGCTAGATTTGATCCCAAGTTACTTGAGGTGTAATTTGTATTTTTTGGTAATTTCTCAAGCCACGCATTGTAAAATATTTCAAACCTATTTTTATTTTTAGTTATATCTAAGTATTTTCGTCATTTCTTGAAAGTTTCAGATCAAGAGCTAGATTTGATCCCGAGTTACTTGAGGTGTGCTATGTAATTTTTGCTCATTTCTTAGGCTACACATAAAATATTTTCAAACCTATTTTTTAATAAATGTTAAAGAATTATCTTTAGATTTTGGAAATTTCAGATCAAATGGCAGATTAGATCCTGAGTTACTTGGTGTGTAATTTGTATATTTTGTTTGTTATTTCTTCGGCCACACAAGGGAAAGCTATGCTCTCAAATATTTTTAGGTACTTTTTTTAATTCGTAGGAAGTTTAATGCCAAAAACCCTACTGAAAGCCGAGTTACTACGGGTTTTCTTTGAATGTATTTTTAGGGTATGTCTCTAGTTACACTCACGTGATAATTTTAACTAGCTTTACTGCATCTGCACTGTCTAACTAATCACTATACCACGTTTCATTGAGCAAACCCCGCTGCGGGACAAGAATGTTTTCGTTTGGAATTATCATCCGCCACGAACGACAATTGCCTGTCCGTGGATCCCTCACCTGACAGCTGTCACTGGTTCGTGTACCTGTGCAGCCCCAAAAAACGAAAACCAAAAAGAAAAAAGACGAAAAACCAAAAACCGAAGACCCCGAAGCCGACAAAACAAAAAAATAAACAATCTCCGGCGGTGCTACCTCATCTCGGGCTTATTCTTTTGTCCGGCCGTCAGTATCCCCATTTCCTTCTCCCCGTGCGGCTAATTGAGTTATATCCCCACCACATGACACTGCAGTCGAGTGCAGGGAAGAGCCGAAAATAAAGCCCAGCCGAGGGGAAACCTATTTTAAAGCGCCCAAAAAATAAAAAAAGAGACACTCTACCCAAATACAAATCAATTCAATAAATAAGAGCGTCAGACCTTTCCCATACTGGTTTTCTTCACTCCTCGACTCTCCTTTTCCTTCCTCTTTTTTTTTATAAGCCATCGAAACATGTTAGAAAAGAGCAATAATAATGAACAGGAACGGAAAGGTGCAGAGATCCAGATGCAGGTAGATACAATGTATATGCAGCGAAGCTGAGATACAAAGATACATTGATACAGAGATACAGAGATACTAAGATACAGAGAGAACTCTTTGGGGAAATACATATACTTATTCAAGAATGAATCTGCAACTTAAGTAAACTTCAAATGTAAATAATATAAGCTTTCTCGCAGTGCATGCAACTAAAGGTACCCAAGAGTATCTCTCACTCTCGTGTGTGGCGCAAAAGATACACGGGGACAGCCAGCAGAACCGATAGATACAACTGGCGACACCTTCGGTCGCTGCTCGCGTCTAACTAAATCCGATTATAACTAATTATTATGGACGCCGTATGCGCAGTGGCGGAGTAACGGGGGGCTAAAGGGGGCTAAACAGGGTTGCCAGGCTGCCAATGGGGGCTTGGCCTGGCGTGGGCCCTATTTTTTGTCTTTCCTTCTATTTTTTTCTGTTTCTGTACTGTATCTTTTTGTATCTTATTGTATCTTATAAATGTGTGTAGTTTTCTGTTTGCTGCTGGCCATTGTACTCTCTGACTTTACTTTATTATTTGCCTCGCTTTGAGGTTTGGCTATTGTCATTGTGTAATGTCAGTCATGTCCATACGAAAATTGTTTAAACTTTAAAGCACATGTGTGTGGGTTGAGGGGGAAAAGAGGCCATATCTCTGGGTTCCCTGAGAATCCGAGGCTCTAATACACATTACAAGAGCTTAAAATGGGGTTTTGCAAGACAGTAAATAGAAGTTTTTCTTGAAGAGATATTTTTTATAGGTCAAATCGGATTTGTTTACAATTAAAATCTATTTTGTATAATAATTATCTTTTATTTATATTTGATTAAAATAAGATATATAATTTAGGGAAAGAGAGCATATCTCTGGGTTCCCTATCAATCCGTGGCTCTAATACAAATTTTTACAGTTTGAAATTGGGTTTTGTAAGACCTTAAATAGAAGTTTTTCTTGAAGAGATACTTTTTAAAAGTCAAATCGGATATGTTTACACTTAAAATCTATTTGTATATTATTTAATAGTATAATTATTATCTTTAATTCATATATAATTAAAATAAAATATATATTTTGCTTACCTGTAACACCTCTTCAGTGGTTGGAGAGTTCAGAAGCCTCGAGTGTCACTTTTGCACTGAGTTTTCTCCTAGTGCCCCAAGATCAGTGTCTGCAAAGAACAAGAAAAAAACATAAGTAAGTAAGATTATTAATTCAATTCCTTCGTCCTGTACTATGTGTGTGTGCGTATTAATTGTTGTGGCTAATGTTGGCCATGTTGTTCGTCTTCGCTGCCGTCTTCATCTTGGCCATAAACACGCACAGGCCGTGTTTGGCAGCGACGGCTTCCGCATTCATGGCTCTTTTATGGGGCACAAAATGTTTATTAGACATTAGGTGCCCACAGTTGCCTTGCTCCTTGCTCCCTCCTCTCCTGTCCTGTTTCCCCTTTCAAAAAAAAATAAAGGAAAAAAACTTGCAGGATATCACGCATATTTCGCATAAAAAGTCAGCAATCGACGTTTTTATGCAATGTCCTTCTCTTGGGAATGGCCTAGGACCTTCCCCTATGAGCCAGTCCTTTTCTACTTAATTTTCTATTATGATCTTTTTCGGTAATTGTTGCAATGAAAATTTATTGCAAGGAAATATTTCATGGGGCGCGCCGAGCTTCCATTTATTAATGATTAAAGAGAAGGGAGAAGTCTTTAGTTTTTGTTTTGTATTTAACAAAATAAAATATTAAATATTAAACTTAAGATTCCATTTATTAATGATTAAAGAGAAGTAAAATGTCTTTAGTTTTAAGATTTAATAAGAACACAAGCCAAAACTTGTAGACTTTTCATACTTTATCTTTCTGGTTATTAAAGATGTTATAAAATCATTACATTTTCCTGTTTTCAGTTGTTATTTTTATTATATATTTTCTGTTTTCAGTTGTTATTTTTTATTATATATTCTTCATAAAATGCCTCGTAACCATAAATTTAAAATGAAACCAGCACAAATTGTTTAATTTCTTCTTCTTATATAAACATAAACATATAAATCCACGGAATGAAACCAAATTTATTTGTAATATTTCGGGTTGGCATGCGAGGACGCCAAACAAATTGAAAAATTGATGCCTGCATTAGACAGAGGGGGGAGGAGAGGAGGAGGGAAATGGTAACCACAGATAAGTTGGAGTGCCTCACTCCCTTACCCCCCCTGAAAGCCACCCCTGCCCTGTCCTGCACTATTCCAACCCCCTTTTTAACCCCCTTTTTTGGGCCTGCAGTTTGATAAAGCGACGGACATGATTCATGGAAGGCTCCGTCGTTCGCTGTGCTCTCGATTATTTCCTTGCATGCCTAAGGTTTTCCCTTTTTCCGGGGGGTGACAGCGGGGGAGTTAACACAAACACAGACAAAACATGCAATACAATACAAATAAATACAACAACAACAACAGCAGCGAAATAAAAGAAGAAAAAAAACGAATAAAAAGTACAAAACGTGTGTGGCACGAAAGCCGAATCAGGCGATTGTCTCCGTATTTTTTTATATATTTCGTATACCTTGTACCCCTAGAGTTTAAAGGGTATATTCTATATGTGATAAGGAGGTTAGAGAAATATTATAAGGATTTTGTATAAAAGAAAATATTAATTTTAATAAGGAATTTTGTAGAAGAAGAAGTTCTTATTTGATAATTTAAAATTTATGCCTAAGAAATCATAATGATATAAGAAATATCTGTTAGTATTTTTAATTTAAGAAAAGTAAAATAAGACACATAAAGTATATACAAATTATGACAAGGAAAATATTGAAACAAATTTTGTAGAAAAAGAAGTTATAATTTAATAGTTTAAAATGCCTTAAAAATTTATATTAATTTAAGAAATAATTGCTCGTAATTTGCATTTAAATAGCGTTAAATATTTCTTATAAAATATATACAACTTATGCTTGTAATTTTAATTCAATTAAATTAAGAATTTTTTTATAAAAACATATATAAATTATGCTTGTAATTTTAAATTAAATAAAGTAAAAGAGACACATGAAATATATACAAATTATGACAGACAAAATATTGATTTTATAAGGAATTTTGTAGAAGAAGAAGTAATATTTTGATAATCAAAAAATTATGCCTTAAAAATTTATATTTATAAAAAAAATAATTGCTTGTTATTTTAATTTAAATAAAGTTAAACATTTCTTATGAAATTTATAAAAATTTTAACAGGATATCTCATAGTCGGTGACTTCCTTAAGGACCTTACCCTGCCAGGTCTCTCGGTCTGATACGGTTGCTGTTGGGTGTGTGTGTGTGTGGGGGCAGGGGGGATTTGGTTTTTCGAACGCATTTCCAGGACTCAGAACTCAGAACTCAGTGCACAGGACTGAGGACTGAGGACTCGGGACTCTTTTCAGGACTTTCACAGACAGGACAGCTGGAACGTAGCTGAATGTGGCAACAAGCGTTAAGTGGTTGCCTGTTTGTCGCTCGTGTACTTGGAAATGTTTTACAAATTCAGCAGCGTGGATAAAAAATGGGAATAAATAAACGCAATACAAATACATATATATATATCGGGTGGGGTGTGCGAGGTGGGAGGCACATAAACCAAATAAACTGAATAAAGCATATATATAAAGCAACCCCCCTCTTGGCCTTTGTCAGCTGTTGAAGTCAGCTGCTAATTTCAAGAAGGAGGCAGCAGGAAGAGGAAATCCCCTCGGGGGTGTCCTTCTCCAGATGACTCATAGAGCCAAGGGTGAATATCACATTCATTCGATTCACGATTCACGAATTTTCGGTGGTTGTCCCAGGAGCACAGGAGGGGGAAAAATAATAATAATAAAAACTAAAATCGAAACTTAAACTAGAGCACAAAAGCTGCCCGAGGGGGTGGCTGCCAGGCTGCCAGGATAATGAGTCATGGCTCTGTGCCGCATGAATTATTTATCAGTATCCTTTCGAATCCGAATCCGAATCCGAGTCCCTGCTCCGGCTTTTTTTTTTTTGCCTCACAAATTATGACCGAAATTTATGCTTTAGTTGGAAGGAAAGCCAGGAGCAATGTCTCTTTAATGATTTTTAGTTGGTTTTTGTTTCTTTTTTATAACAATTATTTCGTAGATCATAATTCCGTTTTGAAAAAGAGTTTTCTATCGTTTTGAATAATAATTTCTATACTTATTTATTGCATTATTTATTTTTCAAGTTAAAGTTATCATCGCTAAAGGAATTTTCATCTCGTGAGAATTGTTTGGCTGAGGCGAAGACCGACCGCAAGTATTTCATATGCCGGTGCCCCAACCTCGGCGAGTTGGCAAAAGTTTTTGGGCTTATCTAAATGCCATTTTATTTCTGCTTCTCCTTGGCTTATTCTTGCACTTGTTCTGGGTTCTGCGTTCTGGTTCCTGTGTATCTCGTATCTCGCAGATACATCTGCCAGGGGGTAAGGGAGGAGCTGTAGCTACAACATTCTGCGGTCAGAAGTTGTCAGTTGATAAAAATGCCTGGGCCCAAAGTCAACGATAGCCCGAAATCCACTTTGGCTAAATGTAAATATTAAATTTGCGCATAAAAATAATACAGCGGGGAGAGGGGAGAAGGCAGGATTCGGGCCAAGATAGCGGCCAAAAAGGAACTAAGCCAGAAAACTAAAGTGAATACTGTGTGTGCAAGGGCGCGGAGGCAGGAAGGACACGAGTCCGTCGGGCCATAAAAAGCTGACTGCGGCAGGACTATGACTATGAAGTGCTGGCTGGCAGGACCGGAGCTCGCTCGAACTCTCAATTGACGCGCCACGTCCTCGAACCGAGGCGAAAAGATACATATATCCAGCAGATACATATACTTGAGGGAGAGCTGCGGCGAAGACAACTCCATAATAATTTTATGCGCTTCCAAAAAACTTCCGTTCTTCCTCAGTCATTGCGTTGTGTTTCCGCCCCAAAAGAGAGCCCGGGACACGTGGTTAACTCTTGGTCCTGAGCTGCAAACGTGAGTGGTTCTGCGGGGCGATTTCTTTAATTGTTTTAATTAAGTAGCCACAAAATCCAGTTAAGGGAAGCTGCAACTTTTAATTTCATAAAATTCACCAGCAAGTGTTTCAAGTACCATTTTTTATAAACTGAAATCACGCAGGCATCTCTGGATATTTTCCACAATGTTGGCCAAATCGCCATAGAAATTTCGTAAGTTCTTGCATACATTTTCCTTTTTGCTTTCTTTCTGTCAAGCTTTTCCTTTATGGTTCCTGTTCGCTGGCTTGATTTTTCCCCTTCCGCGGCTGCTTTTCTGAATGAATGTGAATGTGGATGTGAATGTGAATGAATGAATGTTCAACTGTCACTTCCGTCAGACAGGCCAAGAAAAGGAAACTCGCCCACTCACAAGAAGGCGGCGGTAGTCGACATTGTTGCTGCTGCTGCTGCTGCTGCTGTCGCCGGGAAAAAAAGGGGGAAAAATCGGCAAGAAGTGAGGAAAAACGCCATGGAAAATCATGGCTAAAGGCCGGAGGGGGCAAAGGGGCAAAGTGCGGGGGCCAAACGAGTAATGACATATTCAAACGCAGCGCGAACTTGACGACGCCCCAAAGGAGTGAAGATGTTCCACACCAAAGCGGCAAAATAAGAACAAGTTTAGCGGCGGGGGCTGGGAAATGCGGGAAAACTGAGGAGAAAATGCTAGCAAGAGGGACGGAGGACAGGGTAGGGGGGCAAAGTGTTGCCAGATATTCTGACAAAGCTGGCGACAAGGACGTATACTTGTAATAACACGAAAAGGATATTGTAAAACATTTTCATAAGTTCTCTCAATTTCGGAGCGTTTTTCTTGTTCCTCCTTCCTTTTTGTTTTTTTTTTTTCTTTAGCTTCGAGTTCAATTGCTGATGAAAACGTTGGGAAAATCTCTGTGGGTGAGCTAAAGACATGCTTCTAATTAGCTGCGTTTGTTTTTTATGGGTTTTTAAACTAATTATTGAAGCAGTTTTCAGTTTAAATCTGTTGAGGAACTTCACCCTCCTTGGCTGACAATTTAATTTCGAGACTTCCGCCGGGCAGCATCCCCCTTTTTCCCTAAATTCTGGACAATTCAATCCCATATGGGCCATATGGCAGACATTTTTCCCCCTTAACTATTGTGCGGACAATAGGGAAATTTTATGCCCATTTGGGTTCCACGCCGAAGCCGAAGCCGAAGCCACCCTCTTTTCGATTTTAGACTAATTTGATGTTTGTCCCCATTTGGAGTTCCTTCTTCTTATTCTCTCTCTCTCGGCACACATGGCCCCATCTGAGATACAATTTTTACCAATTTTCTGAAGCTTTTTCCTGGCCTTTATTCCTCTTCCCCCGTAACTTTTCCCGTTGCTCCCGTTTGCATTTTTTCCCGGCACACTTCAGTGTGTTTTCCTCCCTCTCTGCACTCCGGCCTCAACTTTTCCCATCAATGACTATTAATTGGCATTCTCGATGGGGGATAGGGGGACAGGGGGTGCTTGTGGCGGGGGTGGTGCCTGGGTAGCACTTGCATTAAGGCGGCGCCATTAAAGCTCATCAAAAATGCAGCCCAAAGTGGGGGCACTTTAAAAATGCCGCCTCTCATAGATTTTCATTTTCCATTTCCATTTTCCAAGCCAGTTCCCGTGCCCCCTCCCCGTCTACCCCCTCGGGTAAAGTGCTCACTATATATATATATATCTCTCTATTTTTTTTTTTTTTGTTTTTGTGGGTCACTTGCTCTTGTCCCCCCGCTCCTAATGATGATGGCCTGACAAATATTTATTGCTTAAGCATCTGAGTGCAAATATTTTAATTAGTCTGGCGACAAGACAACAAAAGACGCATCTCTACGACCGGAGACTTTTCCATGATTCCAGAGATGGAGCTAGAGCTGGAGCTGGAGCTGAAGCTGGAGATGGAACTGGAGATGGAGAGGGAACTGGAGATGGAGATGGAGATGGATTCTGGTCTCAGCGCTGATGAGGCTTAATGAACTGCAAAGCGGCTTTCAATTGTCTTCAATTAACCAAATTAACCAAGGGATAAATTGTTTGCCTTTTGAATGCCCTCGGCTCTGTGGGTCTGTGTCTTTGTGTTTCTTTGCTAGTTAAAAGCGATGGGAAATTTGTTAACATTAAGTGAGTATTTTTAAGCTATTTTTTGGATCTAAAATTATTAAATAGAGCCACTAATCAAGTCATAAAAAATTAGACAATTTAGTTTGCTATGAATTTGTTAGGTTAAAATCATAAATATGAGTTAATCTTTTACTTTCTTACAAGAAAAAATTAAGAAATTAGATGCTTCAATTTTCCACAAAACTCACTTGCAATATATATCTTAAAGTCTCATTAAACCAGAAACTTGCCTTTTTTGTGTTTCTTTAAGGGTTAAGAGCAACGGGAAATTGGTTAACATTAAGTGAGTATTTTAAGCTATATTTTCCATTTAAAATAATTAAATAGAGCCACTAATCAGGTCATAAATAAACAGAGAAGTGCTGCAATTGAGTTCATGTTATGTTAAAAGTCGGAAAGTCAGTTATCTTTATATTTTCCTATAAGAAAATTAAAAAAAAAGAGTTCTAAGATGCTCCGATTTTCCACAAAATTCACTTGAAATATATATCTCAGAGTCTCATTAAGCCAGAGACTTGCCTTAACCGAAACGAGTTCGGGTAACAGTTGGGGGCCAAAAGAAGTCAAATCAATGGCAGCGATACGCCAGAAACTGTCAAAGCCTGACAGCTAAAGGGGGGAGAGGGGGACTAGTGGTGCCACTGTCGCACTAAGGGAGAGGGGGGGAGCGGTGAACATAATTTGCGGCATGCAAAGAACTAACAAAACAGGACGAAATTGAAAAGAAAAAATAAGTTTCGACATGCTGACGAGGACGCGTCAAAACGATCCAGCAAATCGATATAGCAGCCAACGAAAATACAAGCACTATGTTATGTGCAACAGCAACAACAACTTGCGACATGAGCATGTTGCACTTCCTGCCACGCCCCCCCTCGGAAGGCTCCTTCCTTCTGTTCTGTGAAAGCCCCATCCTTTTCCGCTTCAGTCCCTCCGCCGCCTGTCGATTGTTTCAGACGTTTTTAGCAATTTGCAATGCCAGCAAATTGGGCCAAATTATAAAATTCAAAAAAAAGAGGCTCACACATGAGAGTACACAGCTAATAAAAAGGAGTAAGATCTTTTGAAAACATATTTAATAAGTAACTGGGAGTTGTAAATATTAAAATTTAAATACAAGCTGCTTTTAAGGTGCGTATCTAATTCTACTTAAGTCTGTTCATTAATTTTATTTCTTCTTTAGAATTTTAATATTAAAACCTCTTTAATTAAAACCAATTTAGTGGGTATACCTTTTTATCTTTTTTTTTATATAAAATCTGTCCTTTTTTTACTGTGCATCGAAAGCTAAAGAGGCCAGAAGAGGCATAAGTAAAAGGTTATCTTGAACAGAAGAAGCGCCAGATTGAAACTTGGCTTCAATATTTTTTGTTTCTGATTTTTTAATGACAAGGGACAGGTGCGTGTGGCTTTCGCTGTGTGCGTGAGTATCTGTGCTGGCCAGGTGTATCAATGTATGGGTTTAGCTTCCTCAAAGCCCCTTCGGATCTTTAGCTTTGACTTTAAGACTGAAGCTGAGGCCGATGCTGCGAGTTAGCTTTGTCCAGTTCACAGCTGGAGGCAGAATTTTTTTTTTGAGTGCACAGAGAAAAATAATTTTAAAAATATATGAAAAGCTAATTTAATTCTTAATTTAAACCCAGATTCAAGGCCAGCTTCCTAGGCTTAGCTAGTTGCCTTTGAAAATTCTATTTAAAAGTTTAGATCTAACATTATTTTCCTAAATAAATATCATCCTTTTATAATTTAAATTAATTAATATACAAACTTCTTCGTTTGATATTATTTCTGCGGCTGAAACTATTTATTATTTTATATATTATATATATATATATTTTTTTTGTTTTTAATTTTTCACAAATCATTAGCTGTTTAGTTACTGATTGTCTTTGCTCTGCGTTTTTCGTCTTGAATGTATTCATAAATCATGCAAAAGTAACGAAAGAAAATATCAAATCAGTTAAGCAGAGCATTTTTTTTATTTTTTTGTTGTCT
Source organism: Drosophila punjabiensis (assembly GCA_008042585.1). Taxonomy (NCBI): domain Eukaryota; kingdom Metazoa; phylum Arthropoda; class Insecta; order Diptera; family Drosophilidae; genus Drosophila; species Drosophila punjabiensis. Next base: position 25,189 of record VNJR01003765.1, read on the forward strand.
AAGCCGCTTTGGGTGGAATGGATGGCCAGAAGAAGCTAATTAGGTGGCCAAGGTTTAAGGCCATCTTTTTTTTAAGAAAGAGGAAAGTGAAGACTATAAAGTTCAGTAAGAAAAGGTTTTCTTCAACTCTCAAGAGTTTGGCTTTTACATAATGAAGAAAAGTAGAAAAAGTGATTGTATTTTAAAGGAAATAATATAGAATATACATTTAAATGTAATTGAATATCTTGTTAAAAGTATTATAAAATTTTATACAAAATATCTAAATAATTTTCAGGCTCAGTTTCAACTTATTTATAAAATCTAATTCAAAATTTTCAGATATTCCAGCACTTTTAGTTTTAAGCTTCCACTTGAAGGTACATATATCCCTCGGCAAAACACAGATACTCAAAACACTAACACCAGCACAAGTGAGCGAAATGTCAAAGTGACTAAAAGTGAGCCAACTTCAAAGCAAAACTTTTGAGGGGCCAAAAAGTCGGGATTTTATAAACAAAATCAAACGAAAAGGTCAAAGTAGGGGAGCAGCAGCTGTTGTAGCTGCACTTTTCCCTTTTTATTATTTTTTTTTTGATAGTGCAGAGCTAGTTTATATTTTTATTAAAGCACACACAACAAAAAAAAAATAAATAAATATAAAACACTCTTTTAGTACTCACAATTTTGGGAATATTTGATTCGCTGGCCAAGTGCATATATTGTATTTATTTAGCTGTATTTAACTGAACAATCACAGGCACTAATCCATCAACATTTTGTGGTTATTTCATTTGTTGTTATTCTATTGGTTTTGTTTTTATTTTTGTATATTTATTTTTGTTTAATCCATTTTCAGCACTGGTAATCCACACCAAAAGATACTTTTTTGTTTTGGGTTTTGGGTTTTTATATCGTTTGCACACAACAGAAAAAAAAATGAGGAGCAACTCAAATTGCGGTTTAACCTTTATCCTTTTCGTATGAATTTTTCTATTTAATTTCCCAGCAGGAGAGTCTTCGCCGAGCGAGTTGTCATCGCGATTCGTAATCCGAAATGGATGGACATGGACTCTGGGATGCAGATACTTCGCACGGCGCCTCAGAACTACGAGTATTTGTTGCACGTTTCACGGCCCACTGGCTGTACCTCTGCACATACGTCGGATCGCTGCCACTACCAATTCACAACTGAATCTCGCGTTCCCCGAGTCGTTCCAGCGACACGCGGAGCGCGTTCGAGCCGAAGATCTGCGCCTCCGCGGCCCACGCCGGTCGCCATCGAACATAACAAAGCGCCTCGAACCAGTTCGAACACGTTCGAACACGTTGCGACGCGCTGTTTAAGGGTTAACAGAGCGCAACAGGGTTAACAGAGGTCTGATTCCTAGTTAACAGCATTTTTTGTCATCTTTATTTGGTTTTTGGAAGGAAATTTGGGATGGTAAATTGTATATATAATTTCAACTATTGTTTAAATTTTACTAAATTTAAATATTGGCTAAAGGAGATGCGCTGTTGAGGATTAACAGAGAGCAACAGGATTAATAGAGGACCAATTTCTCGTAAACAGTATTTGGTTCTCATCGTTATTTGTTTTTTTTTAGAATTTAATTAAAAAGAGTTATTTGAATATATATTTAAATTCAAATATATAACTAGGGCTTACATTTTACAACTACTAAATTTTAGCCAAAATATCAATAAAAACAAGGTTTACGGACACCTTTGTTTATGAAAAACATGATGTAAAATTAATATTTGTTAGAAAATGCATCTTATTAACATGTTAAAATATTACATTTATAAATATTTCTATTTTATTATATTTATTTTTTTTATACATTCATAAAGTATTAAGGTATTAATTTAGGTTTTTATTCACTTTATCATTTAATTATATATATTTTTATATTTATTGATTATTATTAGTTTTTTTGTATTCATTTATGTATGTATTTATTTTTTACTGATTCTTTTTATATATATTTTATTAAATATTAATGTATAGAGCTTGTTAGTCATTTATGCAATTTTATATAAATTATTTTTTTACATTTTTTATGTACTTATTTGTTTATTTATTTATTTATTAATTTAATTTATTTAAGCAATTCTAATGCAACCAAATCAATAACTTGTTTACTTTTTGACTGATGCACTAGATAATCATTCAAAAAGTAATCATTCAATAAAGGTAGATTATGTATTCTGTACACTTAAACATATTCCTAACAAATTAAGGACCTCAATTTATTCTCACTGTGTAATCCCAGGTTGTTGAGTATTTTAAATTGGGGCTCCGCTCGCTCCCTTCAAACGGAGCCCCCGGTCCCAGGATCTGCACTTTTTCCTGCCATCTGCTGTGGCCTCACCTTAATTGCCAACTGATTTGCTGTTAGCAGCGCCACCTTCCGCCGAAAGTGTGGACCACCGACAGGCAAAAAAAAGAAAGAAAACACTGAAAACAATATTTTACTAAACAGGAATAAAAACGGGAATCATAAAATGTAAAGTATTAAATGATTATTCAAAGTAAAAACAGCAGAAAGTATTTATTACTTTGATTAATTCTGTGATAAAATAAATGTAAATTTTGTATTGAATAAAAACCAAATATATACAAATGTATACGGTCTCATTTAAATTGAAATGTCAAGTTAAATATTTAAATCAATTTTATCCAATTTAGACAATTTCTTTCCGTGAGCAAAAATTAAGACCAATCTGGAGAAAATATATGTACATTTTGCATTTAATAAATACCAAATATATCAATATTTATACGGTCACATTTAAATTAAAATGTTAAGTTAAATATATGGATGAATTTCTCAAAATTTAACAATTTCTTTCCGTGTGCAAAAATTAAGACAAATCTGGGGAATTGGCCGCTAAGAGGTCAATGCTGTCAGAGTGGCAGCTGTTCGCCGTCACTACACTTTTCTCCTCACCCGCAATTCTTCAGTCTTCCGGCAATTCTTCGGGCCTGACCCCGAAGACTGCGGAATGCCAAAGGATTTGCAAACAGCGACATATGGCGTTTGAAGGGCAATTTAAGGCGAAAACTTTGATTTGACAATCCGCAGGCAGTCCATCCGTCCGATGGGAACCGTAAACCGTAAAAAATATATTTAAATTGGGAAGAAAGCAGCTTTTCCAGCTTTTCTACAAATAGCTTCAGCTTCAGCTGACTTTGTGGGAGATTCTCTCAGTCTCCTCGGAGACATGCTAATCAATCGCTGCACGATGGGCCCCAATTGAACCGATATACAAACACCGATCGCCTCGATATATAGATACGCAGATACTGCGTGGAAAACGGACTGCTGGATGGGAAGATTTCGGCACGGAAGACACCGAAAATAAACTAGTTGGAAGGCGGAGTCGGGGGTGAAATTTATGGGGAGCGCAATTTAAACTACGCGTGTGAGGGCGGCGACGCCGGAAAATCCAAGGGGACGGGGGGGCAATGGCTATGGATGGGGGGTGATGAAGTGCTCCCTCCGATTTTCCGCTCACTTCTACTTCAACTTCAACGCTATTCGCGCCTCTTTCTATTTTCCTTTCCCATTTTCCATTTACGGGGGAGATTTTCCAGCTCTGCCGATTTTTCCAACATTTCCCTAGATTCGGCATTCGTTTCTGTGTAATTGTCGTGTAATTTATGGCCGCCGTATGGGAATATCAGTGCACTCGGCTCTAAATTTACCAACAACGAAAAAATTGAGAAAAGCAACCCCAGGGTAACAAATAATGCTGATCACTAAAAAAATAGTGATACACAGATAAAAAAGAGTTATTTTTCAAGATCTTGTGCGTTCTTCAAGTAAAATCTTAAAAAAAGACCAAAAATCTTATATGTAAGGCTTAATTTAAGGCTTCATTTAGACCCAAAAATCTGTTTAAAAAAATCTTTTAAAAAGGCTAAAATATGCTTGTGAAATAATTAGGAAGAAACGAGAGCTTTTTTTTATCAGTGTACAGTCCATTAGTTCCAGTGATTACTTATAAAAACATCAGTAATATAAGAAAATGTTATTCAGAGAAGAAGTTTAGATTTAATATGTTTTTTTTTTTTTCAAAGATAATGAATAATTTTTTATTATAAAATAAGAAAACTCCCATTTTTCTCTGTGTAAATAGTAGGTTAAGGCTCCGATTCAATCACGACTTGACTTGCGACTTGTCTATGTATATTTCAAAATTGTTTATAAACAATCGCTGAGCAATAACAGAAGCCTTGGCTTCTCTCTCCTTTGCTCGATAAGAAAGATCACACCAACTAGATCCCATAAATATCAGAGGCGATAGGACTGCATTAACTTTTGAGATTGGAAATGTGCATTAAAATCATAAAGTTTTGTATTATGTATTTGTCTGATAATTTGTTATCTGTTCTCTTGCCTTTAAAAGTAACTTAATAATTACAGAAACTTGAAAATTATAATGGCCTTTCGGAGAAACACTTTCTTTCTAAAGGTTATATATGATTTCAAGGGATTATCTATGCTGGCAGAGTCCCCTTTTAGTACAGAATCGATTTCCTTGAAATAAAATCAAATCAAATCAAAATGCCTCGCCTTACATCCCTCCAGTTTTCCAGCTCCAGCTCCCTGTTGCCGAGCGCTCTGCTCATTTAGTTGACAGTTTTGGCTGCTCATTAGAGGCGGGAGGGGAGGGAGGGAGGGGGAAAAACTCTCCATGGCAACTGCAGATGCAGACAGGCGCTTTCCTTCGTGTTTCCCAAACTCCATTTTCCTGGGATCCCCACCATTTTCCATCATTGTTGCCGGGCTGCTAAATATAAGCACTCAGACGTGTAAGTTACACTCCCCGAAAGCCCCAGCAGCCAAGGTCCACAGTCACAGGCATATCCACATCCGTTTCATCTCCATCTCCATCTCCTGCTCCACCTCCTGCTCCATCTCCTGATCCATCTCCTGCTCCGTCTGATTTTATAGTACATCTCCCGGACAGCTGTACTTTGGCACGCTTCTCTGCGCGATTCAAGGGCAGAAGACACCGCCAGTCTCCAGGAGCCTGGGGTCCGTTGCCATGGCCCATCCCTGTCCCCCCTTCTTGTCCTATTCCCCCAGGAGCTGTCCCGCAGACTTTTCGAACTATTTCTGAACGTCCGGCCTTTTTTTTTATGTTTATTTATTTTTTTTTGCACTGCGCCAAGTTCCCCTGGAATTGGGTCCAAAAAGGGGTAGTTCCTTCGCAGGAAGATTTAGAAATTAATTTTAAAACCACTTTTTTCATAAATCCATTAATAATAAATATAATAAGTAAATAAATTTAAAATAACATGTATAAAAATAAATGTATTTCGTCCAAATGTCATCCTTATAGGGCATTCCTTGCCTCGAGTTCGAGTTTATCTAATCCCTGCCTCAGCCGCGAGAGCGTATCGTTTTATGTGTGTTTACTGTGAAATTTATTTTTAATTTCAACGACGGGACCTGTGCCCCCCATGCCGCACTTGCACTTGCACCTCATCCTCACCCTCACTCTCATCCTTTCCTTTCCTTTTCATTTTTCCCTCTTTACTCTTTTTATAGCCTTGAAGGGTATTCAAATTTCAGCGAGGAGTTTGCAACGCAGTAAAGTAGTCTTAAGCAGCAACAGTCGAGTTGATCTAGACATGTCCGATAAACAAAAAAAATTATATTTTTCTACGACATTTATATATTGTACATTGTATATTTACATATTGTCCGAAATGTAAAATTTTTTTGATCAATAATAAAAATGTTCCCCAAATCGTGGATTTTTTTGTCAGCGAAAAGCATAATTATTTTATTTAAGCTTCATTTCTTATAATTTTGAATTTAAGAAAGCAATTTTTGTAAATTATTATTTTGCTTTCAAAAATATATTGAAATTAGTTCTCATCAGCATTAAAATTCTACAAAATTATATATTTTTAAATTCAAATTCAAAATAAAATGAATACATTTTTTGCTTATCTCTGATCTTTTTACAATCTGCGAGGGTATACAAGCTTCGTCTTGCCGAAGTTTCCGTTCTTATTTTATTTTTTTAAAACTTTTTTACATTCTGCTTCCCTAAAAAGAAGAAAGGGGAAACATTTAAACAGGATGCAGCATTTTCAGGCGGCCAAGGATAGGGGAAAGTGTCCCACCCAAGTCATGCTGAAATTGCTTAAAAATTGCCAGACAGTGCAAATATGTTCCAGCCAAAAAAAGGGGGAGCCCCCAAAAGAGGGGGGCGCACTCCCCGCCCCTTTGGAGTTAACAGCGGCGGCAGCAACAAATAGTTTTCAGTTTCCAAAAAAAAAAAAAAAACGAAGAAGAACAACAACAACAGCAAATAAAGTGAAATAAAAATATAACGAAATGCAAAGTCAAGGAGATCGAGTTGGAGTTACATCCCCCCCTTAGACCCCGCCCCTGGCTGTCAGTCGGGGGGCGCATTAAAATGCAGAAAAAGGAGCATTTCATTTGCCGCCATCGTCGTCGTCGTTGTCGTTGTCGTTGTCGACGGGGCGAAATTCAAAATCAGCAAATTACGTGCTGGGCCAGAATGTAACTAACACTTTGCCAGTCACTTTCCCGCTTTTCCCTCAATTTTCACCACCCCCCAGGGGGGCCTAAGACGACATGTAATTATCGTTCAACGGGAAAGAAAAAAATAAAATAAATATAAAGAAAAGGAAAAGCTGTTCAAAAAACTAAACTAAATGGCAAAGGGCTAAGCCTATAAAGTAGAGTAAAAATTAAAATGTGTGGGAACCTTCAAGGCGTCCTTAATAGACTCTAAGGATTATATAAAAATATATAAAAATATATTTTATATTTGTCAATATACTAATACATTCCCTTAATAGTTTCTCATTTAAGCATAGCTTCGTTCTTTCCCCAATTTCTAGCTTGTAACTTGAGAAACAATTCAATTGGTCTTAGGTCCCCTTCCCCCTTTGGAAAACCCCTTGGAAAATAGGCTTAATAAGTGCAAGGGGCTAAAACGGCAACGACTTCGTCTTCGATTCCTGACGGCCATTGGCAACAGCTGCCGGTGGAAGTGGAAAATGGAAATGGAAATGAAAATGGAAACGGAGTGCGTCGCGTTCCAAGTGAAGACTTAGTGCTGCCAAAAAGGGGGAAGGGAAAATGGCCTTGCCAATGTGTGGGCCTCCTCCTTGCTCTTGGCCAACAGACGGCGGCCAATGGCCTCCCCCCCCCCCCCCCCCTCCTGCTCCTTCTGGCCAACTCAAGTTCATTTAAATTTCCACCGCCAGTCCATCTGTCGGAGGCTCTAAACCAACCCGATTACTTTCGCTGTCTAAATTATCTGCACAAAAAAGAAAATGTTTTATTTCGAAAGGCGACGCTTAAGATACCCTTTCAAAGTGGGGAAAAACATTATAAACATGTATGGAAATTGTTTATAAACTACGCTTTAAATTTACATATTTAATTATTAAATTATTTCTTAGTATTAAATTTTAATTGGATTATTCTGGCCTTAGCAAGCTCCTTGAGTAATCCCTGGCAACTTTTTCTCCTTTTAGAGTATAAAAAAAGAGTTGGCAAATAACTAAGGGGGAAGGCGAAAAGAAGCAAAAAAACAAAAAACAAAAAAAAAAAACGGTTTTGGGTGTTGGGAGCGACAGGCGGCTCAAGGTGAATGGCGCAACGGTAATTAGTTAAAAAGCAGCTGCCTGTAACTGCGACTGCGACTCGATGAATCGTGACTGTACTGGGAAAAAAATTAGGCTCCATGTAAAGCGTGTGATTTTGAGGGAAAATTCGTGAATCATAATGCTTCTGATAGCTGTAAATATTTATAATATTATAACATAATAAATAGAACATCTTAATTATAAATAAAAGAAATAAACCATCAAATCACATGCCAGAAATACGTTTGGAAACATTGCCTAGTGATAAAAAGTGCAAGAAACCAATGAAACAAGTAGTTATTGATCGATAATACAGATTAATGAGCAATATGTCTTGATAATATTCTCTTAATGACATTATATAATATAATAAATTATCTGTTCAATTTTATATACTTAAATTGTTTAAAAACTATTTCAAAGTATGAAAGTCTGTCCAATTAGAACAAAATTGTGTTATCGATTGATAATATCGATTCATGAGCAATAATATTCTCTTTATAACATTATAATATAATAAAATAAATTATCCATTAAATTTTATTAAAATAAATCGTTTAAAAACTATTTAAAAGTATGAAAGTCTGTCCAATTAGAACAAAATTGTGTTATCGATTGATAATATCGATTGATGAGCAAAATCTCTAGATTGAAATCTCTAGATAAATAAATAATTTAATATAATAAATTATCCATTAAATTTTATATAAATAAATCAATTAAAATTTATGTAAAAGTATAAAAATCTGCTGAATTAGAACAAATGATGGTATCGAACGTCAACACCATCGATTACTATCGATTTATTGGAAAGTTAAGTAAATTATTCTTCGCTGGATCTGAACACTGTTTCAACATAACACAATAAATTAATCACTTAATGAAATGAAAAATATGACAATTATAAGAAGTAAACCTCTGCCCAGTTATCGACCGATAATACGAACCGATAACTATCGATTAAATTTCGTTTGCTTAGTTAGATTATCGTTTTTCTCTCTCTGCACTCACAAGGCTCGACGACGGCGTCTTTGGAGGATTCCAATCGCTGGTTTGGGTCGGAAAAGAGCGCGGCGGGGTGGTGCGTGCACCGGTTTATAGCACTTTTGGGGGCCAGCCAGTGGTGGTGGCCAGTGCAGGGGGCGGGACTGGGCGGCGGGTGATGGGCGGTGGGTGCACTTGACCGGCTTGACAAAAGTGAAATGTAAGTAATTAAAATTGCCAGCAATTTCAGCCCCGCTTCATTTGTAACCCGAAACCGGGCATGTATTTCACTCGCCCGCTCTCCGGGGATATCGCACTCTCCCCGTTTAATTTTGCCATTTAGTTCAGGCTTTTCGACGATTTTCCCCATTCACTTTTGTTTTTTTCGAAAATGAGAAAAGCATTTGGTTTTTTTCTTTTTCGTTTTATCCTTGTCTTGTCTTACTTCATTTAAGCTTAATTTTGAGAGATTTTAAGGTTTTAAGTAAGGAATCAGTTTCTATGATGATTTTTGGCATGTTTAGATGCTTATCCTAAACATTTTTTGCCTAAATTATTATTAAATTTATATATTTAGCTAAAATTTAGTTCATTTTCTTTAGTATTTTATAAACTTGGTATATTTTAATGCAGTGCTCAGCAATATCTTTTGCAAAACCCTTCAGAGACCCGTTCCTTCTGTGACTTGCCTTTGTCAAGCATTTCCATATCGTCGCTTGTATTAATATTATTATTATGATATATATTCCTCGGCTATTTGTTTGTTTTGTCTTTTCGATTTTTTCTTTACATTTTTTTTTTTCAATTTTTTTGGTACGCCCTTTTGTGATTTTCATTATTATTATTTGGAAGGCAGAAGAGGCTGCAAAATCGCTGAAAAGGCACGTAGCTCATTGATGGAATGGAAAACGGGAATGGCTCTGGTTCTGAAGTTATTTTCCTCGAAAGGGGCTTATGGGAAAAAAAAAAAAAAAAAAGGGAGAACGGGCTGAGACAGGGCCGAGCCACTTCACCACGTCGCCGCCTGCCACTTGGCTTTCGTTTCAGAGAGTTCTTTCCTTATTTTTTTTATATATATTCGGACTCGGGGCTCTTGGCTCCCACTTCGATTTTCCATTTCCTTATGAAAATTTCTGATAATCAGACCAATTCCCATCCTCATTATGTGCGGCGGGGAGAAACAATCGGGAATCGAAAGTGACACAAGCTGATGGCGAGTGATTGTGGGGCTCAAAATTAATGAATCAGCTGGAAGTGTTTAATAAGGCAAATAACTTAATGTTTTTGGGGGAAGAATCATTGCAAGCATTGAATTAGGTTTTAAGTATTTCTAAATAGCATACGTTTGCTTAGAAACTAACAGATGGACACATAAGTTATTTCCAAGTCTGTATCTCAGAGAACTCCTTGGCTAAAATATTAATAATTGATAAGTGATTGATCGCATGAATAGCTAACACAATCAGGCATTCATTAAGTGAATGCTCGAAGCCATCTCCATCACTCTTCCTCGACTTCTTCGACTTCAACTCAAGTTCTGGAGAGATGCAGATGCATCCCTCAACCTATTCCCCTCTGGCTCACAGTGGCTCATATATGTAAGTACACACATCTATATATATATGCGAGAAGTATTCAGCCATTGTGACACTCGCTGCGTAAAAATCATGTTAAATAAATGAAATTGTCATACTCGATGGGTTTGATGGGGCAGCTGAAAGCGAAAGATGGAGTTGGAGTTGGAGATGGAGATGGAGATGGAGATGGAGATGGGATGCAGACGCCCAGATGATGATGCCGATGATGCTGATGGTAATGGTGATGGGAGCGGGATGGGAACGGGATGGGACCAGGATGGGGTTGCCAATGGATTTCTGAAGATTCTAAGGGGAAGAGAGAGAGAGAGGGGAAGGAGCCAGTCTGGGGGAGTGGATGCTGCTGCAGGCGGCAAGCTGACGATGACGTTGACGTTGTCGCCCTGATGACTTTCAATGAGTCAACTTTACACGCAAAGAAATTGTTGTTTTTTGTGAGTTAACAAAAGGATTTAAAGAGTTTTAAATGAGTTAATAATTATTTATAATATATATAATAATAAGACATTTATTAAGTCCTAAAAGAAACCCAAAGAATTTAATTTTTAGCCAAGAAATCAACATATAATTATACCTTATGACTCAAATCATTTTCATTCCGATGAAATAATCTTGATTAATCAAAACTAATGTAACGAATTGAATATAAATATTTTTACACATTTTTATCCATTTTCAATTATAAATAAATATTTAATCAATATAAAATATTTTCCCGTGGCGACTTTTCCCCTTCCAAGACTCCCCCCTTCATTGTTCCCAGAAAAAATCTCTGGGCAAAAGTCCCCATATCGGAGTTGTTTTTTTCGGTCTATAATTATTACCCGGCATTATCAGGCGTCTCTCTTGTAGACTGATAAAAATAAAGTAATCTTGCAGGCAAAGGAGAACCCTTCGAAATTGTCACCAGCTTAAGTTTTTTGGACGCTTCCATACACTTTCTAGAAGAGTACTTGAGTTATTCGAATTAAATGAATAAAAAAAAAGATGGAGTTCTTTCTAATAAATTGTGAGACTTTGAAAAAACTTAAAAGCTTATGTAGCTAAAAGTAATGTTTTATTAAGTTTTTAAAATATTTAAATTACTTGAATTTTTATTTAAACAACAAATATTCACATCTTTCATATAATTTAACAAGAAATAAATACTTCTATTGATTTTGAGAGTAATTTTTATTTAATGTATAAATGTTTAGGCTTTCAATTTAATGTTTTCTCATAAATTTCAATTCAAGTTTTATCAGAGTATTTGAAGATTCGGCCAAGTCACGCCTTCTCTTGGTGTTATTTCATTTCATTGAATCGCTTCATGCTCAAAATTTATTGTTTATATTAGGGAGCAGCGTTGCCCGGGGAGGGGCGGGTGGTGTGTTGAGGGGTTATTTCCATCAAAAATATATACATTTCATTTATTTTTTTTGGGCTGGGGCTGAGTAAAAATTTATGTGAAAATTCATAATTGGATTATGGCTTTTGGAGCTCTCGGTTAGCGGTTGTCGCCTTTGAGGGGGTCTCTCTCTCTCTCTCTCTCTCTCTCTATCTTTATCTCTATCTCCATCTCTTTCCCTTTCTCTGGCTTGGCAAGTGACAATGAACTTGAAAAGAAAATGTGGAAAAGCGCTCGAGGGGAAAACCACGATGATGATGTACCTCGTGGACTTTGTCTTGCGGTTTCTTCATTTTCATCATCATTTCTCCTCTACTCCCTTCTCTCTGTTCAATTAGTTTTTTCTTTCCTTATTTTCTTTATTTAATTTATATATATTTCATAATATTATTTATTAATTTAATCGCATAACTCGGCCAGGCCTCGATACTGTTTGCGAACCCGTCTGAACTTTGTTTTTATAAAGCAAATCGATGCGACCAGCCCCGTAGGTTTCGTAGGTGAAATATGCATGTTTTTAAATGCGTTACAATAAATTTTTGATTTATTTGCAACGCCATTGACTGAATTTTAAATGACAACGATTTATTTCAGAATTATACTGCACATAAAAGGAGCAGCATGCGACATAGCAAAATCACAAACGCAAAAAAGATTAAAGCAGCTGCCAATGCAAATTGGGGGAATCCTGAATCCTGGCAAAGGGTTTCCCCCGGTGGGGATTTCAGAGCTGCATTTAACATAGATCGTGGGGGAGGTCTAGGTTTTTTTTTTTTTTATATGATACTATGTGCTATCTGCTATCTGTCTGTATGTATAAATCTGCCTTTGTCCATCAGTTTTTATGATTACAAAAACAAAAAATATATAATAAATAAAAATAAAGAGATGGAAAAGATGGAAGGACGACAAAATTGGCAACATTTTTCACATGTTTCGAAACTTTTGTTTTCGTTAGATTTAATTCGTGGCAATTTAATTTATATTTATATTGCATCATAAAGGGATAGAGTTTTTTGATCGAACCAAAAAAAAAAACCTTAATTTAAACTAGGAAAATGCTAAAGAAACTGGTTACATTCTTTTAATCTAATTAATATATTAAGAGTTCTTTGAAAGTGTATAAAGCTTGTGTTCTTCTTTTTAGATATATTTTTTGTTTATTCAATTTATTGAGAAAATAATTAAAGCAAGCAGAAAATGCAACTACTCCCCACATATGGGCCCCACACCCGGTATGTATCTTAAGTGCTTTGTCTAAAAATACAAAATATCTGTATTTAAATTGAAGGAAACCAGCCAAGCTGAGCTTGTCTGTGGCATTAGTACCGGAAAATCTCAGTCTGGCGGCTGTCCCTTTCACTCACTCCCCCGATTTGAGGAACTCACTCCCCTGCAGCTAAAAATAACTGCAAATTGTGTTGGAAAATCGGGAGAATAAGGGAAAAATAGGGAAAACTGGCCTGTTGAGTAATTCTACGAAAGATAGTTTCCCCTAACCACATGCATTCATCTCTCTCTCTCTCTCTTTCTCTGTTTTCAACTCTCTCTCTCTCTCTGTGATGAGTCCTAAAGACATCTTTAATGAGCATCATTAGGTCGTCTGTATCTTTGTATCTCTGTATCTCGCGGCTTGTTGGTGTGCCTGCGAGCAGGCAGCGGATAAGATTTGTTTATAATAAAGTGGCATCGCCTCCGACGACGTGACTGAAAGAGATGGCTAGATCCTGGAGAGGGACAAAAAAAAAAGGATCTGGTTGCCCCTTCTATGTCTATGGGAAACAACAAATTTTCGTTAATTTTATGTGCAGAGAGCCAGCTGCGTTCCAGCCTGGAATTTCGGTGACTTTGTGATGGAAAGTCAGTCGAGGGATCATTTTTTATGGGGGGCATAGAGGGGAAGGAGAGGTCTTCTAATAAATATTTATTACATTTTATATTTTCCTTATAATTTTAACATATTTAGTTTATATTAAAGAAGATTCATTTTCTAGAATGAACGAATATAATTAATTCTTGCAATAAATGAAATGAATTCTTAGATAAACAATTCATGCATGAATTCATGCCATTTATTCCAAGAATTAATTCCATTCATTCTTTCCAGAAAATGAATTCTTAGATGAACAGTTCATGCATGAATTCTTCCATTCATTCATTTTTTGGATTAGTTAAAAGCCTTCAAAGTTATTTCCAAATATATTTATAATTTTTTTTCGTTATATATTATTGTTTATTATTAAGCATTAATTTTTATTATTATTTATTTTGAAGTAAGATTTTTTATATTCAAATTTCAAAATCCTTTTCTTTCTCTGTGAATTAAAATTGAATAATGATCGATAGGGTTTCGAAACTCAAACTCCTTCTTGTGTGCGTGTGTGTGGGAGTTATTATTTGGGTTCGAAATTCGGGACTTTCCTGTTCTCTGTATCTCTCTGTGTAACTGTGCCTTGTTTTGGTCACCTTTGACCTCTGCCGCCTGGAATTCTTGGCTCTTCTTTCTTCGCTCGGTTTTCGGAGTAAGATCGGATGGGATCTTCCGGCTGAGCTTGACATTTTTATGAGCGCCCTTTTCTTGTATCTGGAACCTTTATTGTCTCTGGTTCTGTTTTGTTTCTCTTTCCCCCGCCAGCTATCCCTCTCTCTCTCTCTCTCTCTTTCTCTCTATCGTCTTTGATATTTTCATTAGTAATTAAGAGAAAATTTACAATAATTTCTGGTGCACCTACCGCCTTCCTGGCTATAGTTTTCCCTTGAATTTTGGTTTTCTCACACGCTTAACCCTTGTCTCCGGGGGGCCATTAAATGCCATCTTGTCCGCTGTCCAGTGTCCCCCTTTTTATTGCTGGCTCTTTTACAACTATTATTATTATTATTATTATTGTTAGTTGTTATTGCAACACGCACCTAGGGAAAGGGAGAAGGCGGAGAAAGAGGCAGAGCCCAGAGATAGATTCTCACAGTTGGCATTTGAAATCTCATTTCTAGTTCAGCTTCCGCAGCAGTTAAAAATAATGACAATTGAAATCCGGTGAATTGCCAGAAGAAGATCTGCTTAGGCATAATTTTGTTGAAATATCATTTCAAAATATATTGAAAAAAACCGAGTTTGTGTGTGTGTTTTGAGTCACACTTGAAATCTGAATCTGTGAGAGGAAAAAAGTCGATACATAAGGAGTCCAATGACAGAAGAGTGCAAGAAAAATGGGCAAGGGAAAGTGAAAGTAATTAAAAAGTAGTATAAGATAAGTATAATATAGAATAGTATAGTAATATATAATATATAGTATGTATAATAATATAAAACCATATAAAATAGGTTACATTAAAGGCAGTTCCCTGAAGAATCACATGTAGTTCATCTTCCAACAGATGCTTTTGTTTTTCTTGGTCGCATTTCTTAAGGCCTTCTGGCTCTGTTCACAGTCAATTGGCAACCTTGTCCCGCTTGAGAATTGTTACAACTCTGCCACACCTATGCGTAGGTGCACTGGAAAAAATTCGATGCATGAAATATAAATATTTTTCATATTTTTTAAAGCTTTAAAATAAAATTTACAAAGACTTAAAGCCAAATCAAGAGCAATATTTCAACCGAAACTTTACTATATTTAGCTCTTAGTTTAGTAATTTATTTTGACAGTGCATTTTTCTGCCTTGCCAGTAAAAGTTATAAACTTTATGCATAATTTGTAGGCCAGAAAAAGCGCGAGAGAGTTCTATTTCCCGGCTTTTCCAACGCCAGCAACCTTGGCGTGTGGGAAAAGAATCTGAAACCGACTGCAGCCGAGTATCTCAGTATCTGAGTATCTGGGCATTCAAGTATCTCAGTATCTCAGCATCTCAGTATCTGTGGGAGCGACTGTGCTAATTGCGGTTGCAGATTTTGCCCATCGCCGGGGTGTCAATTAAATTCAGCAGCAGCACTGTCACATCTGCAGCCCAGCTGCTGCTGCCGAGTTCGTCCGGGGTCACACTGGGAGAAAAAACAAGGGACTGTCATGGGGGATGGGAGGGGGTGGGACGCAACGGACGGTGGTGGTGCAATGGCATCCCGCCAATGCATTTTATGCCATTTAGTTTTCCATTACTTCGTTTTCCTGGGCTCTCGTTGTATTATTTATTTTCTCTGTGAGTCTCTGGGAAAAAATGCAGACTTGCGACAATTTGTAATGCGATTAATGCGGCTGATTAAGTTTCGGCTTTAAGGGAATGGTCCTGGCTACAGTGGTCTATATAAATAATGTAACCAAGTTTATCAATTTTTAGTTACAATAAAAATATAAAGAGAAGAAAAGCAGCAGACAGGCAGGGTTAACTTAATTTTAACTGAAATAAATCCTGTTTTTACTGAACTTCCAGGCTTTCTTTAAGTTTTGAGAGAGTTTTTTCATATTAGTAATTATATATATTTATATAAAAATAAATATTCTACATACAAAATCACAGCTCAAGAAATCAAGTAATTAAACAAAATAGCAGCCAAAGGTAAAGGTAGAGTTAAGCTGTGAAAAAAACGAGCTCAAACACACGAATGGCATTCGTGGCTGCATTTCTTGGCCATCATCTTTAGTTTATTTTATTTTTCCTATTTGTTTTTTTTTTTTTTTGGTTCCTTTCTGGCCGCTGCAGGTTGCAGGTTTAGCCAGTGGCTGGTTGCCTGTGCAATGTGCTGCATTTCCGGTAGCTGTTCAGGATCGAGAACAATAATGAGAACCGACGCGGCCCGAGACTCGGTGCGTGTCTTTCGAGAGTGCGTGTGTCTCATTTCTGGTTACCCCGATTCTCCGATTCTCCGATTTCCCCCTGATTCTCTTTAGGCTCAGTTCCCAGTTCTCCGATTCTCCGATTCTCGAATCCTCAATTCCGTTTCTTTATCCGCCAGCAGACGTGCCTTTTGGGCCCTGCAATTGATTTCTCTGAATTTTTTCTTTTTTTTTCTTTGCGTTGCGTTCGTCTCCTTTGTGCCTTCAATTTTTGCAGTTGGATACACTGGGGAAAAAACTAAAGTATTTAACGATATAACTAGCAGCCATAAAATTTCTAAAACTCTAGATTCCCAGCTTGTCAATTTTTGCTTTAATTCTCTGTGTAAAAATTGAATTTTTTTTTATTCTGGTATTCAATTTCTTGCTGTGTATTTCCTTATCTAGTTTTGTGTAAAGTCATTTTGTACCTGTGCGGTGTGCCCAGGTAATGGTAATGGGTGTGTCTGTGTGCTCACCCCCGTAGAGCTGGTAAAAAAAAAAAAACACACACACAACAAGATAGATTTTGGAATCCGAATCTGGCGACACGGCTTCCTGTGAGCCAAAATCAAAGTCAGACGGTCCTGTGATCCTGTGAAAATTACACACTAAAATGCAATTAACAAACAGAAGTGAGGCTGCCGTTTTGGGATTAGAATTAGAGAATCGAGACACCCAAAAAAAAACCAGACGTGCTCGATTTTCTCTCGAGATCCTCTGGCATCATCTTTGGCCTGTCATTAAACGTCGGACGTCGGACGTCGGGAATCATAATTTGGCTTTAATCTATAATTTCTGAAGGATCTGGCATTGGTTTGCGTGTGCGGCAATTAAAGTGTCCACGGAGTTTCCAGCTCGCCAGCTGTTGCCGTGCTTACCTGTTCATAATTCTCACCTCAACCTCCTCAACTCTTTGCGCCTCATTATGAAAACAAGTTGAGGGGCGAGAGCTGGAAGAAAATCACAAATCAAAGAGATCCATGCCGACCTAGAAAAATGTTGAGAACAAAAAACACAGATGTCGGTCTTGACGAGGTTTATTACAAAGTTTATAGCTGCAGGTTATACCCTTAATTGGTATCCGTTTAAATTGTAAAAAAATTGGATTATTTACACCACAATTAATGGTGAGAGAGTAATAATATTAATATTAATTGATAGTTTCTAGTCAAAAACTTCACTAATACTTTTTTGGCAAACCTAAAAACATGTCCTGCTGTTTGCGATTTACAATTATTATTATGTTCAAGTGTTAATAATAATTAAAATTATTTTTAGCAAACACAAACATTTGTATGCAAATACCTTGTAAATGTGACAATGAGGTTGGGTTTTTGGGAGCTTACGAAAATCCCGCTGGATGTGGATTATGATTTGTTGCGAATGCATGGCAAATTTTCGGTTTATGGTTGATATTTTCCAAACATTTTCCGCAACATTTGCACGGAATTTGGTCAATAGCTTTGCCATTCGATGGCTTCTAATTTGCAACATTTTGCGCAGCTTTTTTCGCAATCAATTAAGTTTGGCCAGTTGGCAATTTACAGATTTCAGGCGACTGTGTGGAAACCTCAAAATTAATTTACAATTTTCCCATTTTCACATTTATTTTGGGAATGCTTTGTGACAATTTTTAGGAGTACCTTTATTGAACGACATGACTCAATAAGTGACTCTACGCCAGGAAGAGGTTTTACTAACCAAAAATTTCGAGCTTATCGCAGACATGTCCCGAAAATACCCGGAAAAATATCCAGTAAAAGGTTCGACTTGGGTCTGCAGGACACTTTACGGTCGGCTGACTCACGGGGCTGACTCACGGGGCTGAGGACAGCGGGGAAAGGGGGTCGCGTGCCCAGACGCAGGTGCACTGATTACCGGCTGGCTGACTCACCTTCTCCTGTGCACAGAGATCCCTGCCAAGGCATTTGTCAACGTCACCGAGTTCGCCTTGACTGCGGGGGTGGACTTTCGTCCTTTTGTGTTTGTTTTGCCCTTTTCTGCATCATTCACTTCCGGTCCGTGGCTGCAACGTGACTCATTCGAGGTCCTTGTGGCCGGGGGAAACCCTTCGCTCGACGGCTCGCGCGTTCGCTACCCTGCCTTTCAGCGGGGTCCTGTCCTGTCCTCGCCGATTTTCCGCCACTCCACTTGGAAATGTATAACAATTCTGGCAAGGGAATAACACCCAAAATCTTTGTTTTTATATATATATATTTTTTCTACGAAGAAGAAGGTGCTTTTGAAATCGAATTGGGGTTTTCTACCAATTTTTCGGAATATTCAAATGCTAATTGGCCGCCCTAAGCTTAAGGTACTATAAAAACAAAACTGTACAAAATCAAGCAATATAAAAATAAATGATTATTATTTACAAACATTTCTTTGGAAATAATTCTCTTGAAGTTCTTAAGAGTACATTTATTTCAATACTTGATAAAAAAAAAATCACATAGCTACAGCCCTTAGGGTTTGAAATTTTCTTTCTGTGTAGGCTTAGCCCCACCAGGGGCACCGCTGGAGCAAGTCTACAAGTCGGTGGAGGCTCTTGAAAGTTCGAGCCGCATGTCACACGGGTTTGTTGCCCCAATCTAGGCGGCACTGTGCTGCAAAGCAACCTGATATATCATTTATATCATTTATGTTATAAATATATATATATATTATTTATTATATCTTATAACTAAATATTTAAGATTAATTGCTTTAAGCATCAAAGGTATACAAACGAAAGTTAAATAAATATGTTTACTGTACAATACAATCTTGTTAAAGCTTAGTTTGCTATAGGTTCCTATTATGGGCAGTATCAAAAAAATCATTTCATAAGCAAAAAGTTTATTTATAGGCATTCTTAAACCTCCTATTCTGCTAACTAAAATATTATTAAATATTTCTTAAGATAAAATGCCAATAAATCTCTAATCTTTCTAAATAAAATATTATTAAATATTTCTTAGCCCAAAAAATATATAATATATAAATCTATCTATTTTATCATGCCGATTAAAATTTTATAAAAAAAAAAAACAACTTGTAGGCATTCTTAAACCTCAAATTTTGCAAAAAAAATATGATTTACTATTTCTAAAGCCAAAAATCTAAATAAAGGCACTATTGAACCCCGCATACTGCTGAATAAAATATAGAAATATTATTAAATATTCCTTAAGCCAAAAATCTATTTTTAAAAATTCCTAAACCTCTTATTCTGCAAAATAAAATATTTTTGACTGTTTCTAAAGCCAAAAAATCTTAGTTAAGGCATTAATAAAATCCTTATTCTGCTAAATAAAATATTACTTAATATTTTAGTTAAGGCCTTAATAGACCCCTGATCCTGCTGAAAAAAAAAATATTATAAAATATTTTTTAACCCACAAATGCAAGTTTGAGAACCAATAAATTTGTAATTTTGCTATTAAAATATTATTTTATATTTCTTTAGCCAAAGAAATCTTAGTTTAAGCACTATTAAACCCCTTATCCTTAAAAATAACTAATTCTTAGCCCAAAAAATCTCATTTTAGCCCTTAATAAACCCCTGATC
The DNA here is from genome assembly GCA_008042585.1 of Drosophila punjabiensis. Lineage (NCBI taxonomy): Eukaryota > Metazoa > Arthropoda > Insecta > Diptera > Drosophilidae > Drosophila > Drosophila punjabiensis. The sequence goes on from VNJR01003765.1 coordinate 45,083, forward strand.
CTGCTGCAGAGTGCCGCTGTAGGCTCTGCGGATGCTGTGGCCGGAGCTCATGGATGGCAAAAATGCAAAGTACGCTTGATTTACAGTCATTAAAAGGGTTCGCCCAGCTTCCTCGTGTGTTCCTTTCCATCTTTGGCAAATTGAGCTAGACGACGGGGCTCGAGGGCTCGAGGACTCCTGTGCCTGGCGGTGGCATTTTAATTGGCAGCCCGGCCATATCCTTATGCATGCCGTTGCATGTCCTCCTCCTAGGACTTCCCTCACGCTTTCCCCATTCTGTGTTTTTTTGCTTGTATTTTTTATATTTTCTTAGTCGTAGTATTTAGCAGCGTATGAATGAAATGCTGACTTCATTCATAAAACAAATCGCAGCCAGGTGAATTCTCTCAATGAAATGGATTAGTCAGCAGGTGGAAACTGTGAGGAGGTGGGGAGGGAGGGTGGTGGAAAGCCCCTGTGGAAAGCGGGGTGGCAAGTACTATGTGCAGTCTGGAGAACAAAAAACCAAGACCAAAGCAGGAAGCAAGGACAATGGGGAGACGGAGTCAGAGAAGGAGTCAGAGACGGGGACGGAGACGGAGACGGAGCCGGAGCCGGACTTGGGACCAAGAACAAGACGTGGTCTCATTAGCGTTTGGCCCAGACTGACTTTCCGGTGAGTGGAGCAACGTATCCGCATTGGGGATATATATTTACACCAAGAAGGTATATCAGACTGACAATAAATAATAAAATATTTATATAATAAAAGGTGTTTTTATTGGAGTTTTTATAAATGCAAAAGAAAGTTTCAATTTGGGCATTAAAATCTCTTGAATTTTTTGACTCATTTCTGATTTTGTAAACCTAAAATGCAAGTAGTATCTAGATTATGTTTTATTATATAATATTTCCCATATATTCCTATATAAGATCTCTTACATTTTTTGACTTATTATAGTTACTTTTAAACCCAAAAAGCAAGTAGTTTTTAGGGCATGTTTTATTCTTGTACAAGTTATATTATATTTTCCATATAATACTATATTAATTTTCCTGTACAGTATCCACCGTTACGCCCACATTACTCTACGCCCCGCCCGCCCTTTTTTATTTATATAAACTCTTTTTGTTCTGTCTGCTTCATCTGCGACGGGGGAAAAAGAATAAAAAAAATAAAGAAACAAGCTGCTTCTATTTGCCGTAGCGAAATGTTGGTACACTCTATTGACAGTTCACTGCACGACACTTGACTGTTTGAGTTGGCATTCAAAACATCGCACACACAGATACACCACATACACAGATACACACACACACATGCACAGATGGGCTACAAACACAGAGGCATTCTGGGGGCCCAACTGCAGCAACACTTTCAAAACAAATACAAACAGCAACTGACAGCTACCACCGCACTTTCTTCCTCACAAAAAAAAGAGGGGGAAAAAAAGCGAGTAGAAAAACAACAAAAAATAGGCAGGACCAGGGGGGGGACAGGGGGACAGGGGGACTCAAGGGGGGCCAACACGTCGCTTTGAACAATGCAAGTTAATTAAAGTGCAATTAAACACAGGCAGAGGCAGGGGCAGAGACTGAGGCCCAGACTGAGGCAAGATGCAGATGCGGCTAAATAGACGAGGTCAACGGGAGATGCCTCAAAAGGAGAAGGAAGTAAAGGAGGAGGAGGAGGGGGAGGGGGAGTGCCAGCAGAAAGTGCGGTAAATGAATTAGAGATTAAGCACCACACACTAATTAAATTTAATTAAATTTCACAAGAGCTTAAAGAACTTAAAGAACTACAAATTTGCAAGTTAATATGAGTTAAAACTCCAAAAATATTTATATCAAATTCAAAGTATCTTTAACTCAATTATAATTTTTAATTTAATTAAATTTTTACTTGAATATATTCCTTTTCGCAACCAAAATCTTTTCGCATTACCCTTTATCCTTCTCTCGAGTTGAAAAGACAAACCAAAGACACATTTTTAGCCAAAAATCCTGACCACACAAATTTGACCAACTGCCCGAGGCTGTAGTTGCCAATCCTCCTTTCCCTTCCAAGGAAAACCTTAATCTTTGCCCGGAAAAGTCTCCTGCTTGACCCATAGTTTTTCGGCTCAAACTTTTGCCCAGTTGTTTGTAATTATTTATAGCACCTCCGAGAGCAAAGCCTTTACTCCTTTTATTTATTTTTATTTTTTTTTGCCAAGAAAAGAGAGTAGAAAACACATTTCAGGAATGTGGCTGAGATTTTGCAGCAGTTTCTGCGGCGAAAACAATGCAATACAAATAAAAACAACAACCTTAAAACCCAAACAGAATCGTTAACCCTTAATGTGAGCTTAGATAATAATTAAAAATATATTTTTAATTTTATTCTTTACACTTTTAATCAGAAAATCTCTCTAATAAGCCTGCTTACTTGGTAATAAAGATCATTTTCCATTTAACTAACCTTCAAAACGATTCTAATTAAACACTCAATGGGTTAAGGCCTAGAAATGGGACAGGGATAACGGTAATGCTTGGGGGTTAAGGGGTGCTGCTAAGGGGTGTTACCTGTATGACAGGTGCATGCGTCATCAGTGTTCGTGCAAAGGCCAAAGTGTGCACAACGACCACAAAAAGTGGTAAATAATTTCGCAAAAGTTGCTCAAACAACCTGAGCCCCCAAAATATCAAACGGTGGAAAATTCAACTGAACAAAAAATAGGGGGGAAAACAACAATAACAACAACAACAACAACAACAACAAGAAGGAAAAATTGAAAAACTGGGTAATTGGGAGTGGCAACACGCCCCCTTTGGCCAACTGCCATGGCAATTACACGTCTCCACTGACAGGAGAGGTGCCCACAAATTAGCCGTGGCAAGGCGCAAAGGCCCGAAGACAGCGCTCTGAACGCTCTGGCAAAACCCAAACTGACAAAATAAAATAAGGCACAAAAACAAAAAAAAAAAAAACAAAAAAATAAAGGAATATATATAACTGAAAACCCGAAAGAGTAGCTTAAGCCGACAAAAAAAAACCTAAAGCTCCAAATCTTCGCCACGAAAGTCGGCCGAAAAGATCCCCAAATGCGGAAAATTAAGGTTGGGCCTGTGAATGCATCTAGACGTTCCCCTGGCCGTGGTTAATGGAGAGCTCTTAAATATATTTAAGACTTTAATAATTGTAAATTGTAAATATATAAAAATTTAATAGGGATTTTCTAGATGATTTAATTACTGCGAAAACCAGTCTAAAAACTCCTTCTTAAATCAGAGAATTTCTAGCCTATTATTGCTTGGTTTTAATTAAAAATTAAAAGCAAACTAAAGCTCAAACTTGCCTTTGCTTTAATTTTATAATTAATTTATCAGGTATTTTAAATAATATATGCTTTTATTATATTTTTATCTTTATATTTTATAATTAATAATTGTTGATATCCTTACACCTGGTCATACAATTGCAACCACTGTTGCTTTAGTTGCAGTTACTTGCAGTTGGCTTTCAGTTTTTTTTTTTTTTGGCCAAATAAACCAGTTTCGGCACCGCGGCCAGCAGAATACAAAAAAAAAAACTTTCCATTTCGAAACGCCACTGGAAAAAAGGTTAAATGTGAGCGACAAATGCAGCGGAGCTCTGTTTTTTTTTCCAGGCTCGGCCACGGTTTCGGTTTTTGGTTTCGGTTTCGGTTGGGTTTTTCGGCTTCAGTTTTTGGGTTTCGATTTCTGGTTTCGGGGTAATGTCGTCGCTGACAGGCCGCTGATAAGAGCTCTCTCGGTGGGTTTTCTGGGTTGGGTTTACCTCTCTGCTTACCGAAACCCCATTTTCCGGGCTGTCTTCTGATAAGATTTGGCTCTTTTTTTTTGGGTTGAGCCTAACAAATGATTTTCCGGGAAAAACGAGGCGAAGAAAAATGATATTTTCTGGACTCTGCTGCTTAGTTGCAAAATGTTAAGTATACTTTGAATTTCAATTCAATAATTTCCACAATAATTTTTAAATTTTACTTAAAGCTAACAAATTTTGTTTCTTAGAGTTTAGACTTATTAACTATCTTTACAACTATAATATTTCATTATTTTTCTTATTTAATATTTATTTGTACATTTTTACTAACATTTAATTACCCAAGAAAGTTAAATATACTTTTATATTTGTATATTGATATTGAATGTAAGAATATAATGTTTTATTTAAAGGAAGTACAGATTTGTTGTATACAAAAAAAATGAAGAGGGATTTATTGGAAAATATAGGTCTGATTAAGTCGCAATTCCTGACTATGAAAATAAATAATAAAATTCTTGGTAATAACAATTTATTAATGATAATAAAATGTATTAAATATCATCTAAATATCTAACTAAACAAAAAATAGTATTTTTTCAAACTCTAGTCTTTCTTCACCTGTGGAATCTTCCACCATTATTGTCAGCTTAATTTCGGCACTGTTGCAATTATTCAAAGCCTGTTTAAGCCAACAAAAAAAAAAGCAACAAAAACGAAGAATTTGAAACCGAAAAAAAACGCCATTCGACCTTGGCCAAAAAACAACAAGAAACAATGCAAAATGTAAGATTTTCACAGCGGGAAACAGCAAACAGAAACATAAAGTTTATACGCAAACGAAGACCAGTTCCCACACAAGTCGCGGCGGCGGCGGTGTAACAAATCGGTGTGCCACTTTAAATGGTCCACTAAAGCATTATGTATCTGAGAGGCGACTCATATGAAATATGTCTCTAATATTGGCTTAAGGCACACGGCAACAAAGACCCGTGAAATATGTGCCATGCCCCGGCATCAACACCTTAAAAACGATGATCATTATTATGATACGATGATGATGATGGTGAAACCCAAACCAAGGCATTTGCATTCTGAATCTGTATCTGTATCTGAATCTGATTTGCTGTGATTTACGATCCCTTTGCCAAATCCAAACACTGACTAATTCGGGGGTTGCCTCTTTGATCTCTCGGCAAAAGGGGAAATATAACAAATTGTTCACCAAAAACTTGGCTTGATTAATAAACTTGGCGGAGACCCTTCTTATCACCAACAAAAAATAGCAACAGAAAACGACTCAAATGCTCATAAATCGTGGCCTTTTTTGTCACCATATTATTTGCATTCAAATTGGAAAATTTTCGAGTTAAATTTGTCTAGTGGAAGATTTATTTGAAACGAATTAAATGAATATTGAAAGGTTACAAATTCTTGTTTTCAAATTTTAATAATTAAAAACAAAAGCTTATTGAATATAATAAATATTTCCCTTTTTATTCTCTGTGTGCCCAAAATTCAGACAAGTGAAGATAAACACTAAACGTATTAATTATTTGGGAATCAACATCTCTGGATGAGCCAGAGATGTGTGTGATGTGTGTGTTTTATAACGCCCACCAATCGCATACCAGTTGGTCATCAATTCGATTCGCATTCGATTACAATTAGATAATTGATTTTCCCCTTCAACCCGTCACCCCTCAACCGTCAACCCGTCAGAATGCCAAAAACTGACCGCAAATTTCATATTACAATTTTCAATTTGCCGTGGCCAATTCAATGTCAGTCGATTGACCAAAAACAGCAGCCCAAAAATTGGACTCAAAACAAAAGCAAAAACCAAATATAAAAACAAAACAAATCAAAAACAAATATAAAACAAAGCAAAAAGCACAAAGAAACTGCAATAAAAATCAGTTGGTCAGAAAACCAAATGAAATGCGAAAAGAATACAAGCCAAGATGGAGTCCCAGTTAAAGGCTTTAAAAAATTTACGAATAAACTTAAGCATGGCCAACAAAAGATGGCCAAAACAACAGATTTGAGATACAGATAAGCGGGGTATTAGCTTTGGCTTTAAGCCGAAAGGTGGTTACTCTTCAACTGACAAAAATAAATAATTTAGTCGGTGTTTTTTTTTTTTAAGCAGCTAAAAGGTGTTTATAAGAAGAGCTAAAAGACTGACTCGAAACCAATTGCAATTTCTGGCAGTGTGCGGGGGGGGGGAAGGGGTAGGGACTGGGGGAAACTTGTTTTGTATTGTTATTGTTATTAGCATTTTTCTCTGTCATTTGATGTGTATTTTTGCTGTTGTTTCTCGTTTGGCAGAGTCAAAATATATGCACACAAAAAATAAAAACAAAATGCAAAGTTATGGCCACGAGTTGTGGGGCAGGTTTTGATTTTATTTCGTTTTGTCTCCTATTTGTTGTTTTTGATTTTTTATTATTATTTTTTTGTTTCTTTTTTTTTAGCTGAAGACGAAACGCCCACGCGACCAACATTTGTCTTTTGAAACCGCTCTCTACACGGTAAAAAATATTTTATAAAGCTTATTAATACCTTAAACTTATAGTAAATGAATTAAAGGTAAAGTGATCTCAGCTGCATTATCAGACTTTGCCTTAAAAATTGTATCCAAAAAATGTTATTTTTATTTGTTAACATTTTTAAAAAGTCCCTTATTTCAGGATATGTATGATATAATATCATAAAAAAACCATTTAATTAGAAAAATCACCTAATTCTCTGAGTGTTCCGTTGCACGTACGTCGCGAGGTCTCGCTTTTGATTTGAAATACGAATGAGAAAACCCGTTGCCAGCGCCACATAAATAAATAAAAAGATATATTCCCTCCATGTGTAGCTATATCTGTATCTGTATCTGTCGTCTGGTATCTGGCGGAGTCGCGTAGAAATAAAGCCATGGTGTTACACGACAATTCGTGCAGGTGTTATTGAGACTTGCGAATGATTTGGCGCCAGTTTATGGCGCTAGACGACTTTTTCGGTCTGCGTAACACATATCTCAAAAATTCTCCAAGTCTCCACGAATATATTTAAATTTTTTTGTGCCAAATGCCCCGGAGATAAGTCCGAGTTTATCCACAAAGAAACGCAAATCTTGTGTGCGAATATTTAGGTGACTTGCTGCACTTGAAGTGCTGCCAAAAAGAGTGTCAATTAAGCCATTTAAGGAATGGTATCAGGTGTGCGGAATAATTAAGAAAAATAATAAATAATTTGCTAAGAGGGGGAAATATGTTTGATTTTGAATATAAATAATTTTTAATAATTTTCAGGAAGTTCTTTAAAATTAATTATATACCTCAAAGGGGTTTAAATATAGAAATACTTGCTCAAAAATATATGAACCACTCGGGTGGTTTTTTTCCTTACAAAATATAGCTTTGTTTCACTTCCAGATACATAAATAAATTAGCATTAATTATCTTAAAATATTCTATCATACAAACCATCCTCTAAAAATGTATAAAGCTTTAATATTTAACGTTTATTATTATTATATACTGTTTATTTAATATTAAAATTAAAATTTTATATGTTAAACTTTACAAAATGTACAATCATTTCTCCTTATGACTTAGCATTTAATATCTTTTAGTTTGTACCTCCTCGACTTACTTGGAAATCAATTAAAATTAAATCAAACCCCAAGAATAAACCCAGAAACCGCAAGAAATAGCTCCGTTTTTAAGCAGAAACCTCTCCCAGAGCTCAGCTCCGTTTAGATTGATTCAGAAAGTTGAAAGCTAAACCGGCTCATCCCATCATTATTATTATTATTTTGATTTTTATTCCCGAGAACTTCTGGTGACTGGTTACTGGTGACTGGTGACCCAGCCAGCGAACTAACGGAGGGGTAAAAAGCGCAAATTAAAATTAAAATAAATAGCAAACGGCCAGCAAATATATAATTCTTGGCCCCTTGCCTGCCATTCCGGTGTGTATTTTTTTCCCTCAGTTCTGTTCTGTTTGCTTGTCCTCTTGTTTCATGCCTTATTTTTATTTATTTTTATTTATTCTTACTTTCCGGCAGGCAGCTGGGAGAGAAATCTGAGAAATCCCAGCTCCGACGGTCAGCAAACTTTTGGCTTTGCTTTTGGCTCTTCTAATTAAGATGAATTAAGCAAAATCATTTCGATTAGAAAAACGGAGGAGCGAAAAAAGCGAAGCCCCGCCGCAAGATGATGGCGATGATGAAAAGGCAGAAGCTCTCGCTGCGGCGACTAACTGTTCTTTGAGGCGTTTGATGATGGGCCGATGGATGACAGCCACGAAGGAAAATACTACAAGAAATAAGCTGGAATAAAATGAAATAAAATAAAATAAAATAAAATAAAAAAAAGAAGAGGAAAGCGTTGACAGATGCCCAGCGTTAAGGGGCCTGTAATTGCTGTTAACTGTGCGGCATAATAACTTTATTAGGAAGCTCGTCGCAATGATGATGATATTCTACCCAATTGAGGGCAACTTTAAGTGACGCTACCGGAGAAAATTCAAATGAAAATGTACAATTTTTCCCCATAATTAAGTTAATGTTAACAGTCATAATTTTAATAATAAAAATCATACAATAAGAGGTATTTTCTAATAATAATACACATCAAACGAAAGGTATTGAACAGTAGATTGATTATATCTTTAAATCTTTAAATTATATTGCTCCGTTGAAGCAATTCATATTTTATTTTATTTATTTATTTATACAATTAATATTTTTAATTTGTTAAATAAAAATTTACAAAAAAAATGGTGTTTCAATTTCTTGAAATACAAATTGTCAAGCAACTGCTATTTTCAATTGGTATTCAATAAATTGAATTGAAATTAATTCGAATTATTAAATTTTTAGAACAAAAATTGCAGAAAAATTATTATTTTTCAGTTTGTTTATATAAGAGATGAATAATAAATGTTATTTTAAATTTATAAAATATTAATTAAATATTAAAGTCTGTATTATATTAATTGAAAATAACAGTTATTACTTAACTTTTAAACAACAATTGAAAATTAATAATTATTCCACAATTTTATCTTAAGAAAAATAGAATACTAAGAATTGTTTTAAATTAACAATTTTTTTTATAAAAATTGAATACTAAGAATTAATTTCAATTATAAAAATAAAAATTGTTTAAACAAGTTTATTTTGTCACTAAATAGTTCTAAAAAGAAGGCATACCTACTTTTATTTACTTTAACTTAAAATTTGTTGTTAGTTATTATTTATATTTTATTCATAACTCTTTTTCGCATTCCCTGATTTCTATATTTAATTTTAAAGGGTAAATGTTTAGTTAAAGCAAAAGCTTCTTCTACTAACATTGCTAAAACATGCTTTTTTGCACTAACTAGCCAAGATTTTTGGCTCTATGAGTGCTTAGACCGTGTTTAGGCCATGTTTAGGCCACGTTTAGGCCGCGTTTAGTTCCCAAGTGGCTGCGGGAACTTTCCGGCTTCCATGTAGCAGCAAGTGAAATTCCCCGTCCCGGCCATCTTATTGTTGTGTGTATTTTAATTAATTAAGATTTATAAGCGGCGGCCGACGAAACGAACGCAATTCAGCGGAAATTTAAATGCACAGACCACCGACTTACCGCCTGTCTTCGGCTCGAGAGCTTCAGCTTGAGCTTGAGCTGCTGTGCGAAAAATGTCCAAATGCCTCACCCCTCCACCAGCTCCCCTAACCAAAGACCGCCTCCCCTCGTTGCCATGTATTTAATTTAATTGAATTTGCGCCGCCATCAACCGGGCGGCGGCAAGGCGGCAAGGCAGATACAGCAACACGACAACGACGATGACGAGGAAACTTAACGAGCGAAACGTGGCCCAAACAGCAACAACTACGGCTAAAACACTGGCCAACGGGTGACCCCTTCTACGGATACGGTTACGGTTACGGTTACGCAGTTACGGGGTTACGACTGCACTGCGACAAAAAAATCTAAACACATTATAATATTGTTATGTATTTTGTATATATTAGTATACATTTTAGAAAACTTTCAGAGGATTTCTTTAAAGACCATTTTAGCCTTGAAATTATGTATTTGAATTTGGTAGCTATTTTAATGAAAGCTTAAAATTAACTTTAGTTAAGTTAATTTTTAGTTAAGTTAATTTTTAGTAATAATTAAAATAGCATCACTATCATAATATATATTTAAAGATAGGCTTACTATTCTTTGAAAGTATTTCAATACATTTGAAATCGAAAAACGCAAAATATTTCAGGTTCCTTTATTTAACAATTTATAATATTCTAAGAAATTTAATAAAACAAAGTATTTATGTTTTCTTATTAAAAAATAATAATAGAGTGTTAAGAAGCTATTGAAAATACTACATTTTTTTAAGGGACAAATTAAAATAAAACCAAAATATGTAAATAAATTAACAAGGATCTAATTGATAAAAAAAAAGGTACTTCTAAGACTGTTTTATAATTATATTGAATATATATATTTTTCACTCATTATTTAGCTTAAAAATTTATTAACACTTTAAATGTAACTAATTCATTTATAATTAATTTCTCCCGGCGTATGGGTAATATGATAAAATGATTACACATCCGCCTCGAGTTTGCACTGAGACATTGCTCATACGACACGTTGTTGCCTCGGAGCCCCGAGGGCTGGCGAAAACAGGAAATCGTGTTTAGTCTTAAGTCGGAGACCGAAACCAAAACCGAGACAGAGACAGAGACAGAGACAGGGACAGAGACAGGGAGCTCGCCTGCAAACCACCATTTACCCGGACGGAGTGAAATCCGGGGAAAAAACACACACAAAAACACACACAAAGTGGAGAGGGGTAAGCATTGCCATTGCGAGATGTTGTGTCCAATGCAATTATGAAAATTTACGAGTTTTTTGTTTCAACAGACAAAGTGCGTTGTTTTCGCCCCTCTGCCGCTCTACCGCTTCCCCCGCTTCACCCGCTTGCTTTATTTTTGGTGAAAATAATTTACGATCCGCAAAAGTTTTCTCTTAACTTAATGCTGCAAAAACATCACAGAGGAACATGACCGAGAAATAAACCAAGGCGGATTGCTTTAAATATTAAGACAAAAAAATATACATCGAAAGTCTTAAAGTTTAGGGTTATATTTTAAACTTCAACTAAAATAGTATTTCTTTTATTTAAACACTTGAAATATATAAATAAAAAAAAAGATTACTGTTTATGTCTGTCAGCATAATAAATTGAGTGACCCAGAACTCGGGGAACCATCAATTCCGAGGGCCCCGTCTGGATATCGAAAATAGCCCCCCTTAAACGTCTATATATATATATATATATAGACAGTATATATATATATATAGCTCGCATGCTAGAGACAATTTTCTCCTTCTTCGTCTGCAGTTAATAATTAATTATATAATTGCAAGCGGACCAACAATGTGGAGAAAAACAAAGAAGGCGAAAAGAGGGCGAAATATGTCGGCGCACAGGTGAATTCTCACGCTTGTCTCGTTGGGGCTGTATTGAAATATTTATTATAATTATAGGTCACTCTGGTCTATTCATAGGATCTGCGAAAATAATCGATATGCTATATGCATGCGTGTGCCAGCCAGGCCCTTGTTTTCTAGGGGAGTTCCTAACAAATTGTCCGAGGCTCCAGAGTTGACATAAGTGGATACAAAAAAATCAAATAAACCCAAGGAAACAAGAATCAGCAATGGGCAGGTGCGAAAAAAAGGTAAACAAAGGGACATACACTTGGCAAAAATTTGGGGTAAGGTGCCTAGAAAAATTGGTCATTAAATATTTGGTTTATTGAGAAGCGTTAGAGAAGCTATTTTCCCCAATTAACTTAATATTATTATATTATTTTTTATAATTCAAGTGCAAATTTGGGAAAAATAAGGTGATAAAAAAGTAAGTATACACTTGGAAAAATATCTAGGCAAGTACCCAGAAAAATCGATAATTTAACATTAGGTTTATTAAGATGCTTTAGAGAAACATAATATTATTATATTGTATTATTAATATAATTTTAATACAAATTTTGGGAAAAAGGTAAACACAAGGCCATACACTTGGGAAAAATCCTATTAAGGTAACTAGAAAAAATCGGTCATTAAATATTTGGTTTTTTCTTATAATTCAAGTAAAAATTAGCAAAAAGAGATAAACACAAGGTCACATACACTTAAGAAAATTCCTAGAGAATAGTCTGGCGAAATCGGCTAATAAAGATATATTTAAAAATGAGATTTTACTGACTCAATTCATATAAAACTATTTGTTCTAGATTAGATTTTTATATTTAATGTATTAACTGAGTTTTTTTAGTATTTTCAAGACTATTTCTCTTTTTCTAGTGGATATTTTCAGCACACTTTTGAGTAGAGCCTCAAGTGCTTAGGGGCCTGGAAGCCGCATCCTGGCCCGGGGAAGGATGCGGATTTGTAGGCGTTGACATTGCCCAAGTGCTGGGCATCAGTGCGATTTCGATTTCGATTTCAATTATGCGCCATCATTTTTCAAGTTCGCATCGCTGCTCTGGCACGCGACAGAAATTAATAATTGAGCGGCGGCGAGAGAGAGAGGGAAGAGCAGGCGCAGAGCGAGACGGGTGCAGTGCCATTTGCTAAATTGAAAGCAGCAGCAGCCGATGTGGAATTGGACGTGGATGTGGCTCTGAATGTGGCTCTGGATGTGAATGTGAATGTGGATGCGGTGATGACGATGATGATGCCCAGTCAATTTCGCCTCACTTTGATTGTATGCAAATCTTTGGGGCGCCGCGAGGGGGTGCAATGCTGCATATTGGATGGAAATTAAGTGCATCACTTGTTGCTCAGCACGCGAAGCAGTGAGAAAAAATATTTTAAAAATTAAAAAAGTTAAGGATAAATAGAATATAATAATATAATAATAAAAAAGAAGAAATTAATATATAATAATTTTAGAAAAATTATAATAACAAGAAATGTTAAATGCAAGTTTTTGACTTATTTGGTAAGTTTACTTTAAGATTTCTTTATGGAAATTACTTTTAACAATATTACTATACATTCTGGAACTTGAAAATATATTTTATAAAATTATTTTTTTTTATTTTTCTCTGCATTTATTTCAGTGCAAAATTGCTTTGCTGAGAGACGGGAAATTCAATAGAAGATTTGGCTTCTGCTTTCTTCGCTTTAATGGCGCCTCTTTATGAGCCACAGGATGCAGGTGAAAACTATGAAAAAATGCTGACTGCTTTAAGGAAATCAAATTACACAGTAAAGAAAATTGCAAGGAAAATCAACAAGAAAATGTAAATGCTACAAGTCAATCAATTTTCCCAGACAAAAACTTGATTAAATTCATTATTTCCTTAAGTAATTTCTCTTTAAAACCTAACCAACTCAAGTATCAAATATTTTTTAAAGAAAAAACCACATCAAGCACTTTCCTAATTGTAAACTCTATAAATTGCAATCCAAGTAAAAGCCATTTTCAGCCAGCTGAGACCCCAGTTTTTGCCAGGGAAAAGAGGAGAAAAGAAATTGATTCAATTAAATCATAATATTTGCAGCACACAAAAGTGATCAATGGCTCGAAACCTTGTTGTGTCATTAATTGAAGAGAGAGAGAGAGAGAGAGAGAGAGGAGAAGCAGAAGAGTTTTCAGGACAACAACAGGACGCATTTGCAAAAAGCCACACGAAAAACCGCATGAAATCACATAAATTAAAATAACTCTATTAACCTGAACAAATTTATTATTTTGACCAGCGGCTCTTTTTGGGGAGTTGGAATTTGGGAGCCGAAACTGGACCTGGAGGAGCTGGAGGAGCTGGAGGAGCACTATGTATTCGGATTTGCTGTGACAATGGAACGCGTGACTTGGACAAAGCAAAGGCTGGAATGGGTGCCACAGGACGAGAGTCCTGTTCCATTTCAGTGGCTGCTTTTGTTCGACTCGTTTCTCTCTCTCTGAATTTTTTTCGCCACACTTTTTTTCGGAGCAGAATTTATTATCCTTGCCCCCTGCTGCTGCTGCTGTGGCGCCCCCATCCCGCCCGTTTAATTGTGCGCCATTTAAGCACCTGCTGTGCCAGGACCCCGCCCCCGCCCCCACACCCCCAAAGGAGTCAGGTTTTCCGGCTCCACAAACCTCACATGTCCATACATCATTGGGCCGCAAAATGTTTATGACCCTTATGGCATGCCACGCCATGCGCCCCCAACGAGCATTTAATAGTTTTGGCGCGGCATTTTCTCGTAATGCTTTATTTATTTTTAATCATAGAACAAATACGACTCCCAGTCCTTGTTCCTGTTCCTGTTCCTGTCCCTGCTCTGGCAGAGGCAAAAATATGGCCCATCATTTGTTCAACGATATGTGCAAACAATTGGCGCATTAAAGCCAAAAGCGGAAAATAAATTTTCATTTAATTGATTGGAACAAACAACTCTGAAAGGCAGCGAGTGGGTATTGGTTAATAAATAGAATCTTGAGCTACAAGAGCTGCCAAAATAAATAGACTTTAATAGAGTTGAAGGTATAAATAATATACTGGAAAATATATAAAGAGATATCATCTTCTGTCCCCCTTAAAGTCCCATTCCTGTTGCCTCAATTGACTTCAAATTATTGGCCAGGAATCGTTCCGAGACATTGGGTATTATTAGATCAAGTTTTTTATTTTTTTGGGGCCTCCGGGCTCTATCAGTCAGTCAGTTCTTGAGTCTTGATCAATTATTTCATCTCATCTTGTGCCATGTAATAATTACCAGTGTTGTCATTCTGATTCTATTTTCTCGAGTGACTACTGTGGCTCCGAGACCGGGGCCATTAATCAATCATCTTTCGAAATGCTGCAAGTGTCCATTTCGATGCTACAAAAGGGGTATTTCACTCGGTTGCCTGCAGCACGAATATGTCAGGTCGTGGCTCCTAAGTGATTGTGCTAATGGATGTTCACAGTCTAGAAGAGACGGGGAATCGGCAACGGGTTAATCTTAATATTTATATAACAATATGGTAATAATTCTGGTAAATGTTTAGAGACTAGAATTTCGTAGAGTTTCTTGCTCTCTTTTCAATCTAAATGATTTTCTTTGGTAATATTAGTCAGCAATTCGATTTACACATTTGCCAAGGTCAATAAAGGAAATCAAATTGTGGAATTATGGCTTAAATTTGCGGGAAAGATTTTTATAATAAGAATAACAAAAGCAGAAGTTGTGGAGTAACTGTTTTTTTTATAAACAATTTTATATAGATTAATCGTCCGATTTTTATGAAATTAAGAACAAAATTCTAAAATAATATAGAATGCTTGTATCTTAAAGATGAATAAGTTATGTTGAAAACTGAAAGTTGCTTACTCGAGGCTTTTTAAGGTCTGGTTACTATTATAAAACCGTAACTTTTACAAAAACCGAAGTCAATTTTTCCGGAAAACTTAGCCCACTTCCACATCCGTCAGTTGGACCACTAAATGTGCAGTTTTCTTATGATTTCCACACTTTCATTTGCCATTTTCCGCCTGTCTCTTTTTATTTTGTTTGCTTTTAATTAAGCAATTTTTTCTTTTAAACCATTTCTTTCTAAGTAACACTCTATACATTATGGCTTAATTAAACAAAACTAATATTGAAAACAAAAATGAAATATTTACAATATTTTTAAGCTTTTCCCTCTATAGTTTTGTCATAATTAACCCTCACTTCCCCCTCGATTTTTGGATGTCGCTGAACTCTGAGGGGGGAGCGCACAGTGGAGGCGCACAGTGGAGGCTCACAGTGGAGGTCTTCCCACTGAACAGTCACACACTCAAATCTTAATCACAACTTCCTGTATGAATTGATATTTTCGTCTTGCAGTATTTCTCCTCCGTTCGTTATTATTACTATTTTTGTTGTGTTTTTTGTTTCTTATTTTTAGCTTGTACTTCTCTCTATTTCTGTTTGGTCGTGGGAAAAAGCTAAAGGCACTTTTAATATTTTGGGTGGGCCCCGGAACGAAAGATTAGTATGCAAAAGGTTCCAAAATGATTACAAAAATAGTGGGATAGGTATTAATAAAATTACAAGCTGACAGAAGGCTTTTGTTAATGAATTGTTAAAGCTAAAACTTTAAATGTGTTCCTTAATTAAATAATTACTTACGCGATGGGTTCAGTGAAATGATGAGAAGATTAACAAGATTTGGGGGATTTTGAATACCTGAAAGATTAAATAATTTAATTAGTAGTTTGTTGATTTGAATAAATAAGAAAGATCTAATATAAATAAATAAAAAATATATAAATAAATGAAATAAATAAAATGATAAAGTTCTTGGTTCTAAATAAAAAAGAAACTAGTAGGGAAGCAAGGGATTTCTTTCTCTGGTCCTCTTGTGATGCAATGGCCTAGTGTGGCCGTTTCTCCTGGTGATGCAATTGAAATTTCTCGTACATTAAATTAATAAATAAATATATAACTTTTCATCAATAGATAAATATTTCTGTTACAGCAATGGCTGATATCTATTCTGTTGCTTAATTTATAAATAAGTTTATATATATAAGTATAAAAACTATTTGTATTGCTAATACTAATGACATTTTCCTCAGTGTAATTGGAGAGAAATTTGGGGATTATGACCGCTAGTAAAATTTGGAATTCAAAAATTTGTTGGTGGGGAAAATTGGGCGAAAAACAACAAGCAGGCACTTGGCACGCATAATTCATGTAAATTCGCGGACTCTCGCACTTTGACAAAGGCCGGCGGTGCTGATGCCACGCCCTCTTTTCGTCTCACCGCCCCTGAAATAACCCCCTCCCCCTCAATCCCCCTCCTCGCTGGCCACACCGGATCACCGATTAACCCGCCTAATGCGCATAAATTTGAGAATCTTTATGCGCCTGACTGCTGTCCGCTGATTGCTGCCGGCGAACAAAACTAAACACTTTTAAGCCCATAAATTTTGCCATCACAAAAGACCTAAGCAAATCAAAACAAAGCCAGATACACTGAGAGATAATCTATACAAGTTAATTATATAGATTTAATTTAAAGATTTTTAGGAATACATTTCAAGAAAATCATTTCAATTCTTTACTTTATAAAATTCAACTATGGAGACACTTAATATCTTTTGATATTAAATCATTTTCTCTCCGATTCTCCACCGTGCAGAGACAAAAACTAATTTGAATATTGATATGATTCCGATTTGGTTTCGGGGTCTGCATTAATTAAGAGCTGGAAATTAGCGCTCGTGTTGAACGCGTGCGCAGAGCAAGTTATATATGTACATATATCGGGCCGATCGCAGCCAATATATGGCAATGTCCCTCACTTGACAATTTCCCATTAATCCTCCATCGATTTGTGATCCATTTTCATAGACAGAAAAAACGAAACGAAACGAAACGAAGCGAAAAAAAAAACAAGAAGAAATAATAATAAAATGCCTTTGGCATCTATATGTATTCACGATGAGAGATTTATGGGTTTTGCGGGAGAACGGTTGCTGGGTGGGTTTAGAGAAAGGTTTTTTTCGAAAGTATTTGACTTTAAATTGTCATGCTTATTATTATGTAAAGCAAATAGAATCTATTTGGGGTTGGATTTTGGTCTTTAGAAGGTAAAAGTAGCATAGATCTAGACCCAAATCTAGACCGAACTTTGATTTGAAGATCTAAAGAAGATCTTGTAAATAGACGAATATATTTCTAATATTAAAAGAAAGGTTTTTTTGAAAATGATTTGACTTTAAATTGTCATGCTTATAATTTTGTAAAGCAAATACAATCTTTGAAAGGTAAAAGACGCACAGATCTAGGCCAAATGCTTATGAGTTTAAGGTTAGTCTGGGTTTAGTTACTCACTTGAAGTTAAAACTTTAATTTGGTTTGTATAACTTAAATCTTGGTCTTGTAAATATACAAATATATATAAAATATATCCCATATTCTTACTATAAATATACACAGGTAAAAGGCGCACAGATCTAGACCAAATTTTTCAGGGTTTAAAGTTTGTCTGGGTTTAGTTACTCACTTTAAGCAAGAACTTTGATTTAAATTGTATAAATCTAGTAGGTCTTGTAAATAAACAAATATATATACAATATACACCATAAGATTCTTATTCTTACCACAAGTAAAAGTAGCACAGATCTAGACCAAATGCTTCAGGCCTTAAAGTTTGTATGGGTTTAGTCACTCACTAAAATAACGAATTCTGAATTAATTTATACAACTTAGGAAGGTCTTATAGATAGACAAATATATATCTTATATATCCCATACGATTCCGAGTCTCAACTACATTTTTGTTGAATTTTTCGATGCTACCGTAAAACGCTTTAGGCTTTAACTTAGGTTGGCTGAAAACGAGGGTGTATGGCGCTAACACGGCGGTTATGATTTGATCGGATTTTGCTCATGTCGCCTGTCGGCTTTGCACATCGGCTGAATGGTGTGAAAACAGCAGCAGCAGCAGCAGGAAAGGGGGACACGAGGAGAGGTATTAGAGGCTATATAGACAGACCGACCGAGTTGGCTTTGGCTTTGGCTAATACATTGTTTGGTTTAGCAACGATTCTATTTTCGCTGGAAGTCTTGGCTTGGCTTGGCTTGGGGAATTATTCATTGTTTATGCTTTTTTATTCAGCGATTTTTATTTGACTTTTTGGATGGCTGTCGTTGTCGCTGCCTAATGCTCATTAAACACTTCCGCTTCTGATGCTGTCTGAATGAACTCCGCGGAAAGAATTCATCGCACAAAAGCCTTGCACAGAGACCGAAAAATAAAAAACATGGAAACAAAGAACACGATGGGCAGGGAGAGATATGAATTTAATTGGAGATATATGTATATATATGAGATCTGTGGATGCCCTAACTTTGAGTTATCTTAAATTCTAAATTAAACAAACTGTGATAGATCCTACTTCATACTTAAATGCTCTCCTATTCTATAGATATTTCTTGAACTCCCAAAAAACAATAATTTTTCAGCTACCTTTCCAGGCAAAGGGTATGTCTTAAAAAAAATATATGCAAATGTTTAGGAAAATCCACTGAAAAAAAACGAAGCTATTGAGGGGAGAAAATAAAAATTGGGCATAAATTTCAGGCACAATTACAACGCAATCAACTTATTTACTTTGAATAATTAAAGACACAGAGGCGTTGACTTTCCACAACAAAACAAAGTCAAAAAAAAAATGGAAATGAAAATGGAAAGAAAAGGAACTCTGCCAAAATGCGATCTGTTCTTTGATTCCGCCCCTCTTATTATGTGTTTTTTCGGGGGCGTGGCAGCTAACACAAAGACTGGAGATCAATGAAAGAAAGGCAATGAATGAATCAACTAATCCCGGAATGGAGATGAACTCTCAAAGGCAGCCAGCGAGCGAAATCGAAAAAAATAATAAAAATACAAACCCGAAGCTGGGGGGCAGTGCTCCCTTTTGTGGGCTCATTGTTGCCGCTAAATTTAAATGAATATGCAGGCAAAGCAGCTCGATTCCCATTTCCCATTCAAAGGGCCCACGGCACAATGCGCCCAAGGAGAGCCAGATGGAGGAAGCCCATTTAACTAATAATTGCCATGTTTTGTTCAATTTCTCTGCAATTATATAGTCGAGTGGAGTTTGCAGTTCGAAGTTCGCAATTTGTATTACAGAGTTTTGAGAGGTCAAAGGCCGCTGAAGAAATTGTAAATTGAAGGATTAAATGAGAACAAAACTAGGTAAAGAATCTTGTTTTCTTAAACTAGATCTCAAACTAATATATTTTGCATTTTTATAAGTAAAAAACAAAGCAAATTGGAGGCTTTTGCCATAACTTCTTCATCTGAATGTCAGAGTTTGTAAATCGGAACCTTAAAAGGTCAAAAGATGCTGAAGAAATTGTAAAGCAAAGGATAAAATAAGGATAAAACTAAGTAAAGATTCTCGTTACCTAAAACTAGAATCCAAAATAATATATTTTGCATTTTTGCAGGTAAAAAAACAAAGCAAATAGGAGGCTTTAGCCATAACGTTAGAGTTCGTAATACGGAGCTTTGAAAGGTCAAACATCTGCTAGAAAAATTAAAAATCGAAGGGTAAAATAAGTATAAAACTAGGTAAAGATACTTCGTTCCTAAACCAGATCCCAAAATAATATATTTTGCATTTTGATAGGTAAACAAAAAAAAAAAACCAAAGCAAATATCAGGCTTTACCTACAACTCCCTCATCAGCATCGCTTATACCTATAAAGCCAAGAACTTTTCATGACGTACTAATGACTGACAATAAACCAAAATTATGGCTTAAGCTTAGGGGGCTCATTTTTTTTTTTTTTTTTTTTAACAAAAAACGAATTTTCTGATAACAGGGTTAAGCAGGCACTTGACTGGCGAGAGATCCCACCGGCTGTCAGGCGATTTCCCGGAATGATCAATGGCTCTTACCATAAACCCGGCGATAATCACTGGAAATCTTGGCGTAATTTCTATTGGTTGCTCTCTTGGGTACAAAAAAAAAACAAAAAAAAAAAAAACACAGGTGAAAAATCCAAAACAGCAAACAATCTCGGTAACAACAGTTACTCAACTTGGCTAACTGCCGACTGTCAGTTGGCAAAAAGCACTCAGCCAGTCAGCTAGCCAGTCAGCCATTCAGTCAGCCATTCAGTCAGTCAGTCAGTCAGTCAGTCAATCAATCAGAGTTCCACTCGGTACAGCTGATTTTTCTCACAATAATTTGTAGTCCGCTAGGCTTTGTCAGAGACACCTGTGCACAACACTGGCCTTTTCCACTTTTCCGCCTTTTCCGAGAGCTCTGAACGAGCTAACTGGCCAAATATGAGCGGAGAGTCCATAAATCGAAGCAGCCAGTTTCCAGTTAGGCGGCGGCAAAGACACTGCCAGAAATTCTAGGCAACTTGTCCTGGGAAATGAGTCAAGGAAAGTCAAGGATACCTGGATATATCTAGAGTTAATTGTTTTATTATTAGTTATATTTTAATGTACTTATTTATTAACTATTAGCTAGTGCACATTCTAGTACACTTTTAAAAATTAGTACCAAAAATCGTCATGAAAAAGCAACCCCATCAAAAAGGGTCAAATGGCTAGATCCTAGATTTAAAAGAAGACTTTACTTTAAAATTAGGAACGAAACTTCATCAAAACTAGGACACGAACCGTCACTTCATGCTGGAGTTGTTAGAACCAGTTGGGAATTATAAGCGCACATGTGCAAGTTTTTTTTTTCATAAATTTAAGGGCGAATTTGCCTTGAATTTAAGAAAAGTTGACCCGTACTTTAAGATAAAAACTAAACGAAGCAAATCAGAAAATGTTGCCTAAAATATGAGGAATATATAAATATGAACCCTAAAAAAAATGTTATTTAAGGTGACTTTTTTGTTTTATGGTGCCTTGTCTTATATTCATGGACACCATATCCTAATTCTATAAAAACTTGCTTAGTTTCTGGGCGATTTTCTTTCAATATAGCAAAATATTTTCATGAGTGTAGCAGTCCAAGTTTGGGCCTGAGACCTCTCAGCCAGGAGCCACACCTGAGCCTGAGCCAGAGCCAGAGCTGGGATCTAACTATCTGTATGCCATGGGAACGGCCTACGCTCCATATACGAGCACGTTAATGTGTAATAGTTCTATTAGTCTCAGGCCTCGGATCTTGGCTAGCAGCTAATCTGCGCTGCTACCAAGTTTGGCCGGTTGTTTGGTGGCCAGGAGTGCGTCCCTCTTTCCCTTCCTCACCAGGCCATGCCATCCCCATGAGAACCGGATGGCGCTAGAAGCTGAAAACTTAAAAAAACTATAATAAACGGTAGTGAGAGAGCCTTTGCGGCCAGATACTCCTGATCTTGGTCATTATTTTCGCCTTAATTTGAGCAGGAAACCCACTCAAGAATATAAATAAATATAGTAATAAATGTAAACAAAAGCTCTTAATAAAATAGAATTACGCCAACAGCGAATTTATTGTTAAGCAGCGTTTATTTGTATCTATATCTTTAGAGGTTTATATATATATATATATATATATCTATATTTTGTTTTGGCCTGAATAGTTTATGGCTGGCGCCTCGTCGCCGTCTTCGGTGGCTGTTGCCCAATTTGGTGTGGCCGTCGAACTGGTTATATTCCCCCGATCTCAGCTGAAACTGGAACTGCCTCTGTGGCCCACAAAGGCTGATTTCTAATTAAAAGCGGAAATATTTCAAATCGCACAGAATGGTTTATATTGATTGCTGACAGCTAAGCAAATCAAATTAGACATCGTTTCAGTAATAGTTTATCATATAATTTATTTTATAGAAATGTTCCAAGTATCTGGTTTAGTATGATCTTTGCTTGTACTTTAATGCCACAATGATTGATATTCATTCCTGCTGATTGATGAAGCCATAGAACATTATCCCGAAATATTTATTACAATGATTTGGGAACCTGTTCCATCATCATCTATCCATTTTATTTGGACATTTACGAGGGGCTTGGAAATCCGTTTTCAAATCTTTTTGAATATTTACGAAACTGAAATTTTATGGCACCTGCCTTCAATAGGCTCCACCTCATAATATCTTCTCTTTATTTTTTTTGGGGGGTTGAATAGAGTTGTCGCTGCGTTTTATGGTTGCTTTATCGCACTTGGCCATAAAACTGTCAAATTTCAAACAAATGAAATGCATTTGACAAACGGTTCGGTTCTTTGTTTGTCCGGCAGTTGGGGTTAAGGCTTAACCCACGCAGCATCTCGCAAAGACTCCAAAACTAAGCACTAATCCCCATTGTTAGTGTTGACTTTCGCGGGCGGGAAAATGTTCGAGGAAATTTCAAGTTTTCAAAGTGGAAAGCTGAATGAAAAGCCAAACACTTATCAATGGGTGTGTTCAGTGCTTGAAGAGTTTCGAAATTTATGAATACATAACGCCATAAATTAATGAGTTCAATGATAATGTAAACTATGAAAACTTACTTTATAAAAGTAATTGTAATGCTTAAAATAGTGGTGAATAATTATTAAATAATATTAATAACAAATAATGAAATATTTTAGTGAGTTAAAAAAGCCAAAGGAAATGTTTAAAAATTATATAAAGTCATCCAAAATTTATTATTTGGCTTAAATAATTATCAAGAAAGTATTTTAAATGGTTTTAATACTTTAATTTATTTCAATTTATAAATTAAGCCAAAAAGCTCTTTAAGTATACTTAAAAAATCTATATTTTAACTCGACAAGTCCGTACATTTTTTATTTTAAATAATTCCCTTAAAGTATTCTATATAAAAAAGGGTTTTAAAACCTCTGTAACTATGAAGTTCACAGAATAATCCACAAATCAAATATAATTCGTACCTCATTTCATTTCATTTCTTAGTCAAATTGTAAACAAATCAAACGTTTTTCGATTCGATTTTCGAAGGGGGAAATGTAAAGCAAGGAAATAAAGAGTTGGTTGCCAATTTATGGCAACTATTTATAGTTGACCGGCTATCAATTACCTGCCAGGGCGATGCCATTAGCCTGACAATCGCAGCCCACATTTCATGTCAGCAATCAACTCGTCACTTGGCCCAAACCGCACACACACACACTGTCACCGTCACCGTCACCGTCACCGTCACCCTTCCACACACATCCACTTCCTCTTCCACACACAGATACTACCCCCCCTGGGGCGACATATATACCGCATTATTCTACCAAAGTCTGCGGGTCTTTGTGCATTTTTAGGGCTACGCTCCGCTCCGCAAAAACCACAAGAAATCAATTCCAAGAAATTGTGCGTCTTCCGCTGCCGCCTCGAGATTCCAGCAGCAGCAGCAGATGCAGATACGAACCTCATGGATACATCTGTAGGAAACGTTAACTTTTGGCTTATCTTGGCCCAGAGACAGATGTGAAAAATAAATAAAAAACTAAATAATTTGGCTGCATTTGGCACGCTCCGCCCGATGACCTCCAAGGGGAGCATATGGCTTCATTATTGATGGTCGATCAGCACGGCATGAGGTCAGCTTTTTTTGTATATATCTTTTATGATTGTTCTTATATTTTTTTTTGCTGGCAAAGAAATAATAAAATTAAGCGGCGAAAGGAAGTGGAAAGCGGACAGACATATATGTGATACTGTGAAAAAAAAGCGAAACCAAAACGAAAAAGTTTATGAGGTGCGGAAATTCGAGGCGTGACATTAACCCCATTTAGGCCGACACATCTCAATCGGTTTTTGGGAATATAACTTCTGGGAAATTAACCTAGAAATGGCTAACAAACAACTTTATAAAGAAAGATAATGACAAGCTATTGAGTGACCTGTCTCAAGCTTAAGTTACTAAATTCCCCTTACAAAACCACTTAACCTCTAGGCTGTAGCTTTAGTTTTAATTCCTCTTAATTGAAATATCAAATATTAATTTCTGTGGGCTTCTTGCTTTCCAATCACTTTGACCATTTGCCATATTCCGACACTTTCACAGACCAATTTCTGCGGTGTCAATGTGACGTATGAGCCTCTGTGCGGTTTCATTGCCAAAAACTTTTCCGCCTTTCTTTGGCTTTTCCCCTTACCCAGTTTTCCCAGTTTCCCAGCAGCAACTTCCCTGCGGCGTCTTTCGTCTGAGGTAATTATAAATAGCTGACTGGCTCCCAGACCCATTTGTTACCCGACTCCATATATCCTTGCCAGCATATAGCATATAGCATATATATACACCCGCACATATCCTTGCAGCCTCACCTGTGCAGGTTTGGGGTAGATTTTAACATGATGCTCAAGTGGAGCGAACGCTTGTTTTTAATTAGTTTGCGCTGACCAGGAAGGAATGCCAGGACCTCGCCAGGATACCCATGCGAGGCCTTGTGTGTGTGTGTGCTCAGCTATTTTAATCGAAAATGCTAGTCACAGGGGCAAATATTTTGTGCAATTTCAACCATTTTTTGCGAGCATAATTTAAAGGTTTGTAGAGATTTTTCACGATTATTTGGGGTTTTCTTAATAATAAAGAAATATACATATATAATTTTTACTAACTACTTGTCTCCAACTCTCGACATAGTTAAGCCAATTTCCTGGCAGGATGCGGAACTTCTGGCTGCTGGCTGCTTCATTTGGTAGTCAAGATGGCTGCCGGTGTGCGGTGTGTTTTTGCGGCTAATTCAGACAGCCGTCGCTCACTACAAAAGTCAGTTGGGGTCATTCGTCACCCACTCGACCGACCTGCAACCTGCAGCCTGCCCCTGTCCCTACACCCTGCCCTATCCTGCAGATCCTGCGGTGCAATTCTTGTCTGACTCGGCTAAATACTCGTACTTCATTTATTTTATGAATAAAAACCGAAACAACGGGGCCAGCACGAGTAGGCTAAGACAAAGGACGATGCATCTGCCCGGAGGCACCTCCTGGCCAACACACACCCGGCACACACCCGGCACCCCCTTTCCCCTTTCCCGCACACCCACACACCCACTCGACATACAGGCTGAAGTGTTGAGGAGGACGACGACTTCCTGTTTATCTGTCAGGACTGCATCACTGTCTCGTGCTCCGGCTCCGGATGGAGCTGCCTGGATCCAGGCTCCTGGATTCCAGATGCCAGACTAACCAGAGAGACGGCGCTGCACTGAGAGAAATACTTAGCCAGGCAATAGATCAATCTATTACCTGTTTCTATCTATTATTTATATATTTTTTAAAGTCTTTTCAATACTTTTTAGTCTTAATTATTTTTATATATTTATCAGAGAAGTTAGCCCTCTTTTTCCTAGTGTATTTGTATATGTTTGCAAGTGGCGTCCGTGCATGCTGAAGCATCCACTTTGGTGCCATTCACATGGCGAGGCGAAGACGCCCTGATGGGGCTATCCTCCTCCCCGATGCCTCTCGAAGGCCCCTCTGCAGAGGCTGTTGCGGTTAAGCGTTTTATGTTCCCTAACCGGGAACTGAGTACCCAACAGAGCCCAGAATCCAGGATACCAGAATCAAAACCCCCTTCCCGCCCGGAAAATGAGGCAGGTCCGCGCGTCACCCGAAGCCCACGAAGCCAACGAAGCCGACGTAGTCAAAGCCGAAGCTTCAACCTGAGCTGCTGCCAAGGCTTCTTGCGGCTTAGAAATTCCTTCGTTTATATATTTTTAATAAATTTTAATACTGAAACCGTAGACGGTACCCAGTCCCCAGTACCCCGTCCTAGCTCCATCCCCATCCCCATCCCCATACCCATCTCCGGCTCACCGGCTTTATGGGGTTTCTTCTCGTTGGCTTCGCCGCAAAATTATAATTTTTATGCCATACACTTAAAGATAAGATTACAAATAATTCATAATTGGGTTCATGCAAGGCAGAGAGCTGCAAGGAAAGCCAACACCAGCCGCAGCCGGCTAACAACAATGGGTTAAGGGGCGAAGGGGGAAAGACTGGACCATTGTTAGCGTGGCTTAGAATGACTGAAAGGGCGCAGAGTCAACTCAATTATTAACCCGAGTAACTAGCAGGATTTGAGAAATATGACAGGCTTTAGCGGGTTAGTATGAAAATTCTGGGATAATCTGCGACATCAGGAAGCTTAAAACAATCTTACATTTATTTACAGCGAAAGATGTGATAAGGAAATAATTTTAAACAGACTTAGGCCGCTGATTATGGGGAAATTTTTCATTATAGTGTGACCAGGCTGGGATTTAATTTATTATAGTGTGACCAGGCTGGGATTTCATTTATTATAGTGTGACCAGCCTTGCATTTACTTCATTAAAGTGTGATCAGGCTGGCCTTATCTTCATAATAGTGTGACCAGGCTGGTCTTTACTTTATGCTAGTGTAACTAGGCTTACATTTCCTTTCTGAGGTAATGACCAGGCTGCCATTTCCTTCACGCTGGTGTGACCTGGCTTGCATTTCCTTTATGATAGTGTGACCAAATTACTATTTCCTTTACGCTAGTGTGACCAGGCTAGCATTTCCTTTAAGGTAGTGAGACCAGGCTTGTATTTCTTTTCTGGTAGTGTGCCAAGGCTTGCATTCCCTTCATAATAGAGTAACCAGTCTCACATTTTCTTCATGCCAAAAATAACATACTTGCTTTTCCCTCATGATAGTGTGACCAGACTGTTATATACTTCACGCTAGTGTCACCTGCCTGGCACCTGACCAGCCAGTGTGGTCGTGCTTATTGCGGATCAGGGATTTTCACGCCTTTAATAAGTGTTCCGGCTGTGTTGAGTGCGTCAAAGTGGCAACGGAAGTGCGGGGGCAATGAGGCGGCTTAAAGTCAAAATTAATAAGCGCACTTTTACACACACATACACACACCCACACGCACACACACACACACACACACAGCAGCAGCAGCTGTGCCAGAAAGTATGCAAGCCAAAGTGCCCAATGCTTTTTGTTGCCGTCGCTGTTCTTTTGCATAAATATGAATAAATTAAAATCAGAATCAACATTTTGATATGCGAATGAAACCCATTTTCCGCCCCCCTGCAACACCCCAAACACCACCCCTCTTCACACCCACCCAGCCTGGAATCTGCCATAAAGCCCGGAGAACTCCCCGTGTCCGGCTTTTGCGGCTCTCCGGACGCATGAAAACCAAAAAAAAATTTAAAAAAAAAAATGAAAAGGGGAAAAACCGGCGAGGCGATTCAGAAATTAAGGTGAAGGTGTGTGTGTGTGTGCTAGTGTGTGTGTGTGTGTGTGCGGGGGCCATTTTGTGGCCTGCAATTAAAAATGGCGCGCTGTTGCACATTTAATTATTGGGAATCGGCTTTCAGGTAATCATTGTTAATGGCAACTACGCTGCATTTAATCTTTGCGCAGCCAATCGCCTTTAAGTCGGGCACATATTTACGCACACACCTGACCGATATACACACACACAAACACACTGCGTATATGTATGTATGTATATATGCATGCGTATATTGAGATATATAGATTTTTCATAATTTCATCGTTTCTGTGTCGCTGCCGTGTCGCTGCTCAAGCAGAAATTTCCAATTAAATGCAATAGCATTAAATAATGTGTGCCATAACCGACCAGGCCGCTTCCATGGCGGGTATTTTATTTTTAATCAATTCGATATTCACACACACGCACACTCCGGTGGGGCAAAAATATTTAAATTAACAAAAAAGAAAAAAAAAACAGAAAAGGATATATAGCGGGAGAGCAGCGAAAGCAAAGCGAACAAAAATTGAGGCCCAAGTGAAACAAGTCAATAAAGATGAATAAATAAATATGAAAGGGCAGTCACAGTGGAGCATTTACTTAAGATAATTAATAAGATAATACATAAACCTCACGCTTAACATTTTAATATAAGTTAGAAAATAAATAATTCAATTTAATTAATAAAATAAATTTAATTCAATCACTTTTATTCCGTATAGTTTAGACCACTGTTTTGCAGGGGGAAAAATGTCATTTATATTACACTGGCAGTGCCAGTGCCAATGCCTTGTTGCCATCATAATTGTCAAAAAATTGTTAAATTTACTTGTAAAAGCAATTTAAAATATTTATACTCGAGAATTGCCACAGAAAGGGCAAAGGGGGAAAGCGATTCAGCGACGGTGGCGTATGAGTAATCTGACAAGAAATCGAGTAATGCAGATATCTGCGCGGAAGAGCTTCAATCAGGATAATTATTCATATGCCACAGGACATTTGCATTTGCCGGGGAAGAAAAGCTATGATGAACTGTAAAAACTATACTTTAAGGAATCTATATCTTTGATAGCCTCAAATCCTTAGCATCCCTGCTCTCATTTCGAAGTAGGATTAACGTTTTTTGACTTGAAATTTAAAACCAAAAGGGGAAAGGCAGCCAAAAAAAATCCTGAAAAACTGGAATGAAGCAAAGTATAAGGGGAACCCCTCAAGGATGACAGGGGCGACAAGGATAAAGTTGCAACAGGCCAGAAAAGGCTGCGGTTTAGCAGGTAAAAGAGAGGCAAAAAAAATATATGTATATATATCTCGGCTGGTGTGCAAATATTTTTAATAACAGCAGCCGACCGACCGACCGACCGGACCCCAAGCTGCATAAATAACATCGAAATATGAAGCCGTCGAATCCTGCCAGGTCCTGTTTTCACCCCACCTCCTTCGTCCTTGGCCAGCGTCTTTAAGCCATTAAGATATTACATTGCCCATTGCAGCGGAGAAGAACTTGAAGACAAAAAAAAAAAAATTCATGCTAAAATATAAGTAATAGTAAGGGAACTTGCCAATATTTTTTTGAAACCAAAAATAAAAGGAAAGATTTTAATGAAGAGAAGGAACCCAACAGAAGAAGTGAACTCCTGGAACAGGTTCCATCCTTTATCTGGCATCCTTCATCTCCGTATGCCTTATTCCTTATTCCATATTACTTGTTTCCCCATTCCCTCTTCACATCTGACAGGCTCTAAAGGTAAGAGGAACACGTGTCCTTCAATCAAAAGGCTGCCTCAAGGATGCCCCATAAAACTGACTTGTTCTTTGAAGGGAATCAAATATGACTTTAAAATAAAATACAGCCAGTCAAGAAGTAAGTTTATATACACAAAAATAAACTTAAATATTTAATAATAAATAAAACCACTCAAAGGACAACTGGCAACACTCTATTTTTGACTTTTTCAAGGCCATGGCAAGCGTTTGGTGTGTTTATTAGCTTGAATCGGATATGTGGCACTCGAATCCTTTTATTTCGCAAAAATAGAAACAAAACACAAGAACAATTTTCCACTTGTAACCAATTTGCTCTCCTCTCGCTCTCTCTCTCGACTGCATGAATTTTTCATATTTTCATTCCTGTCGCTGTTCACCACTCCCTTCCCTTCCCTTTCTTCCCTCGAAAGGACATCGGAGTGGCACGCCCCCATCGTATTGCCGCCCATCTTGTTACGATTTCTTGTTCGTTGTCCTATTTTTATTTTGTTTCATTTTTTTTATATTTTTTAGTGCTGTTTTATATATCATCGCATGGCAAAAGTTTCTCGGCCCTCGTTGCCAGTCAATTTTTAAGGCTAAGCAACATTCTGACCATGTTTTTCCGCCCCTCCGAAATTTCCCTGTTTGCTTTTTGTTTAAGTACAATGGAAATTTAACACCCTCCCCCACCGATGACATGAATGTAAGTTTTTCATTGCAGTTTCCCCAGTTTCACAGTTTTCACAGTTTCGCCAGTTTTTGGAGCCACTTCTTTGTCATCCTTGTTTGTTGCCACAAAAATGTTTTCATTGCCGAAATCGGAATTGACATCGCCAACAGGCGGCTGTTTTGAGGGAAATGTGCATTGTTGCCACTTCTCTGAGGAGTTTTTTCCTGCTCTATTTCCCATTTTATTTTCTCCATTTATGAGGGTAATGCAGGTGTGTAAAAAAAATAATGTGGGGTCAAAGGTGTTGCTAAAAAAGAAGTAAACCTTATAGCTAAATGGGAACTGTTTGGGATCAAAAAATTAATATATAAAGTTTCTAAAAAGCATAAGCAGTTAAGAGTTATGAATATATATTAAGTATACCAATAAATAAATAAATGGACAAATAAATAAATTAATAAATATTTAATAAAGAAATAATTAAATATTTAAATAATTAAATAAATAAGTATTTTAATAAAGAAATATAATATAGGTTTTTGTTAGCAGTGACATTTTCTTACAAAGAAAAAAAATATATAAAAAAAAAAGAATTAAATAAATATTTAAATACATAAATAACAAGTAAATATTTAAATATATAAATAATAAATAAATAAATAATAATAATAACTTATATTAATAATAATAATATATAATAATTATAATGATAATACTAATAAATAATAATAACTCTTTCAGAGTTTTTAGTTACCTCTTATATTGCATTAAGTTTATGTTAAAGTTTATTCCAGAAACTTAATAAAGAATATATAAAAAATTCTTAATTAATTTCCCAACTATCTTTCTTATTTTTTTATATATTTTTTTTTTTGTTTGTTGCTATTTTATTCACAGTTTCTTTTAGTTTTAAAAAAAGAAACAAAAATCTTGCCCAAAAGAAAATCACATTTCTGGCACCTAAGACACCTCTTCACCGCCACTTTCCCTGAAGAAAGCAACATTAAAATTAAATACTATAATTTTATTATTTTCAAATTATATTTATTATATTTTATTAAAAGTAATCAGCTTGGAAATTCCACCCGAAAACCGCCTTTGGCTGCCAAACTCGAGTGGCGTCCAAAAAATGTAGTTACAGTTGAGTGTTTTGAGTGTTTGAGTGTGAGTCCGAGTGCGTGTGTGTGTTTGTATTTGTGGGGCATTGTTTACAATGTGGCACAGTTCCAGCTGTTACTGCCACCCCTCCGGGCCCCTCTTTCCCTTCTCCCAGAACCCCCAAACACCCAACACACGCACATAAATTGCTGTAGTTGTAGTTGTAGCTAAACATAAGTTATGTGTGCAAAGTGCACACACAAAGGCGAGTGACGTGAGCGGGAATGGTTGCATGGTTGCATGGGTGGTGCGGGGTGGCATGAGGCCAAATGGGGGGCCAAAGGGGGGCCAAGGGCACTCATGAATATCAGGGGTTAAGCCAACTGTTGCATGTCAGCAGATGAAATAACGCGCATAATTGCCGCATATTTGTTATGGGCGAGATACCCTGTAAATGCCTCAGATTTCAAGAGATTCTAAGCTTAATTATGGCAAAGATATTGGTTTTGGGTGAGAGTTTTATTAATAAATATATTTTGGATATTGTAGCTTACTTACATATTAGTTTAATGAATAAATTTATGATCTAAACTGTCTCTTAGTTAATTTTACATTTGAATTGAATTCATTCTTAAGAACCTTCTTGTACGCATTGTTTATAAAGTAAAATTAAAAGTAAACTAATACTGGAAATTGCACCTTTTCAGCTCTCAAATTTCTTAATGCAAATTTTTTTAAAGCCCTGTTTATAAAGTAAAATTTAAAGTAGACTAATACCGGAAATAGTACATTTTCAGCTGTCAAATTTCTCAGTGATTTTCGTGTGTTTTACAACACTTTTTGTCAAAATCTCTTAATTGTTTTTAAATTCAATTAATCTCTCTCTCTTTCTCTCTCTTAAGAAACTTCTTGTATTGTATTGTTTTTAAAGTAAAATTAAAAGTAAACTAAAACCGGAAACACGAGCCTTCCAGCTGTCAAATTTCTCAGCGCTTTTTCTGTGTTTTACAACACTTTGCTTGCCCAGATCTGTCACTCTGCGGCAGCTCAAGCAGCTGCCTTTGTCGATTGCAAAAATTCTCGTGAAAAGCTTTTGGACTCCGAGACAGTTTTAACTCTTTGTTTTTTCTCTCCTTTCCGCACGCTCCACTTTTCTGGGTCTCTTTTGTTTTTGTAACTATTTATTTTTTTAGCAATTTATATTTAAGCAATTTTCACATCGCCAGGCTGCTGCTGCTGCTGCAGCATCAGCATCAGCATCTGTCTGTGGAAAGGCTTTAGCTTCAACTTCATTTTCAGCGCCTTCTGCCTGATTAGCGGCGCTTGCATAATCCCGACATTTTCGCATTTTCATTGCAAATTATAGTCCGGAAAATTGCAGGTGGAGAGCCAGAGCGAGAGCCAGAGCCAGAGCTAGAGTCAGAGCCTCTGGAGATGCAAATTGAAATGATAATTAATTATGGCAATCAGGCTGCCGTCCTAGACCCCGAAAAAAAGAAGATAGATATACTACATGCTACTACTACCCGGGGCCCGTAATGGAAATGAGAACGAGATTAACGGCTTGTCAGAGGCGGTCGGTCTCTGGGAAATGTTTGCAGTTTTCAGTTTTCAGTTTGCAGTTTTCAGTTTTCTGCATTGTGAAAATTGCGTAACAGAAATAGAAATAGAAATAGAGACAGAAACAGAAACAGAGACAGAAACAGAGACAGAAACCCAAACAGCAGCAGAGATCACAGACAGCAACTTGGGTCTGGGCCCACAACTTGATTTGGCCCAAAACTATGGCCACTTGCCGTCTAACCGATTCCCGGGCCCGAAATTAACTTTGCGGCAAAACTCGGACTATAAGTTATGTCTGCAGCAAATAAATAAAATTACTGTCGGCCAACGGGCAAAAGTCTGGCAATGAAGATATGAATTCCTGACCAGAGGAAGCCCTGCAAAACAGTCATAGAAATACTAGTTAAAGCGGGCTTAAAGCATATTTATTTAATTTTTAATATTCTTTAGAGTTCTTTGGAGATATTTCTTAAATTTTATTTAATTTTTCACAATGTTATTCAAATGCTTTTTAGACTGGCAGCTGCACAAATTGCGGCTGCTCTCATTAGAGCCCCGCCCCAAGTAAAAAGTAAACAATCTCAACGATCCGCACACACACACTTGCAGAGTCACACACACACACTCGCACACACACAGTCTGTAATCGCCACCAAATTGACAACAATAAAAAAAAGGAGCAAATTCATGGAGCACCTGTCAGGAAGATGGAAAATGAAGCCGACCTGACGATGCTCACGCACGCTCCTCTTTTTATTTCTTTCCTTTGTGACTTGAATCTCTTCAGCAGCATCTTATATGCATATGTGCACTGAGAGAAATTAAGAATAATAAATTACAAATAAAAATAAGAATATAAATTTAAAAAGCTAACTAGTTTTTATAGAGATTTAACTCACTTTTTGATACTTTAATCGCACTTTTAGGTCTGTGTTTCTTTGAGGCTTAATTTCTTTGAGTTTAATTTGTATAATTTAAATTTCTTGCAGTGCATACTAGTTGTAGTTTCTTTTTTTTTTTTTTTGCATATGCAGACCAGTTGTTCAGGTTGCCTGGACATGTTAATTTTAAATTGGGTAAGCAAACTTGGAGGACTCGGAGCTGAGCTGCGAAACCGAGGGCGAAATTGAGTTGCCGCACGTCTTCGCCATCACCGTCACCTTCTCCTTCTCCTTCTCCTTCTCCTGCCCCGAGCCGCTCTTTGGCTCCTTTTCTCTATCTTGGCCCGGTTCTTTTGCTCTTTTTTTTTTCTCTCTCCATCTAGTGGCAATTACCGAAGAGCAAATCGGTAGCCAACTAAAAATGACAACAAAAAAGAAAAGAGACGAAAAGGAAAACAGCAAGAGGCAAGCCAAGAAAAAAAGAGGAGAACTAAATCCAAATAACAACAAATTTGCGCGAATGAAATTCGAGAACTAAATAGATTTTATATTAATTAAATTTATATTGTTAGTATTTAGCATAACATTATAAGCATCTTAGTAAAAAGTGTTCCATTTTTTTTTTGTTTCAGATCAATGTCAACGTCAAAAGTCTGAATATAGGTTTAAGACGATGGTCACACTTCAAATGTATCAACGCTAAGAGCTACAGCTAAAAAAAAAATGGAAAATGCATCGATTAGATTTTTTAGAGAATAACATTAAATAAAATCGTTAACACAATTATTTAGCATAAAAAAAGAAACAATACAATATTAAGAAAAATATAATAATAATAAAATAATAATATAATAATAATAATAAAAAAAAAAAAAAAATTGGCATAACAATTTTTTTTACCGACAAGTTTTTAAACGACTATTGGCAATATATCATTAAAATATTTAAGTTTTAATTAAATTACCATTTTTTTTTTTTGGCTTGATTTGGTACATCGTTTGTTTTAAAATTAAATCAATGCATCGATCAAAATAGAAAGAATCGATGTAACCAATTATGACATCGATTTTTCCCAGCTCTATTAAGAGCACTTTATGAAATAAAGTAGTAATAGG
The DNA here is from genome assembly GCA_008042585.1 of Drosophila punjabiensis. Lineage (NCBI taxonomy): Eukaryota > Metazoa > Arthropoda > Insecta > Diptera > Drosophilidae > Drosophila > Drosophila punjabiensis. Next base: position 79,601 of record VNJR01003765.1, read on the forward strand.
AAATTGTAAGAAATAAAAGAAATCAAAATAGAAACTAAGTCAAAAATAAATATAAATATTAAAATAAATATAAGTCAAAAATAAATCTATATATAGAATAGAGATGCATCGACTCCTAAAGCAAGTTGTGAAAAAAAAGTACTAATACGAAATCGTAAGAATAATTTATGTAGATATAAATTTTAATAGATTTTTAGCTTTAAACTAAAGCCACCCCATTAGCATTCTTTATAAATCCTAACTTTTATATAAAGAGCACACGCTTTTCTTGGGGATCCTCTTGGTCCGCATCATTTGCTCTCAACTAAAAATCAAGCTTCAACTTTTACCCATCGCAGGCTGAATAATTCCGATTTGGGCTTTGGGCTCGAGCTGTTAGCCAAGTTAAGTTGGCTTCTTTGGGCAGTTTTCTGTTTCTGTGCCCATTTCGTTATAATGATGATGACGACGCCTTGGCCGACATTCAAACTTCGGGCCAGAGTCCGGGGTGATGGGGGGAGGGAATTAAATGAAGTTGACGGGACGGACGGATGGATGGATGGCTGGCTGCTCAGATGCTTATCCGTTTTTAGAATATCAATTATAAGTCATTTGCTTGTGGGGCACGTCCGCTACAGTTAACCCTATAGTGCCCACCCCCCCTAGACCTATAGAGCAGAGCCTGCGGTGCGAAGCTGTTAAAGTGCTTTTTAATTTAAGCCCATTTTAATTGTGAGAACTTTATTCTATTTGTTTTGGTTTGTGTTTCAGTGTGTCTGCCTCTCCTACTGTCCAATTTCACAATTGCCCTGCCCTATTGCTGCGGTGTAATTACACTTTATGAGGTCTCTTTCCCAATTAAATGAATGGAGCCAGAAAATATCTCTTACTTCGAGTGGGAAAATCCAAGGCAAAGGCAAATATCTCGTGGATTTACTTGTAACTTGTAAGTACGCACACTTTCCATTTAAGAGCCACGATTTGATCTGACAATTAAATTACCTTCCGTCTCGAATCGGATCGTAAAGCGCGGATATTAATGATTCCAGATGGGGTCCAAAGGCAGAACCCTTTTCGGTGGTCCAACAACCAGCTGTGGCAATTAATTGAGTTTTTATCGATCCGCTGGATTATGATCGCCGCTGTATATAGTCCGATTCCTTGGGGAATCGAAGGCGCCGCCACTCCACTCTGGAGAAAGGCAGCGAATAAATATTTATGTAATTGATGCAGCAGTTAATTAATTGCAACAAGTCCTGCGTTTCTCTCTCTCTCTCTCTCTACGTTTCTCTTATTTCCAGCGAACAAAACACTGCGATTGCCATGGAAATGTAAGGCAAATCATCATCGACATCATAAGCAGAGGCAGCTTGGCTAACTGCCTGCACGGTAAGAAATTAAGATTGCTTTTAATATAAATTAATATATTAATTTAAAAAAGCCTGAAACTGACTTAAAAAAATATTTATTTCAGGCAATTGGGAGTATAAACTTGCCAAGTTTGATTGATTTTCATTAAAAAACATATTATTTCTTGATCAGAAATCATCTATTTACCTTGCCTGCTTTAATTTTAAAGGAAAAACTGAAAACTCTGAAAAACAGCATCCTTCTGTTTGTATTTCCCATTTCCCCTTATGATCCTTTAATACAAGATTCCCTTTTGCTGGCAGTGCAAGGCCACATATGAAAATAAAAAAATAAAACCAAAAGCCAAATCGATGAGGAGCCCCGATCACGAAATCATGGACTCGACTTCAGATCGAAGGGTAAGTCCAAGTCCAAGTCCAAGTCCAAGTTGGGGCTTTGAGCGAGCTCTGCTGAGGTCTGGGCTGCGATTGGACGCCTTACACAAAACGGCGTGTTGATGCGAACTGAATGGCCAACAAGAGAACGACGACCATTGAATAAGGCCTAGACGAACTGTGAATGCTCTTGCCATCAAAACAGTTGAATATTTAATCATAAAAAGTCGTATTTTCCCAACTGACTTGTAAGGAAATATTATATATCATTATGTATCACGTGTCACATTTTGTATGACATATTCGTGGTAACCCTTTGACGCTGCTGGCTGGGGCAAGGCCATTAAAAAACTAGCAGAGGAGGAGAAGAAAAACGAAAGACTTAAGGCACAAACTCGACGCACATATGTGTGTGTGTATGCAGTGTTGACTGTGACTATTTAGGCCCGGTTTAGACTGCACTGGGCACTGCTGCCAGACATTCCGATGCAGCAGGTGTTTAGCATAAGTAATTGATATTCTACACACAATCACCGGAGGAGAGCCATTGCGCCGAAGAACCCAACTGAAGGCAGATAGAGCTACCACAAAGTAGAGACACAGAGGGGGGAAGACTGAAGCTGAGAAGGGGGCATACAAATCAGTGGCATAGGAAAATGAAGCAACTGGAAATGTCAGGGAAAAACTCAATCCAGAAACTTAACGAACGAACGAACACACAGCACTGAAATCGGCGAAATGATCAACGAAATGGGGCCAATACTCCCCAATAACCGATCCGATATGCTCGTGGTCTCATTATTTACGATTATTGGTAATGAATTTGCATAAGGCGAACGCTGAAAACCGAAACTTCACACAAATCAGAAGCTTATTGGCCGCTGTTTAGCCGCGGCCCATTATTATATTGCTTATTATTCAGCCGATTGCTTTGGCGCCTCGAAAATCCATATTTCGCTTTAGCTTCAGCTTTGGCTTTAGCTTTGGCGACTGACGACTGGCGTCTCCCCAACTCTCGAGCGTCCCGCCATTGCTGTAATTTATGTAGATTTTTCACTTTAACTTTACATAAACCACAAGCGACGGACACGAGAAATATCGAAACGCCTAAACAAATGCCAGTCAGCGTTCGGTCGTCGAGCGTTAGATAGATCGCAGCGACTCCGTATTTAGTTAAAGGGTCAGTGGCGTCGAAATCAAGGGGTTATTTTCTTATATTCATATATCTAAGTATGCCTTAAGATTTAAGAAGGAAATTTGATATAATATGGGGAAAATAAATGGTAGAGATAGTTGTACTTGCCTGAAAAGCTTTAAAACCAAAAGACCAGTGTCTAGATTGATTCTGCTGTTGATCTAGATTTAAATATACTTCGAAAGAATGCCTTATGTATATTTTTAGGCTACAAAGTACGACAAGAATCATCTATATAATATCAAGGGAATAAATGGTAAAGAAAAAAGTGAGCTTGAAAAGCTTTGCAACTCAAAGACCAGTGTCTAGATTGAGTTTGCTGTTGATGCAGTTTCAAAAAAAATTTCAAAGAAGCCCTTACATATCTATAAAAACTACAAAGCCCCAGAGAAACCGTCCATATGTTATAATTTGAAGAAAATAAATACGAAAGAAAAGCTTTTAAATCGAAAGATCCTTGACTAGATTGACTCTGCTGTTACCCTTAAAGCTACGCCCCTGACATTTAAAGACCATTCATTGGCGTCGACTATTAACATTTTGCTGGTGCGCCAAATGAAAAATTATGCCCAAGCAGTTTGATCATTTAAAAGAAATATCTATATGAGCCGAACAAGACATAGGAAAAACTAACGCCCACGTGAATCGAAAACACGATATCGAGCGGCCACAAAATTGAAATTGAAATCGAACAAAAACAAAAAAAAAGAGACTAAAAAACGAAAACGAATCGAATGCAAAAATAATGTGTCTATCGGCGGAGTGTTGGCCCGTTGGCAAACTGGCATTGGACACTGAACGCCGGACAATTAATGCAAAAGGTCACTCGAAAATCCATCTCAAGTTCTCCCAACCCAAAAACCCAAGACGCAGTCGCAGTCGCAGTCCAATCAGTTTACCAGTTACCCTCCCCTATATATGTATAAAATCGCAGAAAAACCAGTAAGAAGTCGAGACATATGGCCTGCGGCCCCTTCGAGTGGGTCTTCTAGAAGAGATATATATATATATATATATATATACGTGGAAAAAAAAGAGTAAAATGGTAATATGCATGTGGCGCTGTCAGCTTTTTGTTTGACATGGTCGAGAGTGAGGCAAATGCTTAATTATAACATTGCAAATTGTTTTAATTGCAGCAGCTGGCACCGAATCAAATTATATAAGAGACCTTGTCTTGGGTGAGTGGACTTTCTACTCGAATGGCAAATGAGTAAATGAACAACTGAGCAAGTGAGAGAAATGACCCAAATACTTGAAGAGAGTTTAGAGATTATTTTTAGGGAATTACTTGAATATATTTATGCTAAAGATATATGCTTACAAATGATGGCTTACATATCAGTTAACCTTAAAATATGACCCCTTAAAAGTCACATTTCAGCCAGACAATGCCTTGATTTCTCTACAAAAAAAAAAAATATGTCTAAGAATAGCAAACACTTTTTCAGCTTTTCCGCTTTTCCCGTTTTTCCTTTTTTTCCCCTTCAGCATTCAATCAAACACGTGTGGGCCCTTCTTGAGGGTCTGCCGGAAATGGCAGCGGCATCTTAATCATATCCACTTAGACTAGATAGATTAGGCAACCTTTTCGGTGACCTTTTGGCCGCTTTGATTATATATATCGGGAATCGAAATGGAATCGGAATGGGAGTCGAGTCCCTTTTTTCTCTGCAGGATAATTTAAAATGATTCGCATTTGCTGTTAAGTGGCAGCCACTCGAAGGGCGGAAGAGGAAACTAAGGCCGCCCCGGGGAAAACTTCCTGTTCCCCCAAGCCACCCACCAGTCGGACTCTTTAACCTCTTTTGTTGTGCGGAATGCCATGAGTAAGCACAAAAAATAATGCACTCCCACCGATTTTTTTCTTGGGCATTCTCATTACGAAACCATCTTTGGGGGCCAGATGATGGTCATCAGTTTTGTTCCGCCTTTGGCAGGACTTCCTTTGGATATGAAAAAAGAGTTTCAAGTTGAGGGAAATATATATTAGGCTTAGTCTGCTGTTAATAATAATTAATATAACCTTGATATTTCGGTAATTCAGACTTGTTTTTCTTCATAAATGTTATATTATTATATTGTTAGAGTTACATATCGATTGGTTAAATCTGGTTCTATATATTTATAGATAACTACCAGCATTTGGCCGCTTTATCTTGGCCACATCAATCACTGTCTAGATATAATCCCCGCGCTTCGATTTCCTACCCCAATTAGGATTTATTTTTGGTTCCAAATATATATATATATGTATATATTGTACCGTTTATAAATATTCGACGTATGCATTCCGAACTGACCCTTGATTTGGCATTAAAATTTGCCATCCTTGCGACAGATTTAGTCTCGGTTTTCGGTCACAGTCACACTCTCAATTCGGTTCGGGGTTTCGTGGGTCGTCAATTAGGATATTAGAGCGGAATCTGACCCTTCGAGGCAATTTGGTCGGCTTTATTCTCTAAATTATCCCCACACACACACGCACATATGTATGTTATATATATATATATATATATCCCTTTGTGCCGCCAGTGAGTGACATATTTGGGTTCGAGACTCGTAGTTTTTCGGCTCGAATTGATATGCTAAGTAGTTCTCTCTATCGGCTTTCGGACCACTTAGATTAGCTCCCGGTGTTGCTGTGCCATTGTCATCCATCCTGGTCGCATTTTCCATTTTTCCCCTTAATTATCACAGCTTTTTATCGGCAGTCGACTAATTTACAAATAAAGAAACGAACCGAAAATATATATAAATAAATATATACAAATACAGTTGCCATTTCCGCTGTCACATCCTTGAGGTGATCACAGACAGAGTTTCCTCGGAATCCGGCGCGTGGGTAATAAAAAAAAATGGTTTTTAAACAACTTAATCGAATTTGTGTTTTGTGATTGACTATCTTGGAACGAGGTTAGATCTATGCGTTTTTAGGAAATTCAGATTTAATAGAAAATTAAAAGACATTTATGAAAGGGAACAAGAAGAAGCCAACCCTATAATTTCCAATGGGATAATGAATAATAAAATTATATAATTATAAATAATTATTAAATATTTATTAATTAAGAATATAATAGTTGGCCAACTAAATATTAATTCCATTTATAATAATTCCATAAATAATTTTAAACGAATAATGTTATGTAATGTAAAATATTAGTATTTTAAATGCAAAGCTTTTATAATAACTTTTTTAAATATTAAATTAATTATTAAATATGTTTTAATTAAGTTTATAATAGTTAACTAAATACAAATTAATTTCACTAATAATAATTCCATAAAGAATGATTTTATCTTACCTTTATTGAATATAAAAAAATTATTTGTTATATTGCTAATAAAGTATATGATAGTAAAGTAAATAAAAAAGTTGTTCTTATAATGACAATTTCATTAAGAGTTTCATAAGAATTTTATAGAATTAAATAAATTAGTATTTTAGAAACACCGCTTATATACATAATATAAAAAATAGCTAATATAATGTTTATTTAATTTCCCCATAAAATAAAAAATTCCATTAGAAATTTCTCAACTGTTTGGCTAATTTTAAAATCCACCCTCGCAGCAGAGACTCTGATTTTATGTGCTCGCCTTTTGGCCTTTGACTTTGACATAAAAGAGGCGCCGCTGCAGTCACTAAACAGGGGCGGAGGGGGTTGGGTTTTTTTCCAAGGAGTGGGGGGGAGGGTGGTCATGTTGTTGTTTTTTTTTTCTCTATGAGAATGGAAGTGTATATGTATGTGTGTGTGTGTGTGTGTGTTTGTACCAAATGCGTTTCTGTTGTTTTGTTACAGCAATTTTTATGGGCAAAATGGCCATAAAATTGTGACTGTGGCACTCTCTAAATTTTGCTGTTGCCTACGCACTGTGCTGTCCCTGTGCTCAATGATCAATTATAGGGGGTGTGTACTGTACCACTAATGGAGTGTTGCTGTTTCTTCCTTTTTTTTTTGCGCTATTACCACAAAAGAATGAAAAAAATAAAACCCAGTGAGATAATAATAAATAAAAACAAGAAAGATTCCACGCCCCAAGGAAAATTCGCAGCATGTTAGTTCCGCTTTTGCATTCTGTAGTTCTGTGTATCTTAAATCTTTGTATCTTTCAGATGCTCCGAATGGGAAATATTTGAGGTATTCCGCTTAAAATGCTTGCTTTTTTGGATGGGGGAAAATGTGCTGTTAATCTGTAATTAATTTGGTACTCATTTCGGTGATGTTTTTGGGTGTTTTTTTTTTTTGAGTTTTTTTCAACCTTAATTTTGACTGACCAATGTTAGGTATTTATTCCGCCGAGAGCTTGTTTCTCGTTTCCCATGTTCGGCGCTGTGAAAATTACTCGGGCGCCACAAAAATGCCAAATCAAGTGAAAGTTTCGCCACAGACAAAAACATGACAGCCGCAACGGCAACAACAGCAACAATAATAATAACAACCACAAACTATAAACTACAGATATTAACAGGCAAACAATTTTTACACATGTCAGTTTGTTGTACACCAAATTAGAAATATGCTTATGAACCGAAAGCAAAAAATTAAAACACATATCGCACAAGAAAAACATGAACACGGAGCAGGGAGCATCAGAAACAGGAAAAAAAAATATACAAACTCACTTCGTTGTTTTTGTTTTGTTTTTTTTCCGCTGGCATTCCAAACAAATGTTTTTCTTCTGTTTTTGTTTTCTTCTTGTTGGATGAAAATATTTTTATGGACTTCATTTGCTAATTTACTTTCCGGAATGTTTGAAGCTGCTATTAAGCATCTTTTTGGACCGATTAAATGGCAGTCTTGGCATGGCTTATGAATGTTTTTTGAGGCTGAGAAATGTTGTTTTGTTCTTAAGACATTTTCAATCAATTTGTAACTCTTTTAGAATTACTTTGCAGCTTAAATAGTTCAAGTTTATGTTTAAATAAAGTTGTTACTGGCTTTGTTTTGGTTTTATATTTATTTGTTTTTCTTTTACAAGGCTTCAAATTTCTCGAATTTACTACAAAACCACTCGAGGAGACAATGCTCAGCTGAAAATAAAATGTAAACCAATTTTAATGGGGCATTTTCCCCCTCCTGGAAAATCTGTAAAATCAATCAAGATGCCCGCCAGATAGTGGGCAAGTCGTTAAACCAAAAACTAAACTGAGAGCCAAGTATTAAAACCAAAGTGCACTTGCCAGAGAGCTATTTTTTATGAATGAACTTCTTACTAAAAAAAAAAAGTAAAGAACAGAACAGAACAAGAGACGACTCCAGGTGAGGCAGCGAAAATAACAACAACCATAACCATGAAGTGTGGGCAGTTGGCTGCCGTTTTCGCGCAACGAAAAAAATATACAGGTATCACGAAAAAAACAACAACAAATAACAGGAAAAGTCACAGGTAGAAAAAAAAAAAGAAAAAGAAAACGAAGAAGACCAAGCAGTGCGCACGCGCACAGCAGGCGAGTGGCGTGCGATCGTTGGAGGAGAGCGCTCCAAAAAGAGAGAGAGAGAGAGAGAGAGAGAGAGAGAAAGAGAGAGAGAGAGAGTCCCAGCCCAGTGGCTCTCTTAGGCTGGCCAGGAGTGACCCTTGAACTTTTGGCAGGCCACAAGCACTTGGGTAAGCTAAGCAGCCAGGAAAAGCCACCGAAAATCAGTGCTGTCAGATTTATATGATTTTTTACAAACTTAAATTAAATAAAAATAAATTCTATTAAAAAAAAAAAAAAAAAAAAAAACTGTGCTGACTGATTTATTTGTTTTTTTTTTAGCAATTAAAATGAAATGAAAAGGAAATTTTATTAAAATTAAAACAATTTGTTTTTTGATTTTTGTTACAAATTAATATGAAATAAAAAGGAAATTCTATTAAAATTAACAAAAAAAAAATCAAAAATTAAGCAATTAAAATAAAATAAAAGGGAAACTTTATTCAAATTAACAAAAGAAATTTAGTGCTGCCTGATTTATTGGATTCTTTTAGCAATTAAAATGAAATAAAAGGATATTTTATTAAAATTAATAAAAGAAAATAAGTGCTGGCTAAAATATTTGATTTTTTACAAAATAAATTAAATAAAAAGGAAATTCCTTTAAAATTAAAAAAAAAAAACAAATCAGTGCTGTCAGATTTTTGTGATTTTTTAAGCAACTAAAATCAAATAAAAAGCAAATTTATTTAAAATTAAAACCAGAAAATCAATGATCTCTGATTTTAATTTGAGTTTTGTTACAAATTAATATGAAATAAAAAGGAAATTCTATTCAAATTAAATTTGTAGATAAAAACGACTTCCTCTACAATGATAAAAAAGTTCAAGATTTTTGGACATTTCTTAAGACTTTTGGTCATGAAAGTAAAGCAAGCATATTTTGGTTTTCTTATATTTATTTTTTGTTTAGGTTTTTTTATGTTTAAATAAAACCAAAGAACTCGTATTTCTAGAAATTTCCGTCTTATATTAAGATTTGAATTTAAGAATGCAAAAAAATTAAAAAGAAGAATTATATATTTATAAATATAATCGTGTTTCCAGATATTTCAGTCTTATATAAGGATTTTTGGTCATATATTGAGATTTTAAAAATTCACAACATACTAAAAGAAGATTTTTTTTAGATAAGTATAAAAATATACAGTCTTATTTCCAGAAATTTAGGTCTCTTGTTAAGATATTTGCAATTATATTACGATTTTTGATCTTATATTAAGATTTTAATTTAAGAATGCACAAAATTTTAAAGAAAATATTTTTCTTATAAGAATATATATATATAAAGTTTATATATATTCCTGGCTTAACCTGACTTAAACCCTCACTGATTTGTTGACCAAAAAAAAGGCTGATCTCGCATCTCTCTGGTGGCAACCACAAGTCTGCAAATTGAAGCACCGCAACAGCTTCGCCTGGCCGTGGTCTCGGTCTCGGTCTCTCTCCCCTTGTATTTTTTGTATTTTGTATTTTGTATTTTGTATTTATATGGCTTGCAGCAAATATGCGCCCCTATCGGCCAGTTTGTTAGACTTCAGCCGCTTCCTCCTTGGAAGCCTCCGACTTGGTTATCGCATAAACCAGTTGCTGCCCTCCATGCTCCGTGCTCCGTGCTCCGTGCTCCTCCTTGGCACTCCCTGCCTTCGCGGTCCTTGTCTGTCCTGCCTTTTGTGCGACGCCTTTCATATGCGGACGGTTTCAGCGTATGAAAAGTGATTTCTTTGCATAAAATTGTGCCCCAACTAAGGTACACTGGGGGAAAAATACTCGAAACTAAGGGATACTATACAAAAAATTATGAATTTTTAAGCGAATACTAAGGTAACTTTAAGTTTGATTAAAGATACTTCAAAGATATTAAAACCCAATACAAGCAAAAATATAAAAAAAAACTAAGAGATACTCTATAACTAAGGCAACTTTCAATTTGATTAAAAACCCTTTAAGGATATTAAAACCCAAAACAAGTGCATATAGTTAAAAAAAAAAGGTTTAAATATTATACAAAAATTAATTTTTAAGTCAAAAAGAAGTCAACTTCCAGTTTGAATAAAGATCTGTTAAAGATATTTAAACCAAAAAAGAAGTAAAAATATAAAAAACTAAGGACCGCTTTATAATAAAAACTGAATTTTCAAGCCAAAAATAAGCAACTTTTGGTTTGATTAAATACCTTTTAAATGTATTTAAATTTTCAAGCGAAAACTAATGCTATTTTCAGTTTGATTAAAGACATTTTAAATATATTTAAACCCAACAGACGTAAAAATATAAATAAAAAGCTATGGCAAACTCTATAAAAAAACTTATTAATAATACCTTAACTCTTTCAGTTTGATCAAAGACCCTTTAAAGATTTTTAAACCCAAAAGAAGTGCAAATAATAAAGACTTAGGGATACTCTATAAAAAATTTTAATTTAAAAGGGAAAACTAAGGCAACTTTCCGTTTGATTAAAGACCTTTAAATTTATATTTAAAAAAACCCAAAATAAATGCAAATATCTAAAACTGGGGACACTATAAAAAAGCTTAATTTGTAAGCCAAAAATTAGGCAACTTTTATACCTTAACTCTTTCAGATTGATCAAAGACCCTTTAAAGATATTAAAAACCCAAAAATAGTGCAGTCTAGTATCCTAACAGATCTTGTTAGCTAGCACTCTCTCATTTCTCTGAGTGTATTTAAGCGATCCCAATTGTGGGGACCTGAACTCGAACCCAAACCGAAGCCCGGGCCCGAGTCGCTCTCTCGCCTGATGATGATTGGGTATAATGGGTTTTATGGAGCAGCTGCTGCTGTTGCTTCTGATGTTGCGGATGATGCTGAGACCCCTCTTCTTTGCCGCTACACACACCTTGACACCACACCACACACCATCTCTACACCCATTCCCCCCTTCCCCATCTCTCTCCCGGAATCGAGTCAACTTGCTCGGCCGTTCAAGTTTTCTGCGGCTCACACCTGTGTCCAAGAGTCGGCCTGACATTTTGAAATATTGCCATTGATTTTGGTTGTTGTTTTTATTTTTCGGAGGGTAACAGCAAAGAAATAAAAAAAAAATGAGACAAAAAATCAAGAGAACGTTACAGTTTCTAGGCGAATATATATATGTAGATCTATAATATATGGCTGATACTTCCCATGGCGAATTCGGGAGCCTCGATTGTTTGCCCACACAATTAGCAAGATCGGCAGGAATTATGGAAAACAGAAACATTTTCAAATTTTTGGGTCAGCGGCAATTGGAATCGCTTCGCATGGATAATTTACAACAATCACATGAGTGCACTGGGAAAAATTATGTGGAAAGAAGCACTTAAGTATTACTAAGTTTATTGAAAAATTACAAGGAAGAATTTTGACTAACTTAAAAATATATTTTAAGCATTAGTTGGGAGAATTCTTAGTTAAATTGTAAGCAAAACTAAGTAATTGTAACGAAAATTAACTTAAAATTTATATTATTTAAATTTATTTTATTTATTTTATACATTTTAATAGGATCTAAAATATATAAAATGAATAAAAATATATTTGAAGCAAATTCTCCCAATATTTTTAGTTAAATTGTGAGAAAAAAAAAATATTTTTAAAGATTCAGCAATTTAATAATTATATTATTTAAATTTATTAAATTTATTTCATTTTCTCCCTTTTTTAAAAAGGATATAAATAATATAACCTGAGCTATATGCATTTAGTTAATTTCTCTTGAACACTATTGTAAAATTAATGAAATGGTTTTTTAAAAGTTAGTTACATTTTAATAAAGAGAAAAGCTGGTACGAATGAAGTAAGATATTTTACAACTATAATATTTTATATTCCTATTTATATACATTTTTAAATTATGAGCTAGTATACATATTATTTCTTGATCAACATAATCCCCTGACTTGATTTACAATTACTTAAATCTTTCTGTGCACTCATGTTGATGTATATATGTATATATATATATTTTTAACCGATTTACAGCAAATCGGAGGAGGGGCAGGGTATCACGGTACCATAGCCAAATTAATTAACATTTTCGGCACGCACAAACTGTAAATCTCTTTGCATAAGCATAAAAAAACAAGAAGACACAAGAAAAAAACAAACTTTTTACCACAAAGACTCGATCTATTCTCATCTCCCTCGCGCGCCGTATGATCCCAACCGAGATGCAACCTCCAGGCCAAGGTGCAACATGTTCGAAGCAAACAGCTGCTCGAGCGAAGGTTCGAAGCAGTTGCATGAATCGGTAAAGGTTCATTCAAGGAAATTCTTAATAATTAAAAAAGGGTTTTTCTTGCAGTGCAACTTCTTGTATTGCTCAAAGAAAATTATTATAGAAGGAAGCAGAGGAATACGTGGTCAAAAGACTGTGATAAGGTTTAGGCATTTTTTGCCAAAGAGGTTCATTATTTGTGCGTCATCAGCCACATCGATCTAGCTTGATCTTATACTTATATGTTTTATAAGACAATAAGAATTGCAGCTATTTTATTTATCAATATATCTTTATATAATCTGAGATATAAGCACTGTGTATAATTTCATAATTTTTGTTTTTGTTTTATGAAATTCAGACCATTAAATAATATAACTGCCATAGGAAGGATAGGTAAATATAGTAGAAAATGTAAAACTAGAAATGTAAAAAATGTAAATAAAAAAAAATAAAAATAGTATCTATATACCTAAATATAATTCATATTATATTAGAAACAGATACATTTAATAGATCTACAAATATCAGGGTCATGTGAGTTGTTCTCAGCTTTTTCTACAACTAATCCTTGCTGACCTGTGCTATTAATTATTCAAACACAATCTGCAAGGGTATAAAACTTCGGTGTGCCTTCTTGTTTTGTTTGTCTTCACCTGATTTAGGTGCACCCTGCCTGTGTATGGTGCCATCCCCATATCATTATTCCATCTGTATTATTCTAAATTATTTTTGTGTTTCATGTTGATTTCCCTTCCTTTTGCTGCAGCCTCCGGCGGAATTGTCCAAATGTTTAGTTAGCAATTGTTATGGTAGTCCTGAGTGTGTGTGAGTGGGTTAGCCCGCCGGCGGCAGTCTGCACAGGAGCCCCCCCTAGAAAACTCCCCTATATAACCCCTGCGGTTATTCGGACTCCCAGAGCCCCTGCTTGCCCCACGCTCCCTGCAAGCAGAGGAGTCTCAAGTGCAAGTGTACTCAAAGTCTACCTGATGTTTGTTCTCTCTTCCTCTCGTTCTCCCTCTTCCTCTCTCTTTCTATTTTCTATTCCCTTGGCCCCCTTTGCCCCCGCCTATGTGTGCCGTCCAATCCCTGGAGGGCAAACCATACAAAACCTCATGGTACACTACAAGAAAATGTTCCAAAAGCAGAATTAGAAGACCTTCTAAGCTCAGACATAAGCCTTTGTTTAAGGTAAAGTCTTAGCTTGTCTTTTAAAGGATAAAACTTAACTCTTAAAATATCTAATAAACTTGGTAGTTTAACTAAATGCAAATACTGTAATTTCTCTTCATTTTAATACCTTTTTTCTTAATTTTTCTAGTGTAGAACTAATATCTCAGAGGTTATTGTCGCAGCTCCATCAATGCTGCCTGCTCTTCCATCACCCATCAGGCAAGGCTCCCCTCTGCCGCTCTTCGCCCTTTTTACATTCCAGCAGTACGGGCACACTGCTTATTTTTCTTCTTCTTTTTTTCTTTTTTTTTTTTGTAGCCACTGTGCTGTGTTGCATTTTAAAATTAATATTTGGATTTTAATTAGCAAGAAATTTACTTTGGGACCTGGCAGTTTTGAGTTCTCGCTTTTGTGTTTACCTTTCCTAGGAGCTCGGCACGCCCTCCTTTCCTCCCCCGTCTCCCCGCTCTGTGTGCACACTAATTAAATATACACACACACACACACACACACACACATACACTGAACACACACCAAACACAGGGGCGCACATCGATGGGTTTAAGGTGGAAAATGGGTTAACCCAATCATCAAATATGCAACATTTGCTTAGTTACAAAATTTAATTTTCGCTCATAGAGAGGCTTTCAAGTATCAGCTTCTTCGTGGAAAATTGCATCGAATGGGGGTTGGGGGTTGGGGGGGTTAAATGTTTAGTTACATTTTCAATGTTCAATTTTCAATTTGAAATTTTCGAATTGAACTGCAAAAGCTTTCTGAGCCGTGTGATTGTTTAATGTTTTGCAATTGCTGCAAATTAATTGTGTCGCTGACTCTCCCTCCCCTCCCCTCGTGTTTATCATTTTAGGCAAGCCGGAAAAGTCGGAAAAGCCGGGAAAGCCTGCTGGGCCCAATAGCATGATGTGGCCAACGAGGTGTTAAGGCAGCCGCATCGAACATGTTGCAAGCACGCGCAATGTTAAGACTTAACAGGGAACTGTTAGCTGTAAGTATCTGAGAGATACTTTAAGGGAATTGTTTATGAAAATACAACTGGGGGGTTAGTGAGTCCTTAGAAATCATTACTAGAAGTAAATCTAACTAGAATTTTTTACTATTTCTAACTGATTAAAGCTGATGAAGAAGTTTTTGCTTAGTTATCTAAGTATCTGAGAGATACTTTGATAGAATTGTTTATGATAAATGCAGCTAGGAGGTCCGGAAGTCCTTAGAGGCACCAGAAATCATTACTATAACCAATTCTAACTTGAATTCACTATAATTTCCAACTGATTCCAGCTGATGAAGGAGATTTAAAAAGATTTCAATGGTAAACAGACTTAAATAAAGTACAAAAATAGTGCAATTCTTGCCTTAAATTCCATTCTTCAAATTATTCAAGAGCAAAAAGCCTTAAAGCCAAGTAATGTTCAATCGATATACAATTTATATACACAGAGCCTGCTTATGCTAATTGCTGGGATGATCTCTCATAGCAACCCCCATGGGGGACTTCGGGTTCTACACTGAAACTACCCCTGGAAATGGCGGCGTGGAGCAAATCCTATTTGGACTCTTACTTGGCCATTGCGGATGGTGTGAGTCACTTTTCGGCGTTTATTAGATTTCGCGTTGCGATTCTCTGGTGACTAACAAAGGAATTTTAAATTCCAATAAATCTGCCAGCTTCAATAAGTGTTCGGAGGGAGCTCTAAGTGTGTGTGTGTGTGGAAGTCCGGCGAGTGAATGAATGGGGGGCTTAACTGTTGATTTCCAGACGGAGACTTCATTTTTTTTTCTTCCTTCTCTCTCCTTTTGGGGGGTGGATTTCCCAGAACATCCATCTCCTGTCTGGGCGCCCCTTTTTTTATGATGCCGCCCCCACCCCCCCATGAAAATTTGATTGTCGCCTCGTGGTGGAAATTCGACAACAAAACATTTTCGTAGGCAAATTTATGTGGCTTGCTTTTTTTCTAAATTTAATTTTTACTTTTATTGGTTTGGAGTTTTACAATATTTGTTTATTTTTGAATCGATTTTGGCTAAGCAAAGCCTTGCCTTTCAACCCCTTATATTTTTTGAGAGTCGTAAAGCAGAATTTATTATTTGCATTCGCAGGACACGGCTTAAAGCCCTTCATGTTACCCCCGAAGAATTTTCCATTTCCCCCTTTTGGTTGCTTCGTTTTTTTGTGCTGGTTTTCTGGCGACAGTTTTTTAATTAAAGCCGTCAAGAAGAGACTAAAAATGATGACCAGAAAAAACAGAGTTCATTTTTGTGGTCAAGTCTGGGGAATACTTTATAAAATTTTACTTAAAATCTTAGGTTTTGTTTTTTTTTTTTTTATAAAATCAAAGCTTATCTTTTACAAAGCCATAAATATATCAAGCAAAGCAGAGACTTGTTTTTCAATTTAATTACAAGACTCTCGGCCTCATTGGGTTCCTGTTTTATTTTTTTCACATTGAAGCACTTTTTCCGCAATTTGCATGTTTTGCCAAGTACAATTTTTGTGTGTTTCTTCGCCAGAACTCAACCACAGCCGAAAGCCATTATCAATTTTTTCTTTTATTTTTTTTCGCATAAGAGGGGAGTGGACGGTATAAATATATACAAGTATATATAACGATTTAATTAAAAAGTTACATAAAATATGTTTTTTCTGCTGCCAAAAGGAAAAAACTCAAAATCGAAAAAATAAAATGAGAGAAAGAAAAAGTGAGGAAAAGAAAAGAATAACAGCTTTTGCCAAGGTGTACACTGTCAGCCTGATTTTCCCCCCAACTTTTTCCAAGCTACACTGGACACTTGATATTGGGAAAATCAAAAGAAATATCAGGGGCTTAATCTAATACATTTAAAGTGTATTATTTTTGGAGTGCAAATACTAGTTTATATTTCATTTTAAATTAATTAATACCCCGCTTAATCCCTTTTCCACTGGCTCACTGTATCGCCTTTTGGGTTTTCCTTGCTCCCTACTTTTCGTAATGTTTTTCCAAGTTTCCCGGGCTATATCCTCCGCTCATTAAGTCATCGTTCGAGCCGAGTTATTCAATGGCCAACCTTTTGAGTGCCGAAAAAGGGGGACACTGGGGTCGCATCGCATCGCATTTTTTTTTTTTATTTTCATAATTTAATGTGTGTGTGTGCGCGGCGCGCCTTTTGTTTTTGGCGATGCCCAAAACACTCGACAGAAAATAAACAGAAAACAGAGCAAAAATAAAAAAAAAAACAGAAAATGAAGGAAAAACACCAGCGAGCGACAGTGAAATGCGCGGAAAATCTGTGCGGAAAAAAAACAACAGGCAGCGTGGTAAACAAAAATGAAAATGTTTTGCTTTTTTTATTTTTATTTTCGCTTCTTTTTTTTGGCAGGCTGCGAAATCAAAGAATGTGGCACCCCCACGACCCCTACCCCAAGCGACTTTCACTTGTGCCTCGAGCAAAGAAAAGAAAAGCGTATGTGCCTCTGTGTGTGTGTCTGTGTGTGTGTGTGGAAAATGGAGTAGGGGGAGTAGGCAAAAAAAAAAACAACAAAAACAAAACAAAAATTAAGCAACGGCTGCGAAATGAACGCCGAAAACCGTTTACCAAGAGTTGTTTACGGGGCTACCCATTTTCCAAGGGGAAAACATCTGCTGCGGATTTTTCCGGTGACAGAGGGGTGACAGGGGGGACTTGGAGTGTAATGTTAAAGAACGCGACTTCGTCTAACCCAGTTAACCAGGTAAATAACATGTGAGAGAGTTCAAAGATTTCCATTAAATTATGCGCGGGGGCGCTGTAATGACGGGAATTTAAAACGGGGGGTTTCCCGGGGTGTGTGTCTCCGGATGGAAATATTGCCTAAATAAATGGAAATTACATTTGCTTGCAATTATTAATGGCTTACGAGATTAGGAAAATGTGTGTTTAAAATGAAAACCAGAATAGAAAATCTACTAAAATGGAACCTAAGCCACAAGTTGTTGAATATTTAAGTTTAGGGAGTAAATAAAACGTTATAACACATAATAACAAATAGCAAAAAATATAAAAAAGCAATACAAAATATTTCCTAATTTTTGTATTATCTTATAGCAGTATTACAGTATAACAGTAGGTTAGAACTTAAGGTTCGCCCATGAAAAGTGGAAAATAAAAAAAAACAGGAATAGAAATTCATTATTATTGATTAATCAAAGATTATGGAGTAAAAAATACGTTAAACCATATTATAAAATATTGAAAAAATATTTTAAAATGTATAGAATTTTTTAAGAATACAAAAACAGTAAAAAAACATGAAAAGTAACAAATGAAATGAAAACCAGAAAAGAAAACAGTACAAGAAGTATGTAAGAACTTAAGGTTCGCCTCATAAAAGGGGAAACTAAAATGAAAACAGCAATAAAAATTGATTATTTTGCGTTCATTAAAGTTTATAGAGTGAATAATACGTTAAAACGTATAAAAAAGTACTGCAAAAATATTACAAAATATTCGCAAATTTTTGTAATATACAAAAACATTAAAAAAATATTAGTGAATAATACCTTATAAGATATAATAAAGTATTAAACAAAATATTAAAAAAAGTATATTAATTATTTTTACAATACAAAAACAGTAAAAAAACATAGAACTTGAGATTTGCTTATGAATAGTGACAAAAAAAATTGAAACTAGAATAGAAAAATTCACCAAGATGGTGGCCAAGCTTTTCAGTCACAAATTGCTTACTATTCAAGTGTGTGCAGTGAAATAAATGTTAAAAAATATGACAAAGTATTGAAAAATACTACAAAATGTTAACAAAAAATTCCATAATTTTTTAAGAATAAATAAATAAAAACAGTAGAAAAAGTAACTTACAACTCACGACATTGTCTAGTATCCACCTCCTCGGCCTCTGACAAAGCTTCCTTCTGCCTGTTTCCTATAAAAATTCAACATAAAAACTTTGCCCAACTGCAGTTTAAAATTCAAATAGTGGCTGTTATCTATCAACTGACATTTACCAATTTATTTTTTTATTTTTGAAAATATTTCCCAGAACTCTAAAACAGCGTTCAGAAATAAAAAAAAGAGGCTTGGCCCCGAGCCCGCATGCATAAAAATTATTAATGTTTGTTTAATATGTCGTACGACACTTCTGTCAAAGGGCTTGAAAAAAAAAGGCAGCAACAATTTTAAACACATATGTCTATATACACACATATATATTTTAATGCGTCGAGCCATTATGCAAAGTGCAATTAAAAGCTGCAAGGCAGTAACAAAAATCGAATAAAAATGCAATTGATTTATGTGGCAAGCATTTAAACGAAACTGAGGCCAAGTCTCATATTGATAATGACCATATAATATTTTTCTTTTTCTACACACACGCACACACACACACACACATATATATATATTTTTTGTGAGTATATATATAATTTTTTTGTGTGGCTTTTAAATGACTTTTAAATGAGACGCGTGCCGCAACAAGAGCCACCCCCGAAAAAAATGCGAAGCCTTTGTAGATATTTGCTTAAATTGTTATTATTAATAATAGCTTTGGATTATGACTAGAAATAATTAAAAATGCGGATGCGGGCTGTGGTCTATATTGAAAATGATTGGTTTTCCTTTTGGAAACACACACGCACGCTCACTTTTCAATTAAGCCAATTAATATGCAAAATAATTCATCGTCAAAATCAGCCAAAAATGATGAGAGAGCCCAAAACAAAGGCGTAAAAAATAAAGCCTAAAACAGCAAATAGAGCATCAGCACGCAGCTCCAATTGAAACAATTATTTGCTTTGATGTTTTTTGTTGGTAAATTGCCCAGTTAAAATTTATATAATATATTGTCAAGAACGATGCTTGATTATAATCGCAGGAATGCAAAGTATTTATTAGGAAATTGTTATTATTTATTGCCTATGTTTGTGGGGATTATTTGCTTAAAAAATATATATCTAGAAAAATAAATAGAAACTTTGCCAGCTTCGATATCTAGTTCATCCCGCACATAGTTATGCGTACTCGATGATGAATGCCCAGCCCAGAAAATGAATGAATGAACGCGCCCACATATCATGCCACTTTCCCTACACTTTTCCCAGCTTATCCTTGCTCTTCCCTGCCTCTCCCTCCTCCACTTTCCTTGGCCTTTTCCCCCGATTTTCCCCTATCCTTTGGTGTTGGCCATAATGACCAGGACAACAATGAAAAGGAGAAGACAGCGACGGACGGCATGATAATGACGTTGATCAACGCACACACCCAGCGAGCGTCCATTTGTCTAAGCCCCACCTCGCGACACCCCCCCTGGAAAATGCCACCCCATGTTAAGTTTTTCACACTGCAAAAAAATGTATAGTTAAGATTTAAAACTACACAATTTGCACTACAAAAATGTAAGGATTTTAGTTGTATTTTTTTAGGAAATCTTAAAATAAATTTAACAAGAATGGAAGCTTGCAGATTGCAATTGGATCAATTATAATATATCTCTATCTAATATTATATGAATTACTTTCATATTCATTTTATTTTTACAGTTTTAATTTTTGTTTTTACATTTTTTACGCGTAAAGTAAAATGTAATTTTTCTCCATGTTTACCGATCGTTTGTATGGCAGCTATATGATATAGTAGTCCGATTCTTATGAATTTTACAACAAAATTCTGAAAAAAATATGAATTACTAGTATCTCAAAGTAGAAGAAATTATGTTGAAAACTGACAAAGTTATAATTTTTTTCTAAAAATTTGCCGACCGTTCCTATGGCAGCTATATGATATAGTAGTCCGATTTTTATAAAATTAAATCTAAAAATCTTAAACGATATAGAAAGCTCATAACCAAGAGTTGATCAAGATATGTTAAAAAACAGTGAAGTTATAATTTTTTTTAACAAATTTACGGATCGGTTGTATGGCAGCTATATGATATAGTTGACCGATCCGGCTCGTTCCGACTTATGTACGAGTGAGAGTATAAAGAAGACTATATGCAAAGTTTCATTCAGATTCAAAACTGAGGGACTAGTTTGCGTAGAAACGGACGGACGGACAGACAGACATGGCTAGATCGACTCGGCTGTTGATGCTGATCAAGAAAATATATACTTTATAGGGTCGGAAATACCTCCTTCACTGCGTTGCAAGCTTCTGACTGAAATTAGAAAACCCTGCAAAGGTTTAGAAATATAAACAACTAGTTTTAAATATTATTAATTAATATTTTAAGTTTAACTTAAAGTTTCTAATTTTTTCTCTCTCTGCATGTCTTCGAAATTGCGTTTGTGCGTTGTCTGACTGAAAGGAAAAACCTTTTCCAAGCACACCTCTCGCCATGGATATGGCACACCCCCCACGCACACGCACACGCACACACACACACACATATATATATGTGCCACGCCCACATTGAAGGCAGTTGGCTTGGCGCGTCAGCAGCTACAAAATATTTACAATGAAAAATGTCAGCAGGTATTTATTTTTATGGCCCAACATTCGTCAGTCTTATTGTTAGTTGAGTCGCCTGTGGTGGTGGTGAGGAAGGGGGAGAAGGGGAAGGAGAAGGAGAAGGACTTTTCCCCCCGTTTTCCCAGCCAGGAGGATGATGGTGTATTTCGTGGAAAAGCTTGCTCACAAAGGCTTAGCTGGCTTTTTATGGGTTATCCATCAAAGGGAAAAGCGTTCTCGCTTTTCGTTTCAGAAACAACAAAAATAAAAATTAATGCAAAGAAATTGGAAAATACAGCAATTTAAATGATAATTTTATTATTTTTTATAATTAAATATGAACTTGGATATATGGGAAAACGTTTTTATTTACTAGATAATTGTGTTAAAAGAATATTTTAAAGGCCCAAAGGCAATATTATAATCACTTGTTTTAACTTATTATTATTTTTTGACTGAGTTTTAAAAGCCTAATTTAAAATTATTTAAAATATAGTTTTATTAAATGTAAGACCTGACTATATCCTTATTTAGAGTTCCCTCTCTGCCTGTTTTTTTTTTTTATAGAAAATGCGCTCAAGAATATTTGTATTGGCCTAGACTCGTTTCGCCTTGACTTTGCCGCACCTTTTTTCGCCTTTTTCCCGCTTTCTTTGCCCAACTTTTCCCCCATTTTTCCCCCGTAGGCCGCCCCATTTTCCGCCCCTTCCCGTTGGTGCTTAGCCACTTTTATGAATATTTATTCTGTCTCGCATATTAAAAATACAAGCTTCCCCCCACCGAGTAGAAGACACACACACAAACAGCGGGCCAATGACTAATAGTTGTATATTTTATTAATATTTGTCTGGAAGGGAAGGAGGGGGAGGAGAGAGGCGGGACTGGGATATTAGATAAGTCCTTCCAGGACTCGGACATTCGCCAGAAAAGAAGAAAGGTAACTGGGCGGGATTCCGCCGGAAAAGCAGGCAACACACAACACATTTTTGCGTGCGTGGCAATGAAAGCGAAGGGGTATGACATGGGCAGGAAGGAAGGGAGGGAGGGAGGTGGGGAAAGCAGTGGCAGAAAATGCTGCCACATGTTTTTTTTATGCCACTTCCGTTTTTATTTTGGTTTATTTATATTTTCTTTATTTATCTTTATATTTATTTCGGATCCCAACTGGACGTTTTCCGCCCCACGAAATCCACAACACACGGAACTGTCAACGCTGCTGTCGCCTGACTTTCCGAACAACATTTTGTTTTCTCATTAGACAGTTGTCCCCTTTTCTTTTTTTTTTTTTTATTCTGTTTTTTCCTCTTTTTGTTCCCCCCTTTTCCCCTCTCTTTTTTAACCCTCTGTGGCTGGGTAGCTCTTCATAATTGTCAGCCCTCCAGAAGGCATCCAATAAAAGTCCGGCTACAAAAAGCCAAACCGCATTTCCGCATCCGACTTGAAGGCGGCCACGGGTGTCTTTTTTTCCCCCTTAAAAAAAAGGAGCTTGGGTCCTGGCTGTTATTATGATACAACCCAGACATGTGTGATTTATGTGGAACGTTAGCTGGGTTCCTTTGGGGTATGATGCAACTCATCATATTTTAAGATGTTATATATTATAAAGGAATATATTACAAATATATATATAATAAATATATATATAATAAATAAATATATTATAAATAAATATATAAATATATTATGTTTGAGAACAATTTTTGTTAAATAGAAAAAATTCACTGTTTATATGTGATGAATTTTTTAAAATGTATTTATAAAAAAAACTACCTTTAATTTCCTCACAAATCCTATATCTCAGGCTAAAAAAAGGAAAATTTCAGCAAGGATCCTTTTGGTTGGAATATAAAAACCCATCTTGGGTTAGGTTAGTTTTTCTTCTCAAGCTCGACGTGTTGATTTTTTGCAGTGATGCCGCCTGGTGTTGTGTTGTCTCGTTTTAACCAAAACATGTTTTATTACTTAGCCGAGATAAATAAAATAAAGATATAGAGAAAAATCGAGGAAAATCAATGAAAACCTAGTAAAATCGAGTAAAATCGCATGTAGTTGTGGATGACTTTTCCCGAGCCCCTCACTTTTTCCGGCCGATTTGCTCGAGCGCTAATTTAATGATATTAAGCTGGTTCCGATTTCGTTTCCTTTCCGTTCGGCTCTCCTCTCAGCTCAGCTCGGCTTGGTTCGGTTTGGTTTTGGTTTTGGTTTTTGGTTTTTTTGCCACCGAAATTTCCCGGACCCGCTTTTCGTTTTCTAGTTTTTCGCTCAACTTGTAATTTGGCACAGCTGCAGTTCGACGATGGCCAACATTGAATAAATAGCAATTTCTATGCAATGTTTTTCTGCAATTTAAACTTTATTTTCATTTATGGCTGCCACTTCTCTCGGTTTGAATTTCACTCGGTTTTTTTTTTCTTTTTTATGTTTATATATGTTTTTCCCTGACATTCCAGCACATTTTCTCGTTGTGCCTCGCGGCTCACATTTCCTTCTGTCTCCGCTTAAATGTTCAAATACATATTTCGCATTTATGTTGCACTTTGGCCCCGTCAAGAAATTGGATTATCAAAGGGTTGAGATTGGGTTTAAGGTCGTAGGGAGCATCGATTTGTGGCAATTACAGGGAAAGTATTATTTTTAGGTTTCGTTTCTCAAAGGTTTATACATATATTTAGTTTCACATTTCTGGTTGGAATTATCGGGAAAGGTTACTTGATGCCTCCTAAAAGGGTGTAATTATGAATTTTTAAAATAAGACTTAGAAATATATATTTTACTTAGTCAGTATTAACTTGAATATCAATTTAACACATATATTTGTATATTTAAAAATCCTGGAAATTTAAGTACACTTTCTTAATTTATATAATATTATTTTAAGAAATGTAAATAATTGTAGATATATAACACTTTCACTTTCATTTTGTGATTTAAAAACCCTTGCTAATCCCATGCCCAATTGCTGTGTCTCTTTTTGAGTTTAGTTACAGAATTTAACCCCTTGATGGCCGAAATATCCCATTAGATTTTGCCCCTTACCCACCCACATCCCTGGCGGCTGTCTTAGCCCAAAGTTTCTCCTTTAACCCAAACTTATTAAATGCGACCTAGGACAAGGCAAAAGGACGAGATGAAAAGCTGAAAAAAATATAAAAATAAAAGGGGACAAGGGGCGGGGCGCTTTGGCATAGTTTTGCACGTTGAACGGTAAAAGGCAGTCAGACGAAAGGCCTTCCTATTTTCTCTCAGTGTGTGTGTGTGCTTTTCTCATTTGCTGCTGAATTTTTATTACAAATTTCTTCATGACGATGGCAGCAGCAGCGACAGGAGGACAGGGCTGAATGTGTTTTCTTTTTCGTCCAGGATATACCCCCCCTTCACCCCTTTTCCCTACATACATTTTTCCAGTGTCAAAAGAAGGCCAAAATAAATAGTTGGCAAAAAAAAAAAAAAATAGAAATAGACAGAGACAGAGAAAGAGGAAAATCATTGCAATAGGAAATGAAAATGTTGCGGGTAAAAGGCGAAAGGTGTGTGGGGGGCTGGCTGGAAAATCAATAGGAAGCATCGCAAGGATATTTAAGCAGGATATTTAATATGTACATGCGACTGCGAGACGGCATTCTCTCGTCCCAAATATGATTCTCATCCGGCATTTGCCGTCATCTCTGGCTCTTTTTCGGTGGCTTAGACGAAGCCACTTAAGCCACCTTCAATTTGATATCAATAATGGCCAAGGAGCTGCAGCCAGACACACACAGTGTCCTGTCCTTTTCTGAATATATTGAGAGAAAACTTAATATTATATTTCGGTTTCAATATATTTTAATATTTATCAATTCAAAAATGTAGCAATCTATTGCATTGATTTTTATGTAAAAGAGAAGCAAGTCTTTATATATTTGTATCCTTGCAGGCAACTCTTTAAGTCGCAGGTATTCTTGACGAATCGATCTAGACATAAAAAATATATATTTTAAATTAATCAATCAACTTGCAGAATTTCTTAGGTTTTCTTGGTGGAATTATATGGAATTTTGATGAACCATTTAAGTCTTAAATAATTTTTAAGTAAGAATCTTGAAATTTATTAATTTTAACTAGGAAGTAAAACAGTTATCGGCAGTTATCGATATCCAATTCAATTCTATGATAAATTTACAATCTGCAAAGGAATCCAATTTCTGCTTCCTGACTTTTTATTTTTTTAAGTCAGTATTAATTTTTCTTTAAGAAATATTCCTCTTAAAATTCAGTTTCAGGTTTAGTTTGCTGTTGTTAATCTGGGGTTTCTTTCAGTGTAGCTTCACCCCTGGCAATTTCTAGCGTCTGTTGCGGAGTTTCCAGAATTCCTTGTCTGTTTTTTTTTATTTTTTGTATTTTCCTTTTTGCCTTTTCATTTTTTGTATCTTTCGGAACGCTTGCAAGTCGTTCACTCCCCCTTCTTCACCATTTCCAGACACCATTCCAACTTCAACTCGCACTATTTATCTTGTTAGCGGAAATCTATTGAAAATGTTGATGTCCTTTGTTGTTATATATATATATATTTATATACAATGTGTGTGTCTGAAATATATTTAATATATATATATATTCACTCCTCTACGGTATGCCAGTTTCAAAAAGCTGCGAGTGTTCAAGCTTGTACATTTTGTAGAGCATTTTTGTGGTGGCATCAAAAGTTCAAAGGTTCTCAATGGGAATGTGGATTATTATGGAAAATCAAATGGAATAAAATAGGTGTTTATTAATACATTTTAATTATTTTAAATTATTGTTTAGAATGTTAACAATGTATACTTTAGATTTTTCATTGATTTCCTGAGTTCATATTTAGTTGCGCAGTTTTTTAAGGGTTTTCCACGGGTGCTTACTTGTTCATTCAGTGGCTCACTTCTTGAGTCAGTTTCGTTTTTAAGATGTTAAGTCTACAAGTAATCCACAGGATATAGAGATATTAAACTTATATCCTTCACTTTTTCTCTAGCATCAACTTTTTTACCCCATTTTCTTTTAGTGGCAAGATTAATATTTATGAGTGACTCTGCTCTGAATCGCTCTATCGATATTTATCGCCAGTAATCGCTTTCCATCCCCTCTCCCCCTCAGACAAACTCTTTCCCCCGTTCGTGAAATTATCTCTGGCAAACAAAATCAATAAACTGAGCAGCAAAGCCGGGGTTTCTTTACCTTTTAACTGTCGCCGCCAGGTGAGCGACAGGAGCAAGAGGAGCTATAGGGGTGAGAGGGTTCAGTGGAGTGCTTTCAATTATTTTGCAATTGCGCTTTTTGCGGCATGCGGTCGTAATGGTAAAACTCTTTGCCATAACGGTTAACGGTCTTTGGGCCCGGAGTCACCCCAACATTGAAGCGAAGTTGGGCGCGCTTCAAAACGGCTAACCTAGAAAAAATAATATAGACTCAAACCCAGGGAACCCGGCCGGGAGCAGTGGCAACAACATGTTATTGTCATAATGTATGCTAGCTCTCCTTTTCCAGCCCATTGCCTTCTACACTGAGGCGAAATGGGTGTATACTGAATGTTCACAGATTTTTCGTTACTTAAAAAATCGGCTTATAACTCTCAATTCAGAATTTTGCAAGAGAAATAAATAAATAACAAAATATTCAATATTCTTAAATACTTATAATTCTTAAGTAGGTTTTTTTTTGTGTGAAATAATATCTTAGATTTCTTTTAGGTTCCCTTGTTGTTTTTTTTTTAATAATTAAAAGTTCTATAGTATAGAATAGGTACAGAAATGTTTTAAAAGCATTGAAAGCATTTATAACTCTCAAGAGAAAAATACAAGTCAAAACTACGATGTAACTGCTTTTTCGATTTCATTTTTTAAGAGGTTACTTCTTAAATGCTTAAATTTCTCAAGTAGGTTTTTGTTTTCTTTAGTTTTCTTTAAGGTTTCATTTTTTTTAATAATTTAAAGTTCTATATTTAAAAAATAGGCAAAGATATATTTTAAAAGCATTTTTTCTCAAATTCTTGTAATCCCCAACTACGTCTTGCTGTATATAAATTTAAAATTTTTCATGTTTAATAAGTTAAAGGAGTTTTTAATAAAATAAGAAAATAAATTATAAACAAATACTGCAAAAACAAAAAGAGAACAATTTTTCTAGATTTTTTTTGATTACATAACATTTTTTTTTCCTTTTTTCTCAGTGCACATTTGCAACCCTTTGTGGTACCCCCACTCCCAATTGTTGACTTTTTAGCGTTTTGTCTTCGCTTTCATTTGATGTGGCCTCGCTAACCCTTCGACTCATGCTTCAACTGCTCCTTTTCTCCTTCTCTGTTCTCCACTCCACTCTCTCTTTCTCTCTTTCTCTCTTTCTCTCCTCTCTCCATCCATTCATCCCCACACCACCCCCGAAAAAACTCACCCCAACCCCATTTGGCCTCAGCCATAATGTTGGCAACTTTATTTGCGGTTTTGTGTGACTGTAAATTACGCAAACAGACGCGCAAATGAAACATATGTAACAAAATGTCTCTTCTGTATATATATAACTCTCTCGATTTTCCCCAACTTAGCTCCCCTACCCCTCTTCCTGCTGCCCGTGTGAGTTTTGTGACTGCCAAGGCATAATAAATTATTAAGCAAAACTGCGAGTGCTCAGTGTTCATGGCGAATGCCAATGCCAAAATGTTTCACACACTCGACAAGGAGGTACACTGCACGTTAGAGCCCCCCTCTACACACACACACACACACACACTTCCTTTTCGTCCTGTCCGAAGGCCCAACCCCTTTTTGCCATCACAAGCACAAGCACAAGCTCCCCTTTGACATGGCCTACATGGCGTATGCGTAATTTTGTTTTATTTGCCGCCTTTTGTTTTGTGTATGTGAATGTTAGTGTTTGTTGCTTTGTATTATTTATGCATAGAACGCATGGAAGATTGCAATTGGTTTCTGGCATACAAACATACATATATGCCCGTATATGGCATACAATTTATCTAGCCAGACGACAAAAACAAAATGCCCAATAAAAATAAAAAGCAACAATGGAAGATTGAATTGAAAATTTCTTCTTGTAAAAGTAAAAAAAAAACTCACACAAAAACAATCAACAATGTAGAGAAACAACATTGTGGCAATTGTTGCAAGCAAATCGATTGAAAGAAAGCTAAACCGATAAGAACTAAATCGATAAGTTTGAACAGATCATTGCTATGACAATTCATCGACATTCACAGATGGTACAAGTTAGGCTTTTGGTTTAGAAAATAAAGCAAGCTCTTTGATATATCATTGGTTATTTTATCGATTATTCATTGATGCATTAAAATCGATTTTTCGATTAATTATTTGTAAAGCAATCGATAAGCTTTGGATAATTGTTGATTGGGTTTAATAGTAAATCAAACTCTTCGATATAGTATTGGTTATTTTATCGATTGTTCATTGATATATTAAAATCGATTATTTAGGTTGATAGTAAAGCAATCGATAAGCCCTTGAAGAATATATATCTGATTATCAATTCATTAATAATCATCTTTAAAATATAAAGCAAGCTCTTTGATATATCATTGGTTTTTGTATCGATTATTCATTTTATATTTTAGAAACGATTCTTTCGATTGGTTATTTGTTAAGCAAGCGATATACCCTGGAAGAATACATATCTGATTATCAATTTATTAATAATTAAATTAAAAAAGTAATTCAAACTCTTTAATATATCATTGGTTATTTTATCGATTATTCATAAATATTTAAAAAATCGATAAGCCCTGAAATTTAATTCATTGGTAATTCTCATTTAGTTCATGGCTTAATCGAATCTTAAATTAACAATTTAAAAGGTACTAAATTATAATTATAATGGAATTAAAAGCTTCAATACGAATTAACTGCCAATAATCGATATAATTCAATAGTTTATCTCAAGCCAAATCTATCGAGTCACTTAGCCAAGTGACGAATGCATTTATCGATAAGCTCTTGATAACAATAACAAATTGACAAATTTAAACCTTGGAAGTATTTATTTTTGACTCTTACACTCTTTAATTAACAACTTACTTGCTAAATTATTTTGCATAAAGGTATAATTCATGGATGAAGATTTAAGAATTATTATACCGATTAACTGCTACCACTAATCGATATACTTAAATAGTTTGACAACAAATTCTTTGCTTTATCTCAAGCTAAATCTATCGAGTCACTTAGCCTTAGTAATGGCTGCATTTTATTGATAAACTCTTGACAAATTTGTGAAGTGATTCCATCGATTAACGATTGACAATGCCATCGTAGAAATCATTGTAGAATCCATTGGCAATTATTAATCAATTTCTGCTTCATCACAGCACACCAAAATAGTTCAAGTCACTGACTGACTATGACAAGACCGAAATGCTTTATGGCCTGTTGCAAATATTCTTGCAAAGACCCCTCCCGTAAGCCACAAGCTGCCCCAGTGCTGGCCAAGAGGTAAAAGCCTCTCCAATCGAATCCTTGTCTGGCATAGATATGTCAGGACAATGAAGAGTCATGCCCCGCAGAGGAAGTGCCAACCCCTTCGGCTGACTGGCTGACTGGCTGAGGCCGAGAGCTCCTTGGACAATCCCTCATAAATTCCACTATATATATGCCATCATCTTGGCCACAAGCTCCGGTCGGCATATGACACTTCCAACTCCTCCTCCTCCCTGCACTCCACCCTCTCAAATGGCTGCCAATCGATGTATCGATTGGTAATAATGGTTGTTTGCCAGTGCTTCCCCCCGTTAGCTATATTGCCTAATAATGAGGGAAGGCAAAAAAAAAAAAAAAAAAATACAATATATATAACGAAAAAAAAGAAGGCGAAATAAAATACATTCTGTTGATATTGATAATGACGCTGATGTTTTTGGTCATTTGCGAAGGGGGCGAAAAGCCCCGCCCCCCCGGCAGCTAATTAGTGGGTCAGTTTTCCCAACGCCTTTCGGTAACCATTTTCTGTAACCTCCCCGCGGTCTGGCTGCCTGCCTCCCCGTTTGTCCATCCTTAAGGCCCCGTCCAACTATCGCAAAGTAAGTGAAAAATTTCCTGGCAATTTGCATAGTTGATGACAATTTTCGTTTCTTTAGCGTTGAGACTCTGCCTTTGCCTTTGCCTTTGCCATTGCCTTTGCCTTGGCCACACTCTGACAACTTGGCGAGTTAGTCAACTTAAGTAGTTACTCTTGTTGCCGGTTTGTCCGCTCTGTTATTGCTGTTTTTTTGTTGACGACTTTGTGGCCAACTTATTATTGGTTTGATTGTCGCAAATTACCTTGCCCGCCAGCAGTTCGACAGACACCGGCACTTAGCCTTTTTTCAGTTCGATTTGAAATGAATTTTTAAATGATTTCAATACGACTTTTAAGATTCTAATAGAAAGTGTTTTTTTTTTTTTTAATATTTAAATACTATACTTAAACGGTTTCCCGTTTAAAATGTAAGTTAGATTTATGTTTCTTAAGCTCAAACCCAAACAATCATTCGAAAAAAAAAAAAATCACAAATAATTGCCTTTTCAACTGTCAAACTTGATGGTAAATTTTGTGATAAAATCATTATATTTCTTTGTATTATTTTTCTTATTATTTCTTATAATGTTTTCCTCGTTTTTTTTTCTGGTTCAACAATGCTTTCCCAATGCGCAATTTGCCTTTTCGAGTGACGCAGACCCAAGGTCGGTCAAACAGCAGTTTTCAGCAGCAGTTTCAATGGCAGCTACTTCAGGGGGAAAATCCTGTGGAAATCTGACCGTCAGCAGGGGGAGGGGGCTACATTTCAGTCTTTGAGTGACAGCTCAGCATAATCCGCGATTGGCACACAAAAAAGTCTGTCGAAGACAAGTGGAAAAATCCATTCTGACAACTGCAACAGCAGCGCACATAATACTTTGCCAGCAGCAACTTTTAAGTTTTCTTTCTTTATTTTTTTTTAGCCAGAAAATATGTAGTAAGCTTGTAAATATTATATACTTTATAGTGCTAAAAAAGCACGCATTACATTCCCTTTTTCAAAGTTGAATGCAAATGGCGGGCATAAAAATTAGGAGAAGCTGCCAAATGAGAGGAGCCACATCCCGGACAGAATCAATAAGTGCGAAGGCAGCCAGTATCTGCAGCATCACGTAAGATTGCAGTTTGTGCAGCAGCAGCAGCAGCAGCAACACCTTGCAGCAACATAAAAAAACGAGGCAAGAGCAACAGCAAAAGCAGCAACGGCCAACGGCAGCAAAACGCAATGACATTTTAATCGGTGGCCCCTCCGCGGAATCCTGTCCCATAATATGTAATAGCGTTCTAGTCACCATTGACAGCTTTCCACAGGCAGCAGCACCAGCAGCAGCAGCATCAGAAGCAGCAGCATCAGCGGCACCGACAACAGGGGCCTCGCCCTCAACAGTTGTCTAAAAAGTCGGCATCGCCATCGGTTTTTCAGCGTTGCCAGTTTTTTTGTTGTTGTTGTTGTTGTTTTTGCTGGTGTTTTTCTGTCCCCCTTTTTCATATTTCGGTTGCAGGTTGCCAGTTGCAAGTTGCAGGTAGCAGGTAGTAGCAGTGGACCCTCCAGGACAGCAGCAGCACCAGCAGCAGCTACATCGCCAGCATTCGTGTCGTCATCATCATCATCACCGACTTGTGCAGCATCAGTGCCTCGTCAAAACGTCAATCGGTGTAATCAAGCGTTAAGTGATTCTGCGGAAGCGCAGCGAGGCCTTAACTTCACCCAAAAGCACTGAGAGAAAAACTTGGGCAGAAGTATATACAAAACAAAAAAAAACTTTCTATAAGAAAACACAACAGACCCAAATAGCAATTATGAAATTTCAATTTTCAGAGTAAATCTATCGAACTTGGTTAGCATAGAAGAAAAATTTATATCGACCGACTTAAAAGATTATCGATAATCTTAAGAATTTCTTTATTATATTGCTTTTACACAAAAAGTATAGCAGATGAGATTGTTTTGTAATAAATTTCCAACTAAGCTGACTGATTGGAACTTACAAATTTAGCTTAAAAATAGTTAAGAAGCTGTTCCATTTATTCGATATATATCGATATATTGCTATGTTATATTAGTGACAAATAAGCCAATGTTGTGTAATGATTTCTCAACTCAGCTGCCTGCTTAGAAAATAATTTTTAAGCTTAGTTATAGTTAAGGAATATTTTAATACATTCGATAAATATCGATATATTGCTATATTATTTTGGTGGCCATTTGCCAGCCGATGTTTTGTAATGATTTATCATCTCAGCTGGCTGCTTAGATCATAGATCTTTAGCTTAGTTATACTTAAGGAGTCTTTTAATACATTCGATATATATCAATATATATCGATATATTGATGTATTTGATTAATAACTAAATAATAAATATATTATAAATATGTAATATTATATATAATTTATTCTTTATTTAATTAGCTTGAAATCTCATAAATTTTAATTAATTCTTTTTAATTTTATTCAATTTTCCCTTAAATATTATATAATTTATTTTTCCAGTGTATGGACAAGAGGGCCCACTGCACAACTTGCGACTAAGTTAACTTAACCCCCGTGAACCGAAGGGGGCGACCAAGGGGGACAGCTGCCAAAGGGGTCTTAAGCCAGGAAGGGAGACGAAACTGTCAGTTGGCGAAACAGAGACAGTTACGCTTTGAAGCGAGTGAAACAGAAACATTTCAATCAAATAAACTAAATTTTCCTACACATAAATTAGTTATAAAACTTGAAATTAAATTTCAAGCAGCTCAAATCGACTTTAAAGCCAACAAATTAAAGTTTAAGATGGAAATCTAAAATAAAAGCGGACTCAAAAAATAGTAAATTTGTTATAAACATGTTACTTGAAAAGAAATTATTATTAAATTACAAAATATTCAACTGAAAAACCCTTTAAAAAATGTACAGAGACACAACAAAAAATAATTAAGCAATAAATAGCCAGAGTTGCGACTGAAAATAAAGCAATATTCTTTCGCCGAGAAGGCGGAGGTTAAATGCTTGTTAATTCTCCAATGGCCTCTCTATGACATTTCAATTAAACGAGCATAATGAGAAGGCCCCTCGGCCCCTCTGCCCCTCTGTCCCTGCCCCTGTTCCTGCTCCCTGTAGAACCTGCAACAGACCGGCAGCAGGCGAGGCGGCCAATGATTAATGGCCCAAATGCGAGAGATCTGCACCGAACTGCGAAAGTGTTGACTGTCCATCTTTGGGGATCTGTGCATCCGAACATCTCGGGGATCCTGTTGTATGCAGCATGCAGCATGCAGCATGCAGGATGCTGTGGCATCCATAATTTGCCTATCCCAGGGTGCGGTGTGAGTCGCCAAAGGGCGGGGCAGCTGCTCGCTTATCACAGCCAACCGATCGCTGGACGGAATAACCAGTTTCCCCGAGGACTCGACACTCTTACAAATTAATCAATTTATAAAATATAATAAATTATAATAAATGTATTTCTATAATGACTAAATGAAGCAAAAGATTTTACTTTGTTAAGATTTT
Organism: Drosophila punjabiensis; assembly: GCA_008042585.1. Classification (NCBI taxonomy): domain Eukaryota; kingdom Metazoa; phylum Arthropoda; class Insecta; order Diptera; family Drosophilidae; genus Drosophila; species Drosophila punjabiensis. The sequence continues at coordinate 113,368 of VNJR01003765.1, forward strand.
TCTGCAACAGTTTTTCGATTTTATAGAATCTAGTTTTTCTCTCTCTGTGCTCAGCAGTCAGAATACCTGAGCTATGTTTTCGCGGCTTATTACGCGCGATCGACTTGGACTTGGGATGGTGTGTCTGTCTGTGTCTGTGTGTGTTGGCCAGTGTAAGGCAGCCACCTGTGCGCTAGCAAAAAATACAAAAAATAAAAATATAAAAAAAAGATACGAGAAGAAACACAGAAATCAGACCGAAAAGCAAAGCTCGTTATGTTTGGTTTGGTTTTTCGCATCAAGGAGCGGGCGCGCGGGGCCAGGAATCGGACCCCATTCAGACAGGCATTGAACCAGTTTCCAGATGGATGGATGGATGGCCAGAGATCCACGAAGGAGTCCAGCTCGGAGCCAAACACCGCCAAAGTGGAGCAGTCATGCAGGCTTTGAAACGCCGCTCCGAGTGGCTCAGTGCAGCCAGCAGACAGGAGACAGCAGACAGCAGACAGAACTTGGCCAAAATGGGTTTTAAATTTATTTTTTTATATATTTAATAAAGCAGGGATTTATGTTTAAGAAAGTATATATTTGTATTAATTTATATATTGCATTTATTTTTAATATTTTTATATTTACTAAGGATTATTTTTGACAATTAGTAGCTTTATGTAGCCAGAGCTTGCCCAGAAGGGGATTTAACATTTTATTTTTTGTTATTTTATTCAGTAAGGATATTAGTTTAAAAAGTTTTATTTCTATTAATAATATATTAATTATAGATTTTTTTCAAAATTGGGAGCTTTATTTTGCCAGAGCTTGTCCAAAAAGACCTCAAATTTGACATTTTTGTAATATTATTCGGCAAGGATTTAAGCTTAAAAAGGTAAAGGCATTTTCTAATATTTAAGTTGTATATCTTTATTTCATTTATTTATTATTTTTATAATATTTATCTATATTTATATAATATTTATATAATATTTATATAATATTTATAGTGATAAAATGGAACATTAGAATTATTTGGCATAATTTAGTATAACTTACAATCTTATAATGTATTCTTGGAACTTGAACCTTACCGTAGGCTTTATTATATATTAATTTTTGGATTTTGATTCTTTATTTGAAGTTTTGATATATCTTTTTATATATGTAATGAAATATAAAATTAATATACTATTATATATTTCTTTCTATTCTAAGTTTTCGTAACTTATATTATTAAATACCCCCCAAAATATATATATTTTTTGTGCAAATTAACAGTATAAACATATTTTTATAGTAGATTTCTTTTTATTTCTTTCCTGCATATTAAAAAAGTATAAAATTTTCGTAACTTATATTACTAAATACCCCCCAAGATATATATTTTTTGCGCAAATTAACAGAAACTTTTATTTATAATTTATCAACTCTTTAATATAATCTCAAACCGAAATTTTGGCTTTATTTTTCAAGTCATGGCTCATCTCTGGCTCGACACAGGTTCGATGCCAGCGGCCAGGATGCTCCTCACGCAGCGCGGACCGCAGCCAGATTGTGGAAGATCGGGAAGATGGGGGCAAAAACTGGATGCGTCTTCGTCTTGGTCATCATCTGGGGAGCGGAGATTAAGCCTGGCTCCCCATTAGACTGAGACCTGTGACCACCTGGCGCTCTCGGCCAATCGGAGACGAGAATGGTAAATTAGTGGGACCGGTGGTACAGGGGGACCTCAATGGGAATGAAGGCATGAGGATCGGGATGGGAAGCTGTTGTAGAGGGCCCCCTGTGCCAGGGCAGTTGTCGATTTGAAATGCGAACCGCTTTGCCTTATTTTTAATATGCGTAAATGTAAACTTTTACGATCACAGGCAGAGGCTAGCAGGCTGGCAGGCAGGCAGCCGGTCCATATATGTGGGGTGTCTATGGGCGGTGATTTCCTTCGCCGCTTGTGTTGCATTTAATTCCAACTCGAGCTGGCTTTTCCTCTGGATTTTTCCTTGCCTATTTTTCTCTCTTTTTTTTGGGCGGTCCACGGACACTTGTGCACTTAAGTGATTTAGTGTAAATGATTGTGGCAAAGCGGCCCCGGCCCCCAAATGAAATTTTCATTGTAATTGACAAGGTTGCCTCACATTCGGGCAGGTGGATTGGATTGGTTCTAGAACTGCAGAGGGATAAGTGGTGTGGCTAATAGATGAGAGGAAGCATTTTTAATCATAAATCATAAATCATAAATCTGTTTAAAATGAAGCAACTCCCTATGGCTTAATCAAGCTTTAAAGTTAAAGTGATTAGCACTTAATTAATAACTAAAAAACAAGTACCTATGTGAGTATGTTAATCTGCACATAAATACTGCGCCTTACTCGCTTTGGAATTCTTTTGAAAACTAAGTAAAAATATATATATATTGTATATATATACTTGACCGATCTGGAGCCGGTACGCCCACGTTCTTGGCGTTTATCAATGTTTCAACACTAAACAAAAAACTAAAAAAAAAAACGGTTGGAAAAACCAGTTGGTCGTTGGGGTTGTGCAACAAATTAGAGTGGAAAAAATGGAAACCAGTCCGGTGACAGCGTTTTGTCGCAGATGAGGCCGTCGAAGATGCTTTTTTATTATTATTATATTCGGTTTTTGGGTCCCTCTCTCTCTCTATCTCTCTCTCTGAATTTATGTGCGCGTTCTAATTTTAATTGCCAATTTGTGGGCATAATTTGTCCATAAACCTTAATTAACGACGAAAGACAACAGTATGCGAAGCCGAAAAGATGTCAAAATAAAACAAACACCTCAGCGGCAGCCTCGACTTGGTTTTCGTTGTCGTCGTTATCGTTTGTTGTCGGAGCCCGACCCCGTATTTACCCATCTTTTCATCCGAAACCATCTATTTGCATCCAAATTAAGGCTTGGAAAATGCTGAGAGGGGGGGGGGGGGGAAAATAAAGCAGGAAAATATAAATACTCTCTAGCTGCACTTTTTGTTTACTTTTTTTTAGCAACTCAAATTTAAACAAAATATCATTCCAGGTCTCTTAATTAATTGCTTAGGTTTTCAGCTAGAATCTAATATAAATAAAGACCATATAATTCAAAGCGTTCACACGTTTCGACCAAAAACCATTAAATGACAACAATAGAAAGAAGAACCAAAAGTGGGAAAAACGCTTTGAAAATAAATTCAGAATAAAGAATACAAATAAAGAAAAACACACATTGCCTTTGATTTGATTTTGTTCATCGTTTGTTTTTGGTCATTTCTATTTAAATTTGATTTCTCGTTTTATTGCATTTCGTTTTACGTTTTACAACGGACCCCAAAGGCATAAAAATTAACAAAATAAAAGAGACAGCGAGTTCTGAATCATTAATACTATTTAGTTTTCTTGCATAAAATTTGCATTTCAAGAGCAGAGTTTTTGGGAATAGTAAACACCTTATAAGCCTAATGTAATCCCATTTCGAACCGTTCAAATGTGCCTTTAAATCAATTAGTTATCGTTATATATGGCCAAAAGCTGTCATATCACTGCCCAGTTTTGCATAGATATCTCTCTCATATCTTTATTGAGATTTCGGCTGAGATATTTGCCAAATTTTTTGGTAGCCAAAAATCATATCTATGGGTTTGGGAAAAGACCCAAAGAGTCAACGACCCTGCGCTCACGGATATTTAGATCGAGATCAGAGAGCTTGGTATCATCTCAAAAGGTTTTTAGAGCTCCAGAGATTTCAATTCATTGGCTTTTTTATGATCACCAAAGCCTCGTGAGGAAACAATGATCACCGCTGTCTGAGGTGACCTCAAAAAAATTAAGTAAAAACTTGGGTAACAACAGATTAGAACTTGTTTACGAACGTTTTTTTTTTTTTTTTATGACATTTACCAACCCGAAGCGAATATGACTTAATTAAGCCCCAAAGCCTCTTTTTTGTGGGCTTGGTTATTATTTAAAGTCTGTCTATAAAGCATATTTAAGCACAACCAAACCCCTGAATACTTCTTCTTGGTGAATATTTTTAACGATTCACCATTAAATATACAGAAATTAAGTATTATTTTTCAGCCCAACTATTGCCAAAGTTCAAGTGATGAATTTCGATCTAGGAAAAATGACTTTCCCGAAACTAACCATTATCTTTTATACATAATAAATAGCATTGGTCGAAAACGTTTCAACAGCTAATTGGAACTGAACCTTTGCATACACATATATTCTAATTGCTATTCAATTTCCCCCAAAGACGATTTTTCAATTGTTTTAATGCCTCCATGATTGATACGCCTAATTGCTGCCTAGGTGCGCCCCAAGTAAAGGCAAGTGCATGGGTCCTAGGTATCGGGATCTATATACTATATAGAGTAGCAAAGAATCAAATTGCAAAACGGCAGCCAACTGGGCAAGCGAAACACGTTTCAAAACCTCACATTTCGCTTGCGTCATTAAAATGAGCCTGATTTATAGCCCCAGTTTGGACGCAGGCTAAGGCCTAGTTCGGCACTGAAAAAAGGAGATTTTAACTTGACAAAATTTTAATACAAAAAGATATATCAGACATAAATTATTTAATATTTTTTAAATAGCTCAAATTTCTCTCGAGATTTTTTATGCAAATCTATTGCAACTTTCTTTTAAGTACAATTATTTTTTACTTGATTTTAAATTTCTTTTAAATAGCTCAAATTTCTCTCTGGATTTTTTTATGCAAATATGTTGCAACTTTCTTTTTTATTTGATTTTGAATTTCTATTAATATATTAAATTTTTTTGTTTTGTAATATATTTAATTTTCTTACTTAATTTCTTTTTGTGTATTATCTGAACCGGGTCCAGGAGCAGTTGAAAATGCCCGCGTTTCCACACATTGGCCAATGGCTACCACTTGGGCAAAGACAGATCCAAAGACCGGGGAACCGAACGCACATTTTCCCATCGGCTTCGGCATCGAGTAAACTATAACTATGACTATAACATCAAGGCGGGACCCTCCCATCTTGATCCCCGGAGAAGGGAGGCAGGAGACGGGAGACGGGAGGCTGTATGAGCCGCTGCGGACGTGGCCTGCTGTTGCTCTCTGCTTGGACAGTGCTGACAATATGTCTATTTTTTTTAAGGGTCAAAAGCACCAAAGACTTTGGACCAGGGGGCAAACATGGCATGAAAAACGATTAAAGCGCAAATGGGAATTGATAAATAAAAAATCTAAACAAAATAATGAGCAATGTGAATTAATAAATAAAATAACAATAATAATAAATATGTAAAATAAAAATGTTGTTTAATTCCGGCAGCACTGTTACAAGCTAGTTGTTGCTCTTGCTGCCTGGCAGCGCAAATCAAAGTGCAATATGTTGACTACATTTGACTTCCCGGTAATTAGACGTGCATGCCAAGGCGACCGCTGATGAGGATCAAGCGAAGGAACCAGGCGAGAACGCAGGCGACCATGATAGAATTACGATAATATAATTGTATCATGCAGGCGAAGGAGAGACTAGAGGAGACATATTTCAGTAAGTAAATAAATAATAATATAAATAATAATATTAATATGAATAATAACAACAATATAAATAATAATAGTATAAATAATAAAAATAATAATAATATAAATAATAATACAAAATAAAACACAAAGTAAAAATTAATATTGATTTAGGCCAGTTGTGCACTGCTCGACTGCTGCCTTCCGAATGAGTTTGGAAGAGGTAAAGTCCAAGGTATTTAAGGATTGTCAAATGACATTTACAGCTTACAATGTGACCTTACTCGTAAAACACAAAAAACACCACACAAAACTATACATAGGGTTGCCTCTTTTTTGGGGTTTTTAAAGACAGTTTTTCTACAGTTTCACAGCCTTTGTCTTAACTGCTAAATAAACGATTTCTGGCGAGAAACTATCAAAAAACTATACCAGAATAAGGTGTTATATAGCTACAGCTAACAAAGTAATAAAGTGTTATATATATATATATATATATACTGCTAATATAACACTTAATTCTGGTATATAAGGGAGTGGCTTTAAATTTAGAACTTGAAATTGGTAGCATTGAAAAAAAGACACCAAAAAAAGAGTCAAGAATTTTACAGGGTTTCCTTCTCTCTAGTTTTCGATTGTATAACGCACGTTTTAGGATTTTTTTTTTTTTTTTGACCCAAAAAGAGTTGAGAATATAACAGGGTTGCCTTCTATTTTCGATTGTATAACACTATTTTCTAGACTTTTTTGTTATATTTATAGAACATGGCTATTTTTTCTATAGTCTTTTTCTCATTTTCGGTTATATAAATACACTTTTTAATTACTTCACATTAATGTGTTATATGAGCAGTAAAAATTAGGACTTTGAAGTAGAATCTTGAAAATTAGGGCCAGGAGAGAATGGCACTTAAAAAGTGTTCGAAAAACCACAGGATTAACTTTTATGTAGTCTCTTAAAGAACACATTTCTCATTTTTTTTTCTATATTTTATATTCTATATTTCTATATATATATATATATATTTTTTTTTATTTTTTACCATACTGGAACCACGGTAGCCATTGGCGTCGGCGTTGGCTACCATTGATTAAGTGTTTCGGCTTGGGATCGGTTTGCTGCCTGCTGCGTGGTTTTGATGTGAAGTGCACCTGTTTTCTGTTTCAGTTTCAAAGCTCCCAAAGACAAAGGGGAGGAGAAGGATGAAAAGAAGCAGGAGCAAGAAAAAGAGGAGGAGGAGGAGGAGGAGAAGGGGTTTTGGCCAAGAGTTGGCCAAGTCGAGTTGGCCAAACAGAGTCATAAAACGCCACGGCGGCCACGCGCACTCCGCAGCTTCCACAGCTTGTTACAACTGGTTGTGATTATTTGGGTGTGGGGGACTTTACACTGACAGAAAAATATAGTCAAACTGTACCCCTTCAGTCAAATTAGTTTTTAAATATATTTCTTAAATTTATTACATTTTTCCCAGTGCTTAGGTTGTCTTTAAATAGGCTGCAGATGGGCTGTGTTCATAGCTGCCGCTGGCTGAAAACTGTGGAAACTCAGAGGGAAACTCGGGGCGGTTACAGGTGGGAGGGAGGTAGGGAGGGGGACCACCGAGGAGGCGATCGCCGTCGATTTGGTTGTCTGCTTGTTATTATTGATGCTGCTGGATGGGCATGGAATCGGGATCGGGATCGGAGTCGGGATCCGGGAATCAGGCATCTGAAATCGCCGCGCATAAATAACCCGCCTCATAATCAGGCGCTGCCTGCCATTAGGTTTGTGTCCCAGCTAAAGCCAGCAAAAAAAAAAAATAACAAAAAAAGAAGAAAAAAAAGAGAAGAAAAGCTGCTGCCACCAAATATGGAATCATACATATTGTAGCGCCAGCCGTTGATGTTGCAAGTTGCCGATGCAGCAGCAGCAGGCACTATCTGCCTTGGATGCTGGCTGGTTTTTGCAGCTGCCTCTTGTAGGAGGCGACAGGTGCAATTATGCGCTGCTTTCGACCTGCTCTTCAGGATTCTGGGTTCGGGGACCAACGACCATCGACCATCGACCATAGACCTTAGACTCTAGGCGGTAATTTCCGCATACCTCACGCAACATTTGCACACATCGCACATTGCTGTTGGAATTGGAAGATCGGCGGCGGCATCTTCATTTGCGGACCTCCAAAAACGCCAAAGGGAATTTTAAAGATTGCAATGGGATTTATCCAGATCACTTTGCCTTTATTTTAATACTATAATTAATAGTTTTCATTTCCTAATGCCGCCTAATGTACACAGCCCATAGAATAATGTAGCAAAACATAATAATAGATTTATAAACTCAACTTTGTAGTCTCTGGCAGTAATAATAATAACTTTTTTGTATTGACTATTATTATTTTTCCCCTCCATAATTCTTGTGGCTTCCTTCGGTTAACCTCAGAGATGCCTGTCTTATCTGCATTTCGCTTTCCAGCCAATCTTTCTAATGTATTCGCTATCAAGTTCTAATATCTAACCGCAAGGCTCCTGTTTGTCACACCTTCGGCAGCTACCGACCATCTCAAAGATACAAAGATACAAAGATGCAAAGATACATAATACACAAGTATATCCCTGCTTTTGAGCCAAAAGGATGGCCTCTGCGATTCCGTGATTCCAGCTTTTCAACTTTTGATCGACTTGTCTCAAGTTACGCTTATCGATGTCTGCCGATCACGCGCCATGTTGGCACTTTTAATTATGTTGTTGTTGTTCTCTTGTTGTTGTTGTTGTAGTTTTTGGTGTTGTTGTTGTTGTTATTGTTGCTGTTGTTGTTGTACTAACTACACGGAAAGAAAATAAATATATGAAAAGATTCTTATATAAATCCAGCTAATCAACAATATTAGCTTTGCTATGAATTATATTTTAGGGTAAGTGCAAACTGTAGCAAATTAACAAAATTGTTGAGCCATAGAAATTGCTTCCTAAAAATCGATACTTTAAAATCAATACTTTAAAATCGATAAGTTAAAATCTATACTTTAAAATCAATAATTTAAATCGATAAATTAAAATCGATACTTTAAAATCGATATATGAAAATCTATAGAAAAATTTGTATATGATTTTTACTAAAGCTTAGCAAAATAATTTCGATTATCTTAACAAAGCACATATATTTTTAATTAAACAAGTTTAGCTAATAAAAATCTATTTAGTTCTTAAAAAAACCCTTCTGAGGCTTTCTAAATAATAAATTCAAATTTCCTTCTATTTTTCTTAGTGTATATGTTCCCCAAATCACCTTCTCCTTATCCTTTGGCTGTGGAATGTTGACGAACTGCTGTCGCAATTAATACGCATTTGCTGTCGTCGTTGTCGTTGTCGCTGCAACTGAGACTTTTTAGCTATCTTGTGGGGTTACCCCTCCCCTTAAGCCCGCTTCCCCTCCCTTTCGTTGTTGTCAAAAGCATTCGCTATTTATAGACGTTGGGGGGGCTTTCTGTCCCCACGTTCTGTCCCCACAAAACGGCGGAGAGCCAGAAAACAGTTGCAAACTGGTCCGTCTCCAGTCGCATGTCGCATGTCGCATGTCTCATGTTGCTCATGTGCACGGCGTTGATGTTGGTGTTGCTGCTGCTGTTGTTGCTGCTGCTGTTGCTGTTGTTGCTGCTGCTGATGTTGTTTCAGTTGCTGCCGTATTTTATTGCTGCTGCTGGTGCTGTTCAGGTTGTTGATGTTTGCTGCTGCTGCAACTGCTAATATTGCATGTTGCTGCTGCTGCTGCTGCTACAGTTTTCGTAGTTACCTTAGAAGCTACGTTTGCGGTTGATTATGTTGCAGAATCTAATACACACAGAGAAATGTGTTTTTTTAGAGCTAATAATTACTTATATTGGAATTGGAACTACAGCTTAAATTTGTTGAATATTTAAGTAATGGAAACCTTTCAGGATTGTTTTTTGAATTAGTTTCTTACCTAACTGATTTTTCTAGTCCTCTCTGATTATTTTCTACACTAAATGATTTTTTTCTCTCTCACTGATCTATTTTAGTATTATTTCTTGCAGTGTAAATACCTTTGCTGCATTTGATTCATAATGTTGCTGCTTTGTTGCTGCTGCTGCTGCTGCTGCTGCTACTTTAATTCATAATGTTGATGCTGTTTCTGCTATAATTCCTTCTTTTCGCCGCTGTTGCCTGGACTCTTGCTTATGAGTTTTTGCTGCTTATGTGTGGCAACCTTAAGTCTTAATATTGCAACTAATGTTGCCGTTGCACCTGGCGAATTTTGATTGTGTAGCTGTAGCTACAGCTATTTATGTTTATGTTTTTGGCTTAATTTAGTGTGTGTTTTCAACTTGAGCTATTGTTTTAAATACTTCAGCTGTTGATTTGCAGTTGAAATGTTTGCAAATACTAAAAGCATGGTCGATTAAACTTGTTTTTTAAATAGTTTATGTATTGGTTGTATTATTTTAATTGCTGATTGAATACTGTAATAATCATGGTAGAGGCTCCTATTTATTGCTATTGAGTTCTTGCGGCTCTGTTGGCCCATTGTCTTAAATGTTGTTGGTTTCTCCAAGCTCCAGATTAATGCCATATTTCTTTTTTTTATTTTTCATTTGTGCCTTTGGTTTCCAAAGCGGCAGTTAGTATTGCACTTACTTCAGTTATTGATATTGCTGCTGCTGCTGCTGCTGCTGCTGCTTATGTTTTACTAGCAATTATTGCGGCTGCCGTTGCTGCATTGCTTCTCGATATTGCTGCTGCCGCTGTCGTTGTCATTATCTGTCGCTCGTCCCACTCCGTTTCTTGGCATTCAGCATTCAGCACTCTGTAGTCTGCATTTTGTCGTTTTTTCCCTTGATTCCAGTTTCTGCCTAACCTGTTGGGGCTGGCTGCCAGTCGCCCGCCCTACGCCCATGTACTTATAACCATCGAAAGAGCCTCCGTACCCTCCGTACCCTCCGTACAATCCGTACCATCCGTGCCCCCCAAATGCCCATCCGCTTAACCGCATTCTCTCGGCATTATAATGAAATTATTTGTACTTTTTGCTGCGTTTCCAGCCGATGATGAAGTTGCGTCTGTGTCTAGCAACAATTTCCAAAGCTACTGCTTTACGTGGAAAGTCGGAAAATGGGTTTTGTTCGATGGGATGGATATTTTTGCAGTGCGGCATGCCTTGTGTGTAACAGGGATGACTTTACCTTTGATTCTGCATGGGGTAAGGAAGGGATTCAGGTGCTGATTTATTAGATTCCAAGCACTGCAAGGAATTCAGGCAATGATTGCTTCTTATGATTCCCAAGTAAGAATTCAGATGAAAACTTCTATAAAACTTAGCAGTGTCTTAAATAAATCAGTAAGGAAAATTTATGATTTAAGGTTCTAATAAAAAGCTTTTATTACTATTTTGAAAATATTTTCAACTGAAATTAAATGGAATTAATAAGCAAAAGATTAATGGTAAATTTATTTAAACAATTTGTATAAATTAAAAAAAAAATTAATATCTAAAAATATTTCAGAGCTCTAACTATATTTCAAGCACAGAAAGAAGGAAAGAATTCTAATCACATTCCCAGCATAGGAATAAGGAAGCCTAACTTTCATGTATGCAAACCTACTAGCAAAAACAGCATTACAATTTTGGGCTTTTATAATGGACACTTATAATTTTAAAATTTATATATATTAAAAATAAAACAGGAATAATTATTTTAAAATACTTCAGAGTTCTGAAGACATTCCAAGGTAAAAATTCTAAACACGTTCCCAGCACAGGAATAAGGAAGCCTAACTTTCATGTATGCAAACCTGGTGGCAAAGGCAGCATTAAAATTGTGTGTTTTTATGGCGGACAAGTGGAACTTGCACAGTCCCCGTTCCTACCCCCCTTGCCGCACCCTTTCCCATGGACCCCATCCACTTCGATTTGTGCAATGTAATTATTTCAAACTGTCTCTGCTTCCGTCGAACGAATTTCCTCACATTTTTCTCTCTCCGTTAGCTCTCACCTCTCGTCATTTCCTTTTGGCATAAAGTTTTTCATTTGGGGGGAGGGGAAAATTCGAGTTTTTGTTGGGGGGAAAGGGGAGGTAGAAGTACACACACATTGCCAATTGAGCATTGAGGTTGCTGCCAAGAGGACTGGGTCAAAAAATGAGAGCGGATAGAGTGTTGGGAAAGTATATAGAAGGCAGGCTCTTTAAGGAGCATACATCTGAAACGAAGTGCATTTCAATACTCCTCTAATTTAAACAAAAATCTTGAAGATATTTGCAAAATTTTGTATCATATATTTTTCAGAGTGTAAATGACGGAAACATCGAATGCTTTTGGCTTCGATTTCAATGCAAAATCAATAAGTTCGCCTGCGCAAGAGAGAGAGAGGGCCAAGTTAATTTTCGTAATTGGCATCTTAACAAGGTTATCTGCAGTCGTTGCGATTTGCATTTAACCCACCCCCCAGCCCCCAGCCCCCAGTACCACACCCCACTCCTCCACTCCCCCACTCTTTCCCCGTGTCCCCTTATCAATTATGCAGCTGGCGTGTGGCACCCCCATCCCCCGCCGAAATTCCGCTCGGTGACGCCCCTGACATTAGCATCTAAATGCAAAGAGTCGACCTGGAAAAAAAGCGAAAAAAGAAACGAGACGGAGAAAAACTTTTTGGCTGTCAAATGCTTTTGGATCAAAACTAAAATTTCATATTCGAGAGCATTCCCTTTTTTTCTGTCCTTCTCTGTCCGCTGGCCTTTTTTTACGAATGGCGGCTTCTGCATTTAAATGAAGTTGTAAGCCGAAAGCAAACCGAAACCGAGTCGAAATAAATAAGTTTTGGTATGAAGAATCCATTGCGTGTGGGCTGTCTTTTTTTTTTAGTCTTTAGGGAAGCTTAGAGGCTTCAAATTAGCATACGAACTTTCAACCACACTGCGGGAAAAACGACCTTTCAAATGAAACATTCAATATGTACATTTATGTATATAAGTTTTTCTCTGTTTTAACTGCTAAATTTGTGGTATTAAAATGGCATATTTTGATGCAATTTTTCTAGCAGAGATGCCACTTGTTTAAATTAAGGTCACACTATTTATGTTTAGCTGCTTATTGGTAAAATTAAATGTGGAAAAGTTCATAATATGTATATTATACAAGTAACTTAATATTTTCCTAGAATCTAGAATCTTTTTAATATTGGCTTCTAATTGATTTAATTTCTTGAAATTTTTAACGCAGCGATGCCACCTTATGTTTTACAAGAATTAAGAATTTTTTTGCAATAAACATATAATATGTTTTCCTTAAAAAAACTTGAATTTTGTTTGGTAAATTGTTTAATAACAGAAAAAAAAGGTGAAATACAGGAAGCTAAACTAAGCGCTTAGAAAAAGAGTCTATAATTCCCAAGTACGAATTCAGTGAAATTTTTTCATCACCAGAAATAAATAATAACTGAATATTTTCTTCTACAAGTCAAAACAAATTGTTCTCCTTAAAAAAACTTAATTTTTTGATAGGTTCTTTTAAAAACCATTATGTGTTTCAATTTAATTCCAACTTATTTTTCTTTTCCTCCGTGTCACAGTGGCTTGAAAATTCATCGTAAAGGTGGCACTGCATTAACCGTCGTCGCACAATTGAATTAATCGATGTGGCCCATTGCAAAACCAAGTCACGTCGACTTTGTTGTCAATCATAATGACAACTTAACACACACACACTCAGCGGCACACTCACACGCAAGCAGGCGAGTATCTATGTGGACAGTGGGTCATACATCAAAAAATAAATATGAATGAAACGGTCATAAGAACATAAAAGAAAACATGCAGCGAGAGGAGAGGCACACGGGGATTATCATATTATAGGAATGATAAAGATAAATTATGGCGCAGTAGCTCGCTCGGCATAAATTAAAACAGGTGGATGGATCGGCTCTGTATATAATTTGTGGAGAGCTTTAAATGAATGGAAAATCTGAAGTGGCCCTCGAAAATATTTTGATGGGGTTTTTCGGTGATATATATATGTGAAGTTCAAGTTAATGATTTAAATATATTATTTTCATATGGCACATATATTTATATCATTAAAATATATAATTCAAAACATATTTCCAATGTTAAATACTTATTAGTCTTTAAAATGATTGACTAAATCAAAGCATTTAATTTCTGTATGGCTGTATTTGAAGAGGACTTGTCCTGGTTTATTATATTATTATTCCAGCCACGAGGGGAATTGCTGTAAGCAAGGACATTTTGTGCGGAATAAATATTGTGTAAATCAGATAATCCCATTCAATCCATTCTGCTCACCAATCATCTCCCAACTAGATTCCGACCTCGGAACCAAAACTTTTGTTAGGCCTGCAACAGAAATTGAATTCACCTTCGTTTGGGCCATAAATTGCCGCCGAGTCCCCGGCCTTCCTGCTCCCTGCTCCCTGCCCCTCGATCCTTGCTCCCTGGTTTTCCCTTTCCTTCCACTGGCAATACAAACCAAATCAGGGAAACCGAGTTACATTCTGCGATGTGTTTTTCTTTTTTTTTCTGTTTTTGCGCCCCAGCCTTTCCTCTTGTTTTTCTTCGCCTCTCCAAGTCCTTGGGCGGCTTCCAAAAGACGCAGGAAAAAAAAAATAAAATAAAACGCCAGGATAATCAATAAATGAAATTCAATTTGCTGCGCCATTTGCGCAGACAGTCAACAACAGCAAAGATACGGAGGGGGCTTTAGGGGGCCAGGGGAGCCCCCAGTTCCCAGATTCAGGCTGCATCCCACGGAAAAAATACTTTTTTTGTAGAATCAGAAAAAAAAGACATAACGAATTTTTAATTTAAAAAACATACACAAAAAAAATATATAAGGAAAAAAAAAATAGTACGTTTTTCAATACAAAATAATAATAAATATTTAATTAAGTGTTTTTTATAATTTATTTAATTATTTAATTACCAAATAACACAACAAAATAGGAAGACAGAAACTCCTAACATTAAGCGATTGGAGATTGCGTTTATAATTCCCAAGTGCGAATTTAGTGACACTTTTCCGTATATTTACCCATAGTAAATATGAAAATAAATAAGATTTTGAATGCAACATAATATTTCATAAACTTAATTTAGTTAAAAAATTGATTAAATTATTGAATTAATTTTTAGTGGCATAAAAATAGGAAAGAAAAGAGGAAACCTCTGGCATTAAGATTTTTGTAAAGCGCCTTTGTAATCCCCAAGTACGAATTCGACGACAGTTTTCTATATATTTTCTTCAAATTATGTATGAAAATGGAAAAGCTTTTTTTTATTATATTAAATTCTGATAAATAATTTATGAATTTTATTATGAATTTGTCGAGAGGAGAGAGAAACCCCTAACATACAAATTTTAGAGAATGCGTTTTTAATTCCCAAGTAAGAATTTAGCAACTATTTGACATGTATTCTTGGAAATTAAGTTTTTTAAATTAAAAAGAAGATTATTTTTAGCTTTTCCAGATATCTCAACTACATATTATTTTAAATTTTATTTGTAATAATTTATTTCTTTCAGTGTAGACCTCGCGCTCCGCTACACCCTAAAAGTCCTGAGCTAAACACGAAAAAAAAAAAACGCAGCACCCATAAAATGAGGACATCTAATGAGTAAATCTGTGGGGTAGAGAGGCAGCTCCCTTGTCGTGGCTAGAAGAGCCCGCGGAATGCTTCAAGGGTTGGCCAAAACCGTGAGCCGTGAGCGACGGCGTGACGTTCGTGTATTTTATCGATATTGCAATTTATTGTATTAGTCCACAAAACGACCAGAAGGAGAACCCCATCCAGTTAATATTCGCTGGCTATAAAGTGAAATATGTGTTAATTTTTCTCTGCTATAGATAAGTAGGAAGGAAAAGCGGGAAAAGTCAAGGGGAAGCAAAAGGGAAGGCAGGAAAGCGGGACAGCAGTCACGCCCAGACATCTTCTATAAATATACTCGCATAAATATTTGTTGTAATGATAATATTGACATTGATAAGCGTCCACAAATTTATGCACAATTTGGCTAATTGATTGGGGCGGATCCCGGCTCTTGGCTCTTGGCTCTCGGGAACCGGGAACCAAAATCCCATGGACAAGGCCAACGCTGCACGCGAAAGGGAAATTGTGAAAATATTTATATATTGACGTTGAGGTTGAGGCTAGGGTTTTAGCCATAAACTCAAATTTAAACATCATTTACAAGAGTTTCGAATTTTTTTAATTAAATTTAGTAAGTGGAATGCCCGACTTCCAGGAACACATACAACAAATATACATATTTCACCTACAACAAGTGCTGGATTTTTAGCTCTGCTCCAGGGGGCCCTGAGCTGCAGATGATTAGCTGGCTTTTAGTTATTTAATTAATCCTCTGCCCTTGGACGACTCCACTTGCATTTGTAGCTTACTTCAACTCGAAACTTTTCTGGCCTGCAATGGGCGAACTTTTGTCAAGCGCCGAAAACTTTGCGAAAAATCGTACAGAACGGGTCCAGGGACGGGGCCGGGGCAAAGGGGCAATGGGGCAATGGAGCCTTTAGCCCTTTTAGTCCGTAAAAGAACGGAGGGGATTTTGGGGGAATGAGAGGAGCTGCTAGCTGCTAGCTGCCGGTTGATATGACCAGTCGCCCGGGTCGTTGTGTTTACCTTTCCAGCTGATTGGGCAGCGGGCTCAAATGAAGCATGAAGTGTTGGCCCAAGACGCAGACACCGCAGAGGAACCATGGGTGTGAGTCTCAAAATTATTCATATAAAAAATTAATCAAATGGGGAATATTTTTATTTAACAAATTATGATTCCGTTTTTTTAAATTTAAAAACATATTTCAAGATTCGCAAATTATAAAACAACTAAACTAGTGAAAAAAAGGGTTTAAAATTCGACTTGAGAATTCTAGTGCAATGCCTGCAGTTAATAAGAGCTTTCTACACTCATAAAAGAGTTCAAGATTTTTGGTAATTTTATATGAGATTTGGTTAGGAAAGTATCTCAGGCATATTTTGGTCGTCTTTAAAGATTTTTTTCCTTTTTGTATATTTGTTTTTTGTGTTGAATGAATCCTAAAGACTGGTATTTCTAGAATTTTCAGTCTTATATTAACATTATTGGTTCCCATAAATATTTAAATTTAAGAATGCACAAAATCTTGAAAGAAATTTTTTTTTTATTACTGTATTAAAGAAAAATGGTCTAAAATTCTACTTGAGAACTTTAGTACAAGGCCAGCAGTTAATAAAAGCTATCTACACTCATAAAGATTCAAGATTTTTGGTAATTTTATATGACATTTGGTAGAATCATATTTTGATCGCCTTTTAAGAGTTTTTTTCCCCCTTTTTTTTAAACTTTTTTTTGTGTTTAAATGAAGCCTAAAGACTCGTATTATAAGAATTTTTAGTTTTAATTCAAAAACTTGCAGCCTTATTTTTAGATTTTTGGTCTTATTTTAATAAAATTTTGTTATCAGTTTAAAGGTGTAAAGTAACAGTTCCCGTAATTTTATAAACATGTATCTAAGTTTATAATATTTTTTTTTTGTATTAAATCTCTCTATCTCTATCTTGCTGTTTTTTTTTTTTTTAATTTTGGCTTAAAATTTCTTAAAGCACCCCACTGTGCTCTAGGCTTGGAATCCGTCGATTCGTGGCGAGTCAAGCCGTCAATGTCAAGTGCACAGAGGCGGCGACGACGTCGATTGCCACCGAAAATCAAGACGGACAGCCGCAGCCAGATGGACAGATAGTCAGATGCTGGCAGAGGTTTCGAGATAAAAAGTCAGCGGCACAGACGGCAAACCGCCCACGCAGAAACCCCCCCAAAAAAAAGTAGAGCCAGGGATGCATGACATATATTTTGGACATACTTTTGGCCATAATTAAAGTCTTTCTTCTTGGTTAATAGTTGTTGTATTACTTTAAGTTGTAACTATTTTTATAAGCTACATTTTTATGATAGAACTCGACTCCCTGGCTTACCTTGCCGGTGGCTTCGAGGGACCACTTCGTGGCGGGCGCCATTTTCGACACAAATTGAAAGTGAGCCGCGAAAAAAAAACGCTTAACTCAATAAAAGACAAGCCAACAGCAGCAGCAACAGCAAACAAACAAATAAACAAACAAACAAACAGGCAGCAGCAGCAGCAGCAACAACTGCAACAATAACAGGCGCAAGAAGGGCGAAAAGTTTATAATAACAGCGGACACAAATTAATTTTGCAAGCCTTCGCCGGCGACACAAATTGCCGTGTCATGTCCAGAGTTGAGTTATATCTCTTTTTTTTAAGTATTTTTTTGTATTTATTTAACCCCAAGAAGGTGGCCAAAGAGCGAGAGAAAGAGAAAGAAACGAGAGAAAGAGAGGTTACAGCGGGAGAAAGTCGGGGAAACAATTTACAGGCAGAGGAAGTGAATATTACTATAAAATATTTTTTTTAACTAAGAAAAAATGTTGAAAAATGTAAAAGTTAATAATAAAAACCGCCATAAGCAAGTTGAATTAAATTATAATTTTTATTTTTATTTTTACTTTAAAAAATCTTAAGTTAAATTGCTTGAAAATATTTATTTGTATAGCTTTTGCCTATTTCTTAGTTAGAATTAATTTAAGACTATAGTTCGACTTTTTAAGTTACTTTTAAACAATTTTATAATATAGAATCTTTATTGAAAAATATTTTACATATTAAACTTCTGGTTTTTTATCTCTTTCCTCAGATGCCTCCCCTATGGAGAAAACCCAGCAAGAGAAAGAGAGAGGTATGATCGAGGAGCGATCTCTGAATCGTAATTACGAACGACGCAGCAGCGTTCGTCTCTCCCCCCTTTTTCTGGCCTGGTTTTTTTCGGGCAGGTAAGCTGGGGGACACGAACAGGTAATTTCCACTAATTACGAGGCAATGAGTTGGTAAAAGCCAAAGCAAGGGGAACTGTCTCGCAGATCTTTAGGCGCATGATTTGCGTTTTGCTTTCGAGTGTGTTAACGGGCAGCACAGCAAATTAAATCTTTTTTCTTTCCTTTTTGTATAAAACTCTGGCAAAATCAAATGCATTTTCATAATTGCACTTGTGTCTTAGCTCCTTCCGTTCGGAATCAGAAAAAAAAAGACAGAAAACAAGGGAAAAAAAGCGGCTATAATAAAAATGCAAAAACATAAAAGACATTATGTTTGAATGCGCCGCGCGATACGCGATTTGTATACACAAAACGCCCAACTGGGGCGTGACCTCCTGTCTAGACATGGAAAGCTGTCACTCTGCAAATTATTATCATAAGGCAGAAAAAAAAAAAAAAAATAAATATAAATGTATAGAGGTAGCTCCAAGGAATAAATAAACCATCAAAGGTAGTTTCTAGGCATTTTTAAAGTCTTCTTAAAAGGTTTTCTTAGCAAGCACTCCTTTGTAAGTCAAGACAAAGGCCAGGCTTGATGAAAAATTAATAGAAATGTGTTATTTGTAGCTTAAAGATTAAAAAATATTTTAATAAAATTAAAAATAAAGGTTTGTTACGGTTATAGTTTAAAAGTAATTACTATAATAAAAGGGAAAAGCTGGGAAAAAGGCTTCAGATATATACACTTTCTGTTTAATTATAGTTTTAGCTTAATCCCATTTTTAAGGAAATTCTATTCGAAGAAAAATGAATACTAGTAATTAGAAGATAACGTATGAATTCATGCAGGAGTAACCTATGAATACAGGCATGCATTTTCTAATGAGTTTCATGCATAAATAACCTATGAATTCAGGCATGATCTTTCCTATGAATTCATGCAGGAATAACCTATGAATTTTGGCATGATTTTCCCTATGAATTCAGGCTGAATTACGTATAACTTCAGGCATTTTTCTTATGAATTCAGGCTGAATTACGTATAACTTCAGGCATGAATTTTCCCATGAATTACCTACAAATTCAGCTATAAATTTAACATACTTTCTTTTATTCCTAAAAAATACCTTCGTTTAGTAAGTTTTTTTATTTTTATCTCATATGTGTTTTTACCAAACTGCCCCCACATTCGTTTGGCTTTCCATTCAATTGCTGGACAAGGGCTTTTGTCATATGCTCCATCCGCAGATACAAATGTATCCTTCGGTATATCTTCCTCAATTTATCCCTCCCCTTTCCCCCATTATTTTTATTTTCGCAAGGACACTTTTTTTTTTGCTGGCTTGGTCAAACTATTTTGAATTGTAGTTGGTAGAAGGAGAGTATTGTTATATATTTTCTTTTAGTTTTAGTTTCTGGATTTTAGTTTTTTTTTTTAGATGCAGTTTCTATGGAGCTTTTACGATTCCGTTTTTTATTTAGTGTTTGTTTTTGTTGTGTGTGTGTGTGTGTCTGTGGGTGTGTGTGTTTTGTTTGTCAATTTCACGCTCTATTTGTGAGGTTTGCTATTTGCCTTTGCCTTTTTGTTTGATTTTTCCCATGTCTGCCTTCTGTTTTTTGTGTTTTTCTGCTTTTCCCCTGCCTTCATTTTTTATTTTTTTTTTGTTGATTTCTCGTTCTGTCTTTGATATTTTTGTACTTTTGACCAATTTGCGGCGCACAATGCAAACAAACAAGCCAACACATGGACACAAAGGCACACACATAGATACAAATGTATCTGGGGGATGCCTGGTATCTCTGTATGTGTATGTGTGTGTTTTCTAAGGGACAAATGATTGGCAGCTTTTCAATATGGCGCTAATTGAGTTTTTAATTGTTCGACTTTACACTTGTTGACTTCCTTTCTGGGCGAGTGTGCGAGTATCTAACATTTTGCTTACCTTTTTAAATTTTAACTAAATATTCTTAAGCGCTTTAAAAGAGCTTTAAAATATTTGAAATATAAATCTTTCAAGTTTCCTTATTTAGTATATTTTCAGGGTCAAATTAAATTGATGCAAACCCTATCTATATACTATATATATATATATATATGCAACGCTTTAAGATCGGTCTCCCCCTTGAGTTTTTCGGCGCATCTGCCGCCGCTTCGCTTGAAGTCTGTGGGGCTCATAAGTATTTATAATTTGATACGACAAAAACATCGTCGGGCGGCTGCAAAACAGCAATCAAAATCAGGGATGCTCCTCGAGTGGCGCCCGCCCCCCTCCCTCCGGACGGTGCCCCCCGCCAGCGTCGTCGGTTAACCCTCTTTGCAACTGGTTTTAATGGCTCCGTTATTTGCCGAAGACTCCTTCTCGTTCGCATCCACTCGAGTTGAAATAATTTTAATTTAGTTGCTCTCGGCCGGGGCGAAACTATATAAACAGGCTCCCGGCAGGAGGAAATCGAGTACACTGGGAGCAAAGATTAGCAATTTTAGGGATCATTTTAAAATTATTAAATATTGGGAAATTTAATATTGAATATTTAAAGTTATTTTAAAATTTCAATAATAATAATAAATGAGTTAAATATAGTTTAATTTTATATAATGTAGATTTATCTATAAATATATATATAATATAGTATCAAGTACAGTTTGAGCAAAGATCTTGAACTAAGGAAACGTAGGGAAAATTCTATACTATCGGGCTAAAGTTAAAACTATTTTCAAATTTCAACAATATAATATATATGTTAAATATACTTTAATTTATTATAAAGTAAAGATTTTAATACAGAATAAAATATCAACTAAACTTGAAGCAAAAATATTCCTCGAGCTGAGTAATTTTTAAAAACATTTCAAGTGTCCTTAAATGGAGAATTAATTAACAATTTTATGGATAATTTGTAAGCTTATTAAATTGGGAAATTTAATATTGAATATTTCAAAGTTATTTTCAAATTTCAATAATATAATAAATTTGCAAAACATTCTTTCATTTTATATTATAGTGATTTAAGTAAATGATAAAAAAAAAACCAAGTTCACTTGAAACTGAAGTCTTCCTCGAACTGAGAAATTTTTAAAAAAATTTCAAGCGTCCTTAATTGGAGAATTGAATATTTAATTTATAATTTGTTAGTTGCAATAATAATGCAATAATAAAATATTTTATTTATAGTATTAAAATTTAATTAAATATTGTAAATTAATATAACACATTATCGTTTTAAAAAGCATAACTATGCCAAAAAATTAAATTATTTAAATTCAAAAAGCTGGTTGTTATGTTACATTTAACATTTATCAAATGATCGTATAAAAATATCAATAAATATTGATTTACAAAAAATAGAGTGAATATTTAAGACATTTTTTTTTAAGAATCACCATTAAAAGCTTAATAAAATAATAAGATATCGAATAAAAATAACGATAAATATCTATCTTTATCAAAAGGCAAATATTTAATGTTTTTTGAGGGCTTTAGCCAAAGTCAAAATCAAATATATTTAAATTCACCTTTAAAAGCTTAATAAAATAATAATAAAACATTTAAATAATATTTTCTTGCTAATTGTAACCAACTTTTATAAATTTTAAAAGGAATCGAAGTTTTAAAATGATCACAATATCAACAAATTTATTATTTTTTTATTAATCTAATTTATTAAACTATTTAATCCGTATACAAATGAGTATATTTTTGTTTTTTTTTATGATCGATTTCTAATCCAATTTTAATTACAATCAAGTTTTTGTAGAAATACGACTAGATCAACTCTGCTGTGGATGCTGATAAGGAAGAATATATTTCCTCACCTCCCGACTTTTGAATAAAATTATATGCTTTCAAAAAAGAATGTAATGTTGAAGCAATTAGAAGTATTTGAAAAAGTCCCCGTCATTAAGATGAATACTCTCTGAAAACGAGGATATATATGCAAAAAAGGCTCACCCCGTTTGAATTATAATATATAATCCCATCGATGGCTGCCATGGAAAATATAGGAAAGAATAAAAAAAAAAAAATAGGGAAGATTTCTTGGCAGTCTTCGATTGCGCATTCTTCGCTTTTGTGGCATTTCATTCATGGACAGCGAAGTTTTTGCAGCTGCACTTGTCTGGCAGAGTAATTAATTTCAATTTGCAAAGTTCACAAGTTGTTCCTCCCCAGCAGCCTCCTCCGTAGTTTTTCCTTTGTCCTTTGTCCTGGATTGTCCCAGGAAGGGGCAGCCTGCACCCCCCCCCCCCCCCCCCCCCCCTTGATCGCCTGGAAAATCGCCTGACTTTTGTGACAAGCTGAAATAATTGTGGTGCATTCGGATGAGCTCAGCAAAAGGACAACAAGGACAACTTAATATGCATGGGAACCCCAAAAATACGAACTACGAAATACGGAATACGCAATGCAAAAAGGGAATCCCCACCATTTACACAAGCTGCAACTGGAAATTCCCCAAAAACTTTGCGGGACTTCAATTTTTTGAGCCAATTCTCTGCCGGATGTCGGGACGTTAGCCATGTGACAGACGAGGAAACTGATGGGGCATGGAGTCCTGGGGGCATGGGGGCATGGAGGCATGGGTGGTGACCTCGCTGCAAATGCTATAAATTTATTTGCAATAAATTTACGACCTTCTGCAATGCAGGCAATTGCAACTACAGAATTAGAAACAGCAACAAATGACAATTGAAACATTTTATTCCCATTTGCCCCGGAATCCTCTCCTCTGTCCTTTTTCCTCTCTGGAAGGATCCCAAGAATACGAGTGGTCTGCTAATGAAGATAAATGCGTAATATATCGATGGAAAGTGGGTTCGGTTCTGTTATTTTTTGGGGTTTACCAAGGACAGCTAAGCTTTATAACCTGTTAGAGCTTATATATTTAATTAATAATAATTTTCTGTAATTAAAAACCCCAAAGAAAACCGATTCCCCAGATCAAAATGATCATTTGTCGACTATTTTTCATTATTTATTTTTCCATTTATAGCTTTTTTTCCTGCCTTTCCTTTTCCCTACCAATAGAAATATTCAGAAGAAGTCTAGGTCCAAGGAAAACTAAGCCACTATGTGTGCCATGTGAATTATGTGAGGGGCTAAGGGTTATATTTTATGGGTGCGGGTGTATGTTTTTTCTTCCCTTCTCTGCCTCTCTTTTTTTTTATTTCTCCCTTCACATTTTTGGCTGTCATAATTTACAACTGCTGGAACGGAGACTGTACCCCGATTAAATATTGCACTTTCTGCTAGAAAATTTCATCAAATATGTATCGAATTTTTATTTTTTTTCACCTAAGCCGCCATAATTTGCCAGTTCCTGCAGGATTAAAAGTAGGATTAAAGAGAGCGTACTTAAATATAGATTAAAGACAACTCTGGTATTCGAAAATTATAGGTCAGTGCAGCTAAGCTAATTAAAAATGCATTCATCAAAAAAAATGCCACCAAAAACAATAATAAGAAGCAACTTTTTCGATAAACGGACTCCTGGTATTTCCCAAACACAAGCCAGACATAAATCTTTATTATCACGAAAACCTGGGACTGAAAACGAAACGAACCGATGATAAATACGGAGTCTGGGCCTGGTATTAAGATATAAGAATATATCCCAAGATGGATGCCCCGTCCGATGAGCGTGAGACATCAAGAGGCGCCCCAGCTTGCTCTCCAAATTCAAATGGAACCTAATTAGCCGGACAAGGGACAGTGGGCTCAAGTACTCAGGCTTATGGTTAAATTATTATAATAATTTACTGAGTAGAGAAGGGGTAATTTGTTAGATGTTAATATCTAAATTATTTATAAATTTAGTTCTTATAGATCATATACAAATATTATTATTTTGTTATGATTTTTTAGCAATACAAATTTTACATCTTACAATAATTATTTTGTTTAGTTCGACTTCCGGAATGTTTAAGATTCTTTTAAGGTCAAAATATTATTTATTATTATTATATTAATGAACATTGCAAGCTGGACAGAGAAGGTTTAACTTCTTAGCATAGTATTTCAAATATTTACAACTTTAGTATTTATAAATAATATTCAAATAAAACTACATTTAAAAAATATATTTAATTTCAGATTAAAAGCTGTGATACTTTTATATGATTTAAAAAGATTACAAGCTGATTATTTAGCAAAATATTACCTAATTTCTTGATTTATGTTATGCAATATAGTACACTTTTCCAAGAACAATTATATTTAGGAACCATGCTTCACCATAATATCTTATAAAACATTTAAGTTAAGATCTTCTAAATCGAATTTAAGTTTATAAACTGAATTCCTTTTATATTAAATGGACTCACAATATTAATAATATTTAATCATAACTATTTCATATTATTAGAAATAATTATTTTATTTTGTTTATTAATTATTATATATAATTATATATAGTTATTACATAATTATTTATTTAATCTTTGCTCCCTTTTTAGTTGAAACCCTCTCTTCCTCTTTCCTTTATTAATTTAAATTAATTAAAATATTTTTCATATATACTTGTACCACTGTGCGGCTGCTTTATGAGTTGATTCTAATTGGAGTCCCGGACCGGCATTTATGAGTGGCTGGAGCTGCTGCGTCTGTAGGATTGGGAGGAGGGGCCTCTTATTCCGATTCAAACTCTGATTCGGAACCTAATGAAGTATGCCAGGGATTCTCTCCCTCGTTTTTCTTATATTTTTTTCTTTTTCGCTCTCATGCCACGCTTTCATTAGCATTCGCACTAATTGTCCTCGGGGCTGGAACAGTTTTTCTTTCCTCACATGCCCCATTCCCAATCCCCATCCCGATCGCGATAGCTATACCTATGCCATTCCTGTTAACCATTCGCTGTTACCAATTCCCTTTACCATTCCCCCGTTTTCCGTCTCCGTCTCCGTCTCCAACTGCTGCTGATTTGATTGAAACCAAAAAACAATCACAGCTTGCTCCAGCAGCTGCTAATGAAGTCAATCTCATCAATGCACATTGCGTGCTCATTTCCGCTTTTGATTTATGCTCCAGAGAGAATCGCCAAAGTGCGACAATGATAACATAATGTTACAAACTGCAAATACAGTTGGGAAATTGTAATATATATACAACCTGAAGGATTAAGCTCTTGACAAGCCTTTTAAAATGATTTCAAGTTTGTACAAAAAATATAACTAAAGAGATTCATTGAAGTCGAATATATTTATAATATGATTTAAAGTTATTTAAACATAAATAATTACGAATTTGGAAATGCTTCATGGTTTACTTAAAGGTATACGAATTAATTTAATTATTTTTCTAGCCTAGCTCTTAATTTTTTGTCTCAGTGCAGTCAGCACAAGGAACTGTGCCAGGTGCTGATTTCGCTGGGGGTTCCCCTTGGTCTGTTTGATTGATGATGTGCGATTGCACAAACAATAATTGCGAAATTACAGTTATGTTCTCGAAAGCGGCAGAACCAAAAGTGTTTCCCGAAAACGGAAACGAAGCCAACCGATGACGATTGAGATTGATGGCAAATGATTGAAAGTGAAAAGCGAACGCTTTTAATGTGCAATTAACAAACTAACTAACTTAATGTGTAAATGCCAGTTTGCAAGGTCATTAAATTGTTTTACAGAGAGAGAGAGTCCTTTGGCAGCTAAAAGTAATGGGATTTAAGTAAGCAAAATATCAACATTCATTCCTTGCTAAATTTATGAAAATAAAAGGAGAAATATCTTTGAAAAAGTTAGGTTACATAAATTAATGATACACTTTTCGTATATTTTTATTTATGCATTTAATTTTACACTTAATTTTAAGGAACGATTTAAAGTAAGGCCAAATAATGTTAGCAAAATGCATAACCTTCGTTTGTTGCACATTTCTTCGATTGCCTCTTGTGAACTCTCGATATCAAAGCCACCGATTGATTGATTAATTCACCGCACTCATCAATCATGAGTCACTGCATCTTCAGCAACTGTCAATCAAATTATAGACAAAAAAAAAAAGACCCCAAGAAATTTCAGTAGTTTCTTGTTTTTTTATTATTATTATTTTGTTTTGTTTTGTGTTGCTTTACTTATATTTTCGTTGGTTTTCGCTTTATCAGCAGGAAAAAGGCCAAAGAAGCTGAGCCAGCTGGGTGGCGTGGTACGGGCAACAATTAAAAGCAGCCAAAAACAAAAGGAGCAGCAGGACGATGATGATGAAGAGGAGGACCAAATAGTGAACAGGATGCGGGCAACAACAATTAGGTCGCCCATTGAGCGAGGAGTGAAGAAAACCGGGGGCTCTGGAGTAGGGAATACCGAAAGATTCGCAACAAAAATCTGCTCAATCACTTTTCACTTAACCCAAACACAAGAACTTCAAGTTGAAGAGAGGAGCGTAGAGGAGAGCAGAGGAGAGGAGAGGCGGGAAAGGAGCAGAAAAAGCTCTTCTGCGGGCAGAAGAAAGAAAGAGAGAGTGTGAGGGCAAAAGTGATGTGTGGGCTTTTGAACACCAGCCAAAAGAGAGACGGACTTACGACTATCTCATACTCTCTATAATGATCTCTGAATATTTATTAAATCAAAGATTTGGGTCTTCGACAAAGAACGAAGCTTACCGAAGGTAGCCGAAGTGCCTAAGCGTGAGAGTCAATTCTCTCGGGTTGCGTTTCTTTAGTGCTCTCTTTATACTGAAAGCAACTCTAAGATAGCAACTCTACACTCTCCAAGCACCCGTTTTTCTCTCTTTCTCATTGTGCACTCCTGTGACTCTACTCTCTGCTGTTCAATATGACACGAAGTTTGCCCAAGAAAGACATAGTGCTTAAGCATTTCTCTCGGGTTGCCTTTTTCTGTTCTTAATGCTCTCTTTATACTAAAAGCTAATTCTGAAAAAGCAACTCTACGCTCTCTAAGCACTCAATTTCCTCTCTTCCTCTCATAACGTTTACTAGCAGGTTCTTGGGAACTTCAATATAGAACGAAGGCTACCGAAGAAAGCCAAAGTACCGTAGCGTTTCTCTCATGTTGCCTTTCTCCAGTCTTAATGCTCTCTCTTTATACTAAAAGCAACTCTGAGAAAGCAACTCTATGCTCTCTTAGCACCAGTTTTTCTCTCTCTTTCGTTTTGAGCAGCTCTGATTCTAGCTTTTTGTAAGAAGAATATACCCAAAACGTTTAAAGGGTAACCACAAGGAACACGAGGCGTCCAAACAAACAAAACAACAACAAAAGCAACAACAACAGCAAGCTGGCAAAAAGCAAAAGCAAACTGTACGTGTATGATGATATGCAAAAAAGGCCAGGGCATCGTGAGAGGGTGTGAGGGAAAGCAGCAGCACATGTGCTGGCCACTCACACTCGCACACACACCATGGCACACTTGATATTTAATTCCTACTCCAAAAAGGAGAAGAAGCAGCATCCGCTGGCGAAGAAGGAGAAGAAGAAGCGGCAGCAGCAGCAGCAGCAGCAGCTGAATAAAAGCGTTGGCTACGTCAGCATCAAAAGCAGCACTTGACCCACAAAAAAAGCAAAAAAAGTGAGCGAGTGGCATAAAGGAGAGCCGAAAATGTGTTGTTGCTGTTGCTTGACCGAAAAATGTTTGCAAGCAAGCAAAAGCCAAGAGGGAGCCGAGGCAGCAAAGACACAGAGAGTTGCCCTGCGATAGGTTGCGCTGGCAGAGTGAATTAATCGAAATAATCGAAGATATTGAAACAATTAAAGTTATCGAAATAATCAATATAATCGAATATAATTGAAGATATCGAAATAATCGAAGATATAGAAATAATTGCAGATATTGAAATAATCAAAGTTATCGAAATAATCGAAGATATTGAAATAATCGAAGATATCGAAACAATCGATGATATCGAAATAATCGAATATATCGCCTTCCCCGGCGCTTTTCCAAATACTCAAACTACACCCATTAAAGTCAAAGTTTGCTTGATATGACTGCGTGATTACATTTCAAGTTTTATGATACATACGTACATACATACATATGTAGATATATAATTATATTTTCCTATTCCAAAATCTTTCCTTAAAATTAAAACAAATTAATTATCGATACTTACCGAATACTGCTTGAATCTTTTGTGCTCGCATCTTATATTTTTAAATTTCTTATGCTGCCTTGCGATAATTTCGATGGAAAAAAATTTAAGAACTATATGACATATACAATTTTTAGGTACATAAGATTTAAATGTAATATATTATAATAATATTATTTGCTTTACCCAACACCATTTTCGATTTTCCGATATTTTTCGATATTCTTGAGTTTCTTGTGCTCGCATCTATCGCTCCTTTCTCCGAAGACTCTCCACCAAGCAAAAATCTGATGCAAAAACGTTGGCCCAGACTTAAATGCTCATTAAAGTGAGGTGGGGGGAGGGGTTCGTTGGCCCCGATAAATACCAACCGTCCCCGCCTGACCCCGAGGAGAAAATTCCCCCCACCTTTTGCTGTGCAAGCAATGCAATTTGTTATTGTATTTTTTTCTCTGATTATTTTTTTTTTTTTTGCTAGCATTTCTAGCTAGAAAAAGGATAGAAGGATCAATGTGTGTGTGTGTGTGTTTGGGGGCCGACTTATTGGCAGTTTCGAATGTGTCAGCAGCAGGTACCACCACCACGCCCCCCCCCCTGTGCCCCCACCACTGCCTGGCTGCTGATGATGAAAGTGCGTCAAATGGTTTTTTGATTTGCTTGTTTGCGTAACTGAGCCGCAGCCTTCCGTGCCTCCATCCTTCCCTCGGTCCGTCAGTCCTTCGGCGCCGCCCAAATCCTCCCTCCTAATTGCGTATGCGTGTGCAAAGGCTCCAAGATCCTTGCGTAAATTTAACAAGTTCGCACTTGAGCCGAAAGCAAAGTGAAGCACAAAAACTACGCCAGCCAAAAGGCAAACGGTGAAGAGGGGGAAAAACAGGAGGAAAAGCTGAGGAAAAGGAGCTAACTAGATGAAGAACGAGTGAAGAGTGCACTGGGCGAAAAGCTAAAGACATTTTAGTTGGTTTAATTTAGTTTAAAATGGTTTAAAAATTACAAGAAACTATAAATTAATTTTAATTTTACATTATTTAAAAGCTACTTTAATAAAATCTTAAATCATAAAAGATAAACAGAAATTCCCTTTTCCTTTTTGGATACTTTAATTATTTTAAAGAAACCTTGTTTACAAAAATCTCCAGAGATTTGTAGTTTTATTAACCAAGAGATTTATTTTCATAAACCTTCATAATACTTCTTTATTTTTTGTGCATAAAAAGTAGCTAGGGAGCAAGTCTTTCTTCAGGATTAATTTGATTTAGATGTTCAAGTGTTTTGCCTCAAGTTCCCTCGTTCTTCTGTCTAATCCCTTCTTTGCCGTCGAACTATAACTTTTCCGACTTGTTATATACTCTCGGCGAAGTTTTCTTATGTGTGCGCAGTAGGGTCGAGTAGGACGGGCGCAAAAAAAAAAAAAAAATCAGAAAATTTAATGTTTAGGTGGAATTTATGTTGAAGTTTCTGGCTAAATGTGTTAACTCTAAAAATCTGAGAATTGAATACGTTGTTTGAG
This sequence comes from Drosophila punjabiensis, assembly GCA_008042585.1. Classification (NCBI taxonomy): domain Eukaryota; kingdom Metazoa; phylum Arthropoda; class Insecta; order Diptera; family Drosophilidae; genus Drosophila; species Drosophila punjabiensis. The sequence goes on from VNJR01003765.1 coordinate 143,204, forward strand.
TTTGTAAAATATACATAAATAGTTTAGCTGTAATATAATTTATAGGTAGAAAAGCTGTTAATACTCTTATGTTGTTCATCTTTTTTAAGAAGGATATTGATGAGAGAGAGGGGAATACGGAGATGTCATCGATATCAGCTATAAATACAATATAAAAATGATTAATATTTTCTACTTAATTAATTATTCAAAATTTTTTTTATTTGACGCCTCGAATTTCGCTGTTAATCAAGAATATGTATGATTTATAGGACATGTTTTATAGAGTAGGAAATGACTCCTTCACAATCATAAATAAAAATAAATAAATAAATAAAGAGACCCTATAATTAAGTCTAAAAATATAAGTAAAAATGTATTATTATTATTGCCAAAAATTGATTATCGAATTCAAATATAATAATCATCTAATCAGTTGCATCCTTTCCCTGAGTCCTTCCCCACTCCCCAAACTTTAGTTGGGCAACAAAGTTGCCGTTGACAGCTCGCACCGAAATCAAGGAAAAGGGGGAAAAATAAAAAGAAAAAAGAGGCAAAAATTAAGGAAGAAAAAGGAAATATATGTTTTCTTTTAAGCCAATTCTTTTATACCCTTTAAATTGGTTTATAACCTAATATATATAAATCGATATTTTAACGTTTATATGAATGTGTTATTTAGTTTGTGTCTTTTTAGAATTATTTTTAGTTCGATATAACAGGAGGAATATCGATAAATACCACATGCATACATGACAAGGTTACATTATCGATTTATATATCGAATTCTGGGTCAAATATGGATACAGTTTCAATTTATTGATGTACCATTCAAAGTATAAAATTTATACTATAAATTCTATTTAAAAAACCATTGCAAGTACCATATATCGCAGTGTTAAAATACCGATTATAATAATTACTTTTTTGTTAAATATCGATAAATATCGATAACTCATTAATTGTAGAAATGCAGTATCAAATATGCAATAAAACATTTTATATAGTAAACCAATCTCGATATCTCCCTAATAAAAAATGAAAAATCCTAATGATTCCCACAGCTCTTCAATCGATTAATACCCTTTGTCAGGGTATTAAAAACACTTAAAACGCTGATTTACGTCACGTCTAAGACAGGCAACAAAAACAACAACAACGAAATCCTTCCCCAACAACCGCTGACCCCTTAACCCATAATTGAATGCGGGCGAGATTTTGGGGGTTGGGGTTGCATATATATCGGGGATTTCCCGGAGTAAGGGATCGTTACAACGCACAAAATCTTTCTTTCCGGTTTCCAACTCTTTTTCTCTCATTTTTTTTTTTTCTGTTCATTTTGGCAAATTGACTTTTGTGCAAGAGTGCAATGAGGGAGAAGGGAGAGAGTTAGTGTCAAGGGGGAATGACGGGGCTACAAATCGATGAGGTGTTGTTCACTCCACCTCATTTATACCCTCCCACCCTTTCAGCATCGGCCAACTCTTGTTCACTTTTTTTTTTCTCACTTTCTGGTCTTTCGCTTTGACAGCTGCAAATTAATTAGATTTAATTATTTGCCTCATTCCCGTACCGCCGCTCCGCCCGAAGTTTGTGTCATGTCCTTGTTGTCCTTGTACATTGATTGAGCCTAATTAACTGTACTTGAAGTTTTGTACGCGCGCTCTGCGAAATTTCAATCATCCATCAAAGCCAAATCAGGGCTTCATGGGGGGGCGCAAAAAGGGGGTAAACTGGTTGAATTAGTTATATAGGAAGGGGGTGAGGGGTGAGGGCTGATTGGTTCTGATTGCAACCGGGTTCTTTTGCTTGTATCTATTACAATGGGCTGCAATTATGAAAGCCCGTCGAATCAATCAATTAATTTTCTTATCTGTAAGTAAGGATAATGTCGGGAATGGCACTTATTGGGGTTCAAGAACGGGGTTGCTGGCTGCCAAAAGGGGTTGAGTAATTATTAAGGTTAAAGGTGGCATCTAGAAAGGATTTATTGATCAAGTCGTTTTGCAATAAATTACTATTTTTTAGTGTATTTTAATATTTAGATTTTAATATCTTATCATTTAAAAATTATAATAAAACAATAATTCTTTAATTAATCAGTTGATTTATCTAGAGATATAGCCTTGCAATGTCTTTAATGTCTTTACATTATTATATATATTATTACATATTTTTTTTACATAAAGATATTCTTTAAGAACCTATATTTCTCTTGTATTTAATCTCCCATTTGACTTATATAACAAAATATCATATTACTTGTGGCACCAATTAAATAAATAACTGAAATAAGTGACACACTTATTGAGCTAAAATATTTGCTCAGCTTTTGGGTAATGTCAGAGCCAAATCTTTGATTGATTTGCCTCGTTTTAAACTAGAGCTGTGTGTACTTCTTTTGGTTGCGAATTTATTATTTGAAGCCGGACAATTTATATCGTGGAATCGAGGTTTTCTGGGTCGTCATTTATCAAACTCCAACCAGATATATAGTATGCGCATGGACCAAGAGTGCTCTTAAACACTTTATATATATATTTATTTTTTATTTTTTTTGTAATTAGTTCACCAAATCATTTATCAATCAAACAGCGGTAATGTGTCAAGTCAGGCTAAAAAAACTAAAGCCAATGGACAACAAAAACAAACAAAACCAAAAACAAAAAAAAACTAAACAACAAAAACAACAGAAAAACTTGACGAAACTGTGAACGACCGCACACACCAAAAAGCACTTGACAAGTGTGCCAAAAACAGAAAAAAAAAAATATATATAAAAAAAAAACAACGACAAGGTCGCCACTTGTGAGCGAGACCCACCCCCCCTCACCCCCTTTCAGCCCACCGAAAATTGGCTTACAATTGGTCTTGTAAAGCAACCGAAAAAGTACTAAGTAAATCAAACGTCAAGTGGCCAGCAGCAGCCAGAAAAGAAGTAAAACAAGAAAGGAAGCTAACTTCGGCACGCCGAAGTTCGTATACCCTTGCAGATTCCAATTGTATAAATTATAATCTATCCAAATATAATATAATATGAACTACTTTCATATACATACAATTTTTACAGTTTTACATTTTTTTTACGTTTTTTCACATTTTTACATGTAAAATGTAATTTTTCTCCACGTTTACCGATCGTTTGTATGGCAGCTATATGATATAGTCGTCCGATTCTTATGAAATTTACAACAAAATTCTGAAAAAATATGAACCACTAGTATCTAAAAGTAGAAGAAATTATGTTGAAAACTGACAGAGCTATAATTTTTTTTCTGAAAAGTTCACGACCGTTCCTATGGCAGCTATATGATATAGTACTCCGATTTTTATAAAATTAAATCCGAAAATCTAGAATAATATATATAGCTTATAACCGAGAGTTGATCAA
>VNJR01003766.1:0-20659 GCA_008042585.1 Drosophila punjabiensis
CTTGCAGGGTATTATAATTTCAGTCAGAAGTTTGCAACGCAGTGAAGGAGTCATCTCCGACCCTATAAAGTATATATATTCTTGATCAGCATCAACAGCCGAGTCGATCTAGCCATGTCCGTCTGTCCGTCTGTCTGTCTGTCTGTCTGTCCGTTTCTACGCAAACTAGTCCCTCAGTTTTAAAGCTATATGAATGAAACTTTGCAGATAGTATTCTATATACTCTCACTCGTACATAAGTCGGAACGGGCCAGATCGGACTACTATATCCTATAGCTGCCATAGGAACGGTCGTGAAATTTTCAGAAAAAAAATTATAGCTCTGTCAGTTTTCAACATACTTTCTTTTACTTTGAGATACTAGTATTTCATATTTTTTCAAAATTTTGTTGTATGTTTCATAAAAATCGGACGACTATATCATATAGCTGCCATACAAACGATCAGTAAATGTGGAGAAAAAAAATATTTTACTTTACATATAAAAATGTTAAAAAAAATGTAACGAAAATGTAAAACAGTAAAAATTGTATGAATATGAAAGTAGTTCGTATTATATTATATTGGGATAGATTATAATTCACAAAATTGGAATCTGCAAGGGTATACCAACTTCGGCGTGCCAAAGTTAGCTTCCTTTCTTGTTTTCCTTTGCTGTTGTGTGTTGCTTCGTACGGAGCGAAATTCCTCCTCTTCGCGGCTCGAACACATTGTCTTGCTCTCAACTCTCTCTCGCTCTTTTGCTTTCGTGCTCATGCGGTCCTTCGTTTTTGTCTCCGTCTTCATCTTCATTTTCGTCATCTTTATCGTCCTCTTCACCGATATCCGTTAGCTAATGTTCGTCGTACTTTTCCACGTCTTCTCTACCCGTCGCTTACACACACTTATGCATTGTTCTAAATGTGTGCATGCAGATCAGCATTGTGTGTATGACGTCGACGTCGTTTTTATACCCTTGCAGGGTATTATAATTTCAGTCAGAAGTTTGCAACGCAGTGAAGGAAGCATTTCCAAACCTATAAAGTATATATATTCTTGATCAGCATCAACAGCCGAGTCGATCTAGCCATGTCCGTCTGTCCGTCCGTCTGTCTGTCCGTCTGTCCGATTATACGCGAACTAGTCCCTTAGTTTTGAAGCTATATACTCTCACTCGTACATAAGTCGGAACGGGCCAGATCGGACGACTATATCATATAGCTGCTATACAAACGATCTGTAAATTTGTTGAAAAAAAAATATAACTTCACTGTTTTTTAACATATCTTGACCAACTCTTGGTTATGAGCTATATATATTACTCTAGATTTTCGGATTTAATTTTATAAAGATCGGACTACTATATCCTATAGCTGCCATAGGAACGGTCGTGAAATTTTCAGAAAAAAAAATTATAGCTTTGTCAGTTTTAAACATAATTTCTTCTACTTTGAGATACTAGTATTTCATATTTTTTCAGAATTTTGTTGCAAATTTCATAAGAATCGGACGACTATATCATATAGCTGCCATACAAACAACCGACAAATGGGGAGACAAATTACATTTTACATGTAAAAATGTAAAATATGTAAAAAAATGTATAACTGTAAAAATTGTATGAATATTAAAGTAGTTCATATTATATTATATTGGGATAGATTATAATTGATACAATTGGAGTCTGCAAGGGTATACAAACTTCGGCGTGCCGAAGTTAGCTTCCTTTCTTGTTAGTTTTAATTTTATAAAAATCGGACTACAATATTATATAGCTGCCATAGAAACGGTCGGGAAAGTTTTAGAAAAATAATTATAACTTTGTCAGTTTTCAACATAATTTCTTCTACTTTTAGATACTAGTATTTCCTCGCGTGTATCGGCTTCAGAGCGTGTATCGGCGCAATGCTGACGAACAAAAAGATAACAGCCGAACTGAGTGGCATTCATCACACAAGATTTTTGAAGAGGTGCACACCTCAGAAGAAAGTTCTGTCTACATTGCTGTAATTAAAATGGATGACGTACTAAAAGCACTCATCAGCGAAGACGTTAAAGTGGTAGCATACGTAGACGACGTAGTTCTCCTAACATCGGGAACATTATCCGATGTAATCAGCGAATTTATTGAAAAGGGCGCTTATAAAACTTCATTGAGAGGAAGAAGCTTGAGGATTGGGCATCTATCCAAGCAAAACGGATCTTATGCTCTGCACAAGAGGAACAAAGATCCGCAGTCTTTAGAAAAACCACTGATGGGTGGGATAGAACTAGAACTATTACAGCAGGCAACGTATCTGATACGTATCATGGATACGAAACTGACTTGGAAACTTAACATCAATAAAACAGTGAAGAAAGAGAGCATAGCATTTTACTTCTGTGTGGGAAAATGGGACATTCATCGCAACTTCCTGATATGAAGGGAATGAATATATATATATATATATATATATATATATATATAATATTTCCCTTCTTATCTGATATATATATATATATATATATATATATATATATATATATATATATATATATATATATATATATAATCATTCCCTTCTTATCAGGAAGTTGCGATGAATGTCCCATTATATATATTATATATTATATATATTTTTATACCCTTGCAGGGTAATATAATTTCAGTCAGAAGTTTGCAACGCAGTGAAGGAGTCATCTCCGACCCTATAAAGTATATATATTCTTGATCAGCATCAACAGCCGAGTCGATCTAGCCATGTCCGTCTGTCCGTCTGTCCGTCTGTCTGTCTGTCTGTCTGTCTGTCCGTCTGTCCGTCTGTCCGTCTGTCCGTTTCTACGCAAACTAGTCCCTCAGTTTTGAAGCTATCTGAATGAAACTTTGTAAATAGTCTTCTATTTACTCTCACTCGTATATATGTCGGAACAAACCGGATTGGTCAACTATATCATATAGCTGAAATACAAACGATCCGTAAATTTGTTGAAAAAAAAAAATAAGTTCACTGCTTTTTAACATATCTTGATCAACTCTCGGTTATGAGCTTTCTATATTTTTTAAGATTTTTGGACTTAATTTTATAAAAATCGGACTACTATATCATATAGCTGCCATAGGACCTGTATTGGAATTTTCAGAAAAAAATTATAGCATTGTTAGTTTTCAACATACTTCTTCTACTTTGAGATACTAGTATTTCATATTTTTTCAGAATTTTGTTGTAAATTTCATAAGAGTCGGACGACTATATCATATAGCTGCCATACAAACGATCGGTAAATGTGGAAGAAAATTACATTTTACTTTACATGTAAAAATAAAAAATGTAAAAAAAATGTAAAACTGTAAAAGTATATGAATATGAAAGTAGTTCATATTATATTATATTGGGATAGATTATAATTCACACAATTTGAATCTGCAAGGGTATACCAACTTCGGCGTGCCGAAGTTAGCTTCCTTTCTTGTTTTTAACAAAAATACATGATGGAGTAATCAACGACCCTCCATCGATTCCTGAGTTTGGGTTTGGCTGAGTGCACTCCGATTCTTATAAAATTAAATCCGAAATTCAGCAATAATATATATTATTCATGGAGGAGAGTAAATCAAGATATGTTAAAAGACAGTGAAGTTATAATATTTTTTAACACTTTTAAGGATCGTTTGTATGGCAGCTATATGATATAGTTGACCGATCCGGCTCGTTCCGACATATATACGAGTGAGAGCATATTGAGATAGTCTTCAATAGTTTCATTTAGAAAGTTTTATTTAGATAGCTTCAAAGCTGATTAACTAGTTCGCGTAGAAACGGACAGCCGGACATGGCTAGATCGACTCGGCTGTTGATGCTGATCAAGAATATATACACTGCTTCTTTCACTGCGTTGCAAACTTCTGACTAAATTATAATACCCTGGAAGGGTATAAAAACTATAACTTCACTTTGAACATATCTTGATTAACTGTTGGTTATAAGCTTTAAAAATTATTTTAAATTTTTAGATTTAATTTGATAAAAATCGGACTACTATATCATATTTTTATAAAAAAAATTATAACTTTGTCAGTTGTCAACATAATTTCTTCTACTTTGAGATACAAGCATTCTATATTATTTAAGAATTTTGTTTTAAATTGCATTAAAATCGGACCACTATATCATATAGCTGATATACAAACAATCGGAAAATGTGGAGGTAAATTACATTTTACTTTACATGTAAAAATGTGAAACTTTAAGAATAATATGAATATGAAAGTATTTCATTTTAAATTAGAAAGGGTTAGATTATAATTAATGGAATTGAAATCTGCAAGGGTAAACACACTTCGGCGCGCCGAAGTTACCTTCCTTTCTTGATTTTCGTCAATTAAATTATTAAAAATTTTTTTACGTTGGACTGTTCAAAAGAAAACATTTTGGTCGCTGTTCTTTGCTTACCAGCACTGTAAAGCGCTAAAATCGAAGCTTGCAACATACCCTTTTTTCTATGAAAATCAATAGTTGCTACATAGGTATTGAAAAACGAACCGAAGTATGAAGTTACAACAAGACTATTAAAGGTGGAGATGTTCATATTAGATAAGAATACAAATTGCATAAAAAAAATTTATAAGTAACTTTAAAGAAAATATAAATATGGAAATATTCTTCTTTCCATAAGTTAGATAGAAGGGGAATTTACAATTACAGTTTAAAACTTACAGTTTTGCATTTTTCTGTACATTTTCCGATCGTCTCTATGGTAGCTATATAACATTGTGGTCCAATCATCATAAACGTAAAACAAAAATTCGGAAATATTTCAAAATGCTTATATAGAGTATATAAGATATGATGAAAAATTTGTTTTCCTGTAAATTTTATTATAATGGCAACTTGATGATAAAGTCGGCCGATCAGGGCCGTTCCGACTTATATAAAGGAGAGAATATTTCGAAGACTTTTTAAAAGTTTCGTAGAGATAGGTTTAAAACTGAGAGTTAAGTTTGCATAGAAACGGACAGACGAAGGACAGACAGACATGGCTAGATCGACTCGGTTGTCAATGCTTCTCAAGAATGTATGTACTTTAAGCGGTCGGAAATGCCTTCTTCAATGCGTTATAAACTTATGACTTAAATAATAATATCCTGCAGGGGTATAAAAAAATAAAAATAACAAAAAAAAAATCAAATAAAAAAGGATCGTAAAGTATAAGCGGTATTCGATTTGATACACTTTAGATTAGCAGCCGGATGCCTTATCCACTATGCCAAGAAGTCAAGCAGGCCCCGAGCAAGTAGATTGGAAGTAGAATCGAGCAATGCTGCTTTCACAGTCAAAATGCCGGTTCTATTACTGGAACCCGCCAAACGACACATGACATGCCCCCTCTATATGATTCCAAACTCCTTGGTGGAACTCAACTACAATAATTTGCCTATTTACTACTATGTTTGGTCGGTAAATACCATTGTTTTATGCATTTTTAGATCAAACCAGTCTATTTGACTTATTAGGTTATGTCAGGATCCCGACTCAATCACACGCCCAATTTGGATTTTAAAGCAATTTAATCTGTGTTTTAGATCACCTCCTTTAGATCACCTCGCTTAGTTGTACCATCAAGGTCATAGGCCTGCTCTAAAGTTAACGGCAAAATGGCCGTGAGCACTTATTGCATTTTTGGTTGGTGGTTGGACATGATGGACTACAGAATACAGTCCTGTAAGTTGTTTGTTTTCATCTTCTCATTTTCGTTTCCATATAGTCCCCAATTTTAGCCTATTAATTAGAAAAAAAAAACGAAAAAAAAAAACAAACAAACAAACAAAAACCGATTTAAGACTAACAATAGTTTAAACTGAGCTTTCGGGGTCTACTGAATTATAACTTGAGCAAACTATCATAAATGGCTCATTGAGGGAAAACTTTGGGAGTAAAAAAATTTGCGAAAATTAACGATTCGAAGAACAACGAAACATGATATTATTATAATAAACTAACCATGATGAGGGTCATGGGATTGGCCGCGAAGTTGCCAGGAACTTTCGAGGAGCTGCAAAACTTGGGACCTCATCGCAGCGATAAGTTTAATGGCTTCCAAATCTTCGCAAGCAAGATACTCCTTTCTAATTAACTATTTCTTTGGATAAGCGAATAGTGAATTACCTGCGGAATACCGCACCATAGCGAGACTTTTTTGCGGTATCAGAGCAATATTGTGTCCGACATTATTGAAGTTTTGCCGTGAGGATATTAAAACGCATGGTTTCCTCACCAAAGAGAAGATCACGGTAACCGTTAAAGAAGAAAAGGTCATAGCCTTTCTAGTTTAAAATTCTTAACAAATACTTCTTGATTTTGGTATTTGTTTATTTTGAAATGAATTTTTTTGTATTTAAACAAACGCTATTTGTTTGGCTTGCGATTCTTCCTATGGTTCGAGTTCGTGCGAAATTCCTCAACTCCTTCCACATTTTTCGTCCATAGCTTCAGAAGTGGCTGAGGGCAGCATTGCATCATTTGTCAGCTGCTAAGGTATTTTTTATATTTGGAGGTGAAACTTATTCGATAGTCCGAAAATCAAGTGGAAATCGGAAAAAACCGTTGTTATCGAAACAAACTTACTTTGAAAGCAAACTTTCCCACCACTAGCCACCTATACGAAATCTATGTAAAATAACGGAATTTTCTTTAAAACACAATAACGCAACAACGCAGCCTAGTGTAAACCGGTCCTTTATCTAGAGGGAACTGTGAAATTAATGTAGCTAAGGAAAAGTGGGCAGTTTAACAAACCAGAAATAAGTTTACGAAGGAACACAATTCCACCAATTTTTAATGTGGTGAGTATAATGGCATGATAAATGGCTAGACTAAATGATGTTGAGCAAAAAATTAGCAAATAACCGTTTTTAAAAGCAAACCGGAATGCAAAGCGAAAGGGTTATTGGGTGCAGTTAAATGTAATACAGAAAGCAAGTTTTCATAAAAAATATATGTTTTGAATGCAAAAATTAAGACTAAAATTCGTAAGAGAAACAAACATTTTGGTGAATCGCAGCTTTAAACGATGGCATTCTCTTTTTACTTTGCATATTTATCTGCATTTACTGATCATTCATGTAGCACCCCAAAGAAATGTGTCGTATGGCGGGTTTCAGCTTTGCTTAATTCTACTTCGAATCTGGTCGCCCGGGGCCTGCATGCCGCCTATATTTATTTTTTCCATACTCCGTATGGAGTAGAGCTAAAATTTTATCAAAGAGTATAGAACTATATAGAGAGGGCATCTACTATGGCAAGGGGAAAAAGGGAGACAGGTATTTGTTCTATTTTTTGCTTTCATTTATTGTGTACACAATGCATAGATGTAAGTGAGGCTTGTGTGTATGTGTGTACGAGCCCGCCAACAAATTTTGAACGAAATTTCGTTTTTAATTTTGCTCAAGCGAGAGACACAACTTTGAAAGTACAAAATTTTTTTCCATTGTGCATTTTAACTCGATCTGTGGTCGTGCTGGTTGAAGCGTTGGTTAGCAATGTCAATGGGGGATCGATCCCTCGCAAATACGGTTTTAAGTTTTGTGTGTGTGTTTTTTTTTTTAACTTTTGTTTTTTTTATTTTAAATTACATAAGCCTTAAAATTTAAAAACTTGTATTAAACAAAAAACATTTCCTTGCTATATTGTATTATAGTTTTGAATCGTTACTAATTTAAAATATATGTAAAGTATATAGCGCGTTAAAACTTTTTCAGTATCTTTTTATACCCTTGCAGGGTATTATAATATCAGTCAGGAGTTTGCAACGCAGTGAAGGAATCATCTCCGACCCTATAAAGTATATATATTCTTGATCAGCATCAACAGCCGAGTCGATCTAGCCATGTCTGTCTGTCCGTCTGTCCATCCGTTTCTACGCAAACTAGTCCCTCAGTCATATGAAAGTAGTTCATATTATATTATATTGGGATAGATTATAATATATACAACTGGAATCTGCAAGGGTATACCAACTTCGGCGTTCCGAAGTTAGCTTCCTTTCTTGTTTTTAACGTTTATTCAACTTTTTTAAATTAATAAATATAAAAAAAAACTAAAAAAATATATAAAAAAAAACATTATAAAGAAAGCAAATAAAAAACTGAGGGACTAGTCTGCGAATAATCGGACAGACGGACATATGAACGGACTGGCAGGCGGACAGAAGAACGGACAGACGGACATGGCTAGATCGACTCGGCTGTTGATGGTGATCAATGCATACTTTATAATATATACTTTATAGGATCGGAGTCGGCTCCTTCCCTGCGCTGCAAACTTCTGACTAAAATTAAAATAACTTCTATAAGAATAAAAAAAATAATAATAATAAAAATACAAAAAAAATTGATACCCAAGGTGTAACTGGTATTAGATCCCTTACGTTTCAGCTTGGTAGTCCGATGCTTTAGCCACTAGGCCAAGCAGGCGAGCAGGCCCCGGGCGACTAGATTCAAAATAGAATCAAGCAATGCGGGTTCCACAGTCAAAATGCGGGTTCTACTGCTGGAACCCGCCAAACGACACATTTTTTGTATGACATGTCCTCTCTATATAGTTCTATACTCTTTGATTTTAGTCAGCTAAATCTCCCTATATTTCGACTGCTGACCTGTGTGGCCGGATGTTAGGATGTTCATCCAAAAATCCATAAGAAATAATCGCGGCAGCTGTGATTGTTCCTTTAAATATAAAACAAAATTGACTTTAAAAGTGCAGCATTCAGATATGGAAGCTTATAACCGTTCAATTAAAGTATCATTTGGGCTATGCGCAATTGCTGTGGCGATGGGGAAGGAAGCCTCCACTAAAAGGAAGCGTAGGTCTCCTAAATATTGAGTAAACCCATATTTAAAGAAACACGGCTCTAAGGGCCGAAGATAGTAACTTTTGGCAAGACTCCAACTCAATACCCCAAGACGCAGTTTTGACAGACCTAAGAGCATGCCTTTCCAGGTTAGTTGGCAAGCTATGTCCGCAGGTGTTAACATTGTTGCATAAGAAAAAAAATAAATAGATACAAAGTACAAATTAATTATAAGTTAAATATTTTTCTTGATTTGAATCACCAGCCACTCTTTCCCACGCACTTTTTGAAAAATTTGAGTCGTAGTGCTCCTTGTGGGAAAGATCCCACAGAATTGGTTCTCCTTTGATAAGATGATTTAAATTAATTTTTTCTTCGCTGAAAAAGCGGCTATACGGCTCCTATTTGTGGGACTCGTATCCATTTTCGAAAGGGGGCAGTCGAAAGACTAAATATTATAAACTTTTGTTTTTGTTTTCTTTTATATATTTTTTTTTAGTTTTGTTTTATAGTTATTAATTTTTGTAACAGTTTACTTTTTGTGTTTTTTTATTTCATTTTATTACGTATTAAAAAAAAAAGATACTGAAAGATATTTTAAATTAGTTAGTAACGATTCAAAACTATAATACAATATAGCAAGGAAAGGTTTTTTGTTTAATAAAAGTTTTTAAATTTTAAGGCTTACGTTATTTAAAAAAAAAACAGTTATTTAAAAAAAAAAACACAAAAAAACTTAAAACCGCATTTGCGCGGGATCGATCACCCATTGACATTGCTAACCAACGCTTTAACGAGCACGACCATAGATCGAGTTAAAATGCACATAGGAAGAACCTTTGAGTTTCAAGTTGTTTGTCTTTCGCTTTAGCAAAATCAAAAATGAAATTGCGTTCAAAATTTGTTAACAGGCTCGTACACAGGTACACTTACACCTATACACAATAAATTAAAGCTAAAAATATAACAATTACCTGTCTCCCTTTTCCCCCTTCCCTACAAGCGTAGGGCAGGCAAAGCATAGTGGATGCCCTCTCTATATACTCTTTGATACTAGTTAGAATATAATATGGACTATCTGAAATATTGAATCTGGCCCCAGAATTTTTCCTACACGCCAGGCTTCACAAATCAACATATATTTATTTAAAATGAAAGAAGTCGTTCTGGATAGAATTTACAAAGTTGACTGTCTGTCTTTAAAAATAAGCTTTGAATTATTTATGTGTCGAAGCTGGTTTTGAAATATGGGAACCAATTATACTATATCCTAGTACTTTCATTTATAGAATATATTATTTAATTGTGGAAGGTTTACTTTACCGCAATCATATTCACTCAACAGGAAAAAAGATACGGTTACACTAATGCGGATACAGAAGCGCACTTAAATTTCTAACTGAATTAGTTAATTGGATTTTTTATTTTAACAAATAATTTAAAAATTATTTTATGTGGATGAGTTTACCGCTGCTGCTGTATTTGCTGCGTTACTGATTTTATGGACAAGGCGTGAGTGTGAATCTGCATTAGCACTTTACCAATGAAGAATAACAGAGAATCGAAGCTTCGACTGGCAGACGATGGGGTATGTAATTGCAATTTGTATGTGTTTATTCACTCAGGATAGATCAAGGGAGAAATTAAGATTAAGTTGGCGTTGGCTGTAGACCATAATTGTAGTATATCTTAGGTTTATATTTTAATTATTCTTTTGGAAATTGGTATGAATATTCATTATTCACTATATGGATGTATGTGTATTTGTTGTGTAAATTTATTTAAAAATACCTTATAGGTAATTTAGTGTAAATTTGTGAGTTTATATTGTATATTTATAGTAAATATATTTATTTATTTATTTATTTATATAAAGCTACCAAATGCTTTAAAGCAGATGTTAACTTGTGGGAAAGAGCATTAGCTGCTTTGGCCTACCGCTCATCTGTGTTATTACATTTGTTGAGGTGTTAATATAATATTGTTATAAATTAAATTAAATAAGGTTGGTTTTGTGAGATAGAAGAGGATTTTGTTTGAGTTTGTTGTTGTTGGATTTGCTAGAAGATGGACAGGGCTTTCATGGGAAAAGGATATAGATCTTGTTAGGGAAAGTGCAGTGCAGTCTATTAGAATGTGTTGGATGTCTATCGTTGAGGTATTGCAAAAGGGGCAGGTGCTTGTTAGGGAATTATTCATGTAATGGGCGTTTGTAGCTTGTGTGTGTCCTAGGCGTAGCCTATCAATAATAATTTGTTTTTGTCTATTGAGGTTTGTGGATTTAAAAGAAAAATTTGTTGGGGTGTTTAGTGATATCTGTTTGTACCAATGGATAGTTTGTCTTTGTAATTTTTCCAGTTTGTCAGTATAATATTTGTTTAGGTGTTGTGCGATGTCTTTGGTGTTGAAGTTGTCTGTGAATATAAGGGGATATTTGTGCGTGTTCTTTGCTGCTGTGTCTGCTCTCTCATTGCCTTCTATACCGATGTGACTCGGGATCCAAATTAGTTATTTTTGGATCGAGTTTTGTGATTATGTTTCTTATTGTATTGGGGTAATATGAGTAGTTGTTTGGATTTGTAATAGATTTAATGGAGGATAGGGAGTCGGAGCATATAGCAAATTTGCCTGGTGTTACTTAGTAAATTTTTACAGCTTCATGAATGGCTATCGATACGCTAAAGAGGACGGAAGAGTAGTGGGAAAGGAGTCCAGATTTGATAATGTCAGAATTATTGGTTACATTGTAGCTCACTATATCGTTGGCTTTTGAGCCATCTGTGTAAATAAATTTGTAATTGTGTACGGAGTTATTAATAGAATGGAACAGGTGGTAGGTTATAGGGGGAGTAGTGTTTTTGTTGTATCGGGAAAGGGTAGTGTTTGTGACTTTAAGAATTATTTCTGGATTGTATTTTTTAGAAGTGTAGCTTTTTGCTGGGGAGAATGGAAGGGATAAATGTTTGCAGGAGTTCATGATTCTGTCTAATGTGCTAGGGTATCTCTATTTTCTTTTTGAGGTTTTGGATAATTTGCCTATTGGCGAGTCATGGGAAAGAATAAGTTTTGTTGCGAGTTTACTGGTTAAAAATTTGCATCTGTTTTCAAGAGAATTAATTTTTGCTTCAATTAGGAGATTATTTGTGGGGGTTGTTCTAAATGCCCCAAGAGCTGCTCTTATAGCGGCATTTTGAGGCGTTTTTAGGCGGTTTAAAATGGAGGTGGGAGCTTTCCCGTATATGGGAAGGCAGTAGTCAATTTTGGATATGATGAGGGAGTTAACAATTTGGATGAGGGAGGTTGTGTTGCAGTTGTATTTTCTTGAGGACAGGTGTTTTATGATATTAAGGGGACGGGAGAGAGATAATTTCAGGTTGTTAATGTGAGGATTCCAGTTGTATCGTTGGTTGATTGTGAGGCCGAGTATTTTTGTTTGATTAGTGGTTGGAATGTTGATGGAACCTGTGATGATGTTTGCCCTGCAAAATCTTTTCCGGCATATGTGGAGTAGTTGAAATTTATCAAGGGAGAGTGAAGAACCTGAGTAAGAGCACCACTCTCCGATTTGATGGAAAAGAGTTGTAAGGTTAATTTGGGGGTTGTATTATTATGTGAAAATCGTCTGCATAGGCCGCAAATTTGAGTTCTTTTGAAATGGAGATAATTTTGGTTAGGGAGTTGTATGCTATGAAAAAAAAAAAAGAATAACTGATATAGGGGACCCTTAAGGGATACCGTTGTCAAGTGGAAAGCTTATAGAGAGAAATTTGCCGTTTTTAACTATAATTTTTCCGGTTCGTCATGAAATTTCATACGTATTTAATAATGCGGGGACCAAGTTTCCATTCTTCGAGTTGGTGAATGACAGAGTGGATGCCAATTTTGTCGAAAGCCTTTGCAAAATCGAGAGAAATAATAGAGATATGTTTTCTTAGAATCCAGATCCTTATCTGGTAGCAAGGTGGTCCACATATAGAAGGCTGTCTTGGACAGACCTGCCCCTTTTAAAACCAAATTGGTTGTTGTGAATGAGTTTGTTTGTAAAAACAAACCACCATAACATATTCGCGATAACTTTGTCAAGTATTTTCGCTATGCATGTGTTAAGGGAAATGGGTCGGTAGGAGTTGGGGTTGGTTTGGGGTATATTGGGTTTAAGGATTGGTAGTATAAGACTTAGTTTATAGGATTGGGTAATGTGGGAATCAAGGATATATAATAAATAATATATTTATATATTTATTAATGTGGTGTAAATTTTGTACGATGGATGTAGATCAGTGGAGTGTAAGTATGTGAGTGTAAATAAATGCAAGCGGTGGGAACTCAGCAAGCAGAAATGCACTGCGAAATAATCTGAATGGAAATTTAAATTATGGCTTATGGCTTTTATTTAAACACGTCCTTTCGGAATATTGGAAGGCGTAAAAATTGTAAAGAAATTTTGTATACATATGTAATTTTTTTAGGATTGGGGAAAATATATATATCATATTTATTATTTCATTTACGAACATTTTATGCACTTAAATGTTGAAGATTTGTGGAGTGACTGTATTGGAAATGTGTGTTTTCTTTTTTTTTAATTCGTTAAGTTTATTTGTTTAACAAGTTTGGTGCATGGTCCCCATTGGCCCCAGTCCGTGGAGGTACCCCCTCAAGCACCCTTGTTCGCTCAGGAGTTGGGTCAGGTAAAAATTAACCTGGCCATGCTTTCTCCAGATCCACGCCTATAACCTAAGGACGAGCCGGTGGGTCCACCGGCCATTTGTCGATGACTCCAATCGGGATTGCCTGGCCGAAAGGGTGGCAGCCTTGGCAGCGGAGTGCGTCAGCTTCTTTTCACCCATTGGGAGGGATCTTCCGTACAGCCGCCCAAATAGGTTGGAGATCCAGTGAGGGGGGGGGGGTTCCATCTAGGACCAGCGTTGCCTGTCAGACACCATTCGAAAAACGCTGTATACAACCCAAGTCATATTTATTTTCAGAAGGGGGCGTTTTGTGCATGGTTCATACACAGCTGCTTGTGCAGCAAGAGGGGGGAGGTGAAATGCAAAAAAAACGTTTGTCTCTGCAAAGTCAAGCCTATACAAAACCAGATGAAAGAAGAATGCAAGAAATAACTGTTCTTATAAGAAAGGAATAGGCATATGAAAAGATGCTAATCAGTTGTCAGAAGTATTTGCACACGTTTTCGGCGAGTTAAAATGGTTTCCACAATGCAATTTCGTCATTAGTGGCGGTTCGTTTGCTCTAATAAATTTAATTCAGTGAAAATTCAATTAAAGTAATCGTTTATCTTTTACAGTTATGAAAACAAAATGCCTAAAAAAAGGGACTTAACCCTTGAGCTCCAGGCTAAAATTGTTACTAAGTTCCAAGCCGGTATCTCAGCAGCTGAAATCGCTTAATTGTATAAAATTTCAGAAATGTCTACACCACCTTTGGCATCAATAACAGTTTGTAGTCTTTTAGTTATTGATTTAATTTGGACCATATGTCCTCAATTTTAGCCATGACTCCGACGCATTTTCTATTTTTATTAATGGTTTTTTCTTTTTTTATAAAAGCAATAACTTTTTCGATGATATTTACGTCTGGGCTTTGTGGGGGCCAAGGAAAACACCGTCTGATTAAGGTCGCTCAAAAATTTGGTCGATATCCTCCGGTTGTGGCATGGAGCGTTGTCCTGCTAACATAAACCAAACTAAGTTTTGTGAAATTACTTCTGACGCGAATAAAACGAGCGCAAAGACTTTTGACAACTGATAACCTTTTTTTCTTTTGCTTTTAGCTTTGTCCTGTGAACCACTATATTTCGCATTTCTTTTTGTGTTGCTTCAGCATAGATCAACCTACGCGATAACATTTATTTTAGGAAAATTATTCAACAAAGACAAGAATAACTACTAAAAAAAGTTCGGATGTGCAAATAATTGTGTGTTGTGAAAATAATTTTGACTTGGGTAGTATATGGGCAAAGCGGCGATCCGCTGCATGACATTCATTCCCCGACTGTACGATGGTGTCGTCATTCCATACGCCTAGACAGGGGCAGTATACAGCCAAGTTGTTCTCGTCACGCTTGTTAGGAGTAGTCCGCTTCCTTCGTTGGGTCCTCTGCAGTTCAACATGATGAGCTTGCATATGCGATGTGCTCGCGAAATCTGAGCCTGGTATCCAGTATAACGCTAAGGTGATCGCTCTCGATGACCACATTAATATCGTCGGCGAAGCCCACGAGTTCGGCCGGGCAAGGAGAGGCGCAGCACTCTGTCGCACACCGCGTTTCATAATAGCGGTGCTAGTACGAATCCTTGGGGTACCCCGCAGGAGAGCTCCGTCCGCATCGTCGGTAGTGGCAAACTCCGCGTAGAGCTGCACATCATCTTTGAAGGGCGACTTCAAAGCTAGTTAGTGCCTCCATGATGGAGCACCATCTAGCCGTGTTGAAGACGTTATATACGTCCAAAGTTATAACTACACAGTTCTCTTTTGAGTCGCTTGTCCACCGATTGCCAGCTATTGCCGATTCGGCGATATCTACCACCTTGGACGTCGGATGCTTACAGGGATGCTTTCAGGGTTTCGGCGGCAGTACCAGTCTCTGCAACTACTATCTAGACGGGAAGACACTTTTGAACCAGCCTCTAGTGAACAGCTCCGCAAAGAGTTAAGTTTGGAGAGACAAAACGAGCCTCAAGGTCCTATTGTGGATGTTTTCGTGGCCAGCGGTCTTCTACGCGTTTACCCTTGCGGCCGCCTTTTGTGTCTCCATGAACGGAGCGAAGTCTGCCAATAAGTCTTTGTTGGGGAGCTTTCGGACGTCCATCTTAGGGAACAGATGGTCCTCTATCCGCCTGGAGCAGTTGATGCGCTTTTCTATGGTTTTTTTAGGCGCCCTCCTATGGGTCGTAGTCTACCGAGTCGCAAAGGTCAAGAAAGTCTCCTTTATTGCATCCAGCCTCAGTAGATGCCGCATGGCATCTTCCGTCATCTGATTATCGGCGCCAGAGATCTCTCTCCACGCCGTAAACTACTAAAAATCCAATGAGTACACCCTGTAGCTACCCACCGGTCGTGAGAGGCAACGTGGAGGATGCCGCAGGTGGGTGGCCAGGTTGATGAATGATCGGCATGATCGCTCGAGCCGAGCACAAGGGACAGGCTAGTTGCTTCAATCCCGCACTTCCATAGGGCTCAATTAGAGCTTGTCCCGAATCTGGATAGTTCGCTGAGCACCGCAAGATCGACGCCGCGCTCCCTCTTTGTCTGCGACAGCAAGCCTTGTGCTGCCGCACAGTGGTTTGGGTCATGCCTGTGTTGCAGCAACCTCTCTGGCGGATGCCAACAGTGGGAAGACGCGGCTGCTGGCCATTTGGCTAACATGTTTCAGTTTTTTATTGGCGCACTTTACGATTTTGTGCCCAACCTGAAGCAGGACTTGCTTCTGCCCCACTGAGCTCGTGCACCTGCTGGCGATGTGGCCCATCTCCAAAAATTTGAAACACTTTAGGTGGGAATCCATTTCCTTAATCGGGTAGATGAACCAACCGATCTTCACCCTGCCCAGCGTCGTGATGATATTCGCCTTGTTGGTCGGCACTGGGGCCATCGCTATCTGCGTCTTGAAGCGTCCGGCTCAGAAGCTACTAATTAACACCAAGTTGATCGGGTACAGGTCCCGCACCACGAATAGGGACTGGAAAGTGGCTGTTCGGATGGAGACCCTATCCCCTAGCTTACTGCCAATGTCCTCCATGAGCTTCTTGGCTTAATGTTCTGCTTCGGTTAGCTTTACCAGTAGGTCCCCCTTGGCTGCCCTTCTGGTCGTGAAGACCCTCTCGGCTATCACCTTCATCTTGCAGTTCTTGGATCGGTTCATCAGGCACAGAATCTCGCCGTCGGATAACTTCGGAGATGGGATCAGGATCCCCGCATATCTTTTTGCCCGCTGACGACGGACTCGCCGGTTGCTCCGAAGACGAGAGAACGTGTTTGTCCCAGCTGGAGTTATTCCCTAGCTTGGATCGTTTGGTCCCGACTTTCTGCCATTCCTTGCCGCCATCACCCGTCACCGGGGCAAAGCTCATTTTAAACGAGGTGCCCTTCAGAATGAATATGAATAAAACCTTTCAATATAACTTTTAGGGGTATTTCGCCGCGTGAGTCAGATATCTATTTATTGAATAAAGTCGCAACATGAATTAGGTACAATAGACTTAAGCCTAGCTATAGAGAGTGGATTGGAAGCTTAATGGGCTGAAGGAAGAGGGAGAGAGTGCACTGCATCACTCTGAATAAGCGTCCTTTTGGCGTGAACACATATCTTACAAGAAAATAATTTACAATACTCATTCCCACAAAATTAGTTAAAATCAAACGGTTTCGAATAATTTAATAATATGTTAACTATGTATTAGCAGATTAATAAATCTTAATTGTTTTTGGAATTTAAGGTATGTAATTAATTCGAATTTTCTTTAATAAAATTTAAGCTTTGAACTTTGTTCAAAATACAGAAAAAAAATATTTTATATCAAAGCAAAGTTATTGTGTCTGTTTTGTTTGAGACCACTCGCAAGACTGGCTTCCTCTTCATTTTTATTTGCTTAGGGCTCCTATAGTTCCTACAGTAATAATTTATTTTTGTTTCTGTGTTTTAGTACATACATAGGTTGCTCTTCAAATAAGAATCTTGTGATACACACATTTTTGCTTCATTATCAGGCCCATAAAAAAAAACGCAGATGGTCCCTTGACCCGTGAACGTGACACATATAATTGTTCATGGGAAAGTCACGGATGTTTTAGATTCAAATCATAAAGGGTTGGCCTTTTGATTTGTTGATGGTCATGGCAAATGCAAGGCCGATCGGCATCAAGCGGCATATCGGTTGCATTCATCAAGAATCGAAATAAGAATTTCCTCAGCTTTAAATTTACCTTTTCGTAAACCCATCTTAAAACATTTTTCGTAACATGATTACTATAAAGCCAACCTTTAATGTAAATTGTGAGGTGAACATCCAAGGAGTTTAAAAATGCACTCATTAATTTGTTTCGCAGTCAATAAAATTAAATAAATGCGTAGTTCCCATGAGCTGTTGAGCGCTCGAAGATTTTGCATTGCCAACCGAGCCGTTTCTTGTGATTCAAAAGCACGAAGTATAGCAATTTCTTGTTTTTCTCAGTCTTTTCTTTTGCAATGTTTCGTATTTTTCTTGCATTACGCAAAAGATTCCACTGTCATTATTTAATTCGTTTAATTAGTTAACTCGCCTAAATATTCATTGCAAAACTCAAATTTTTATTCATTCAAATTTTCAAATATTCATTCATTGAAAGAAATTCTTAGCAAATTTTTACAGTACTCAACTCCAAATATACACTATATAACTTCAGAACGGATAACAGATCTTCGCCTACTATTTTATAAAAATAAACAAACAAAAAATCGTTGCGATCTAACGCTGTCACGCCCACCCTACATGATTCTGTAGCCTCCTAGCTGTTGGTACCCGGAAGCCCTGTTGAAACGCTTCTAAGTCCTTTTGTTCCGCCTTACCGTCTTTGGGCTCTGCATGGTCCCCAATTGAGAAAAATTAAGCACTTCATAATTAAACATGCTATTGAATTGTACCATATATCACACGGTTGTCGGTTAACCAATAGCCGGCCATCTATTGATTACTTACTCAATTCAGTCGAAAATTATCGACATCTGTTAGAATCTTTTGGAGTTAACAGATAATTGTGAATGTCAATGAATTATAGACAAATAATTTGCAATAAAATAATATTGCGACTATAATTAAGTACCTAAGCTATTCTATCTCTCAAGTTGTACCAAAATGCACATTGCGTGCGAATTTGAACGAAATCTGTTAAGCGGTTTATGGGCTCATCGCCATTGCCAAAGTAATCATGTTACTTGTGCTTTTTTAGGTTTCTGTGGGGAAATATTTGTGTATTCAGTACATATCATGATTAGGCACCCAAAAATACTTGATAGTTGCATATTAAAGGTTAAATTTTATTCTAATTATTTAGGTCTATTAGTGGAAACAGTGATCCTCAAAGCTTGCGATATTCTTTTTGGCAACACTATTTTATACAGCTGTCTCATTTTTCGTGTTTTGATTCAGTTTGGTCTATAATTTAACCATGAATCGTCTTACAAACGAACAACGTTTGCAAATCATTATAATTTATTTTCCAAATGCGTACCCCATTAAGTATCGACCCACTGAAGCTGCTGTTTGGGCAATTGTGACTAAATTTCGCACCAAATTTACATTGATGGACATTAAACTCTTTCGTACAGTGCAAACTGAAGAAAATATCGCAGCTATTACTCAAAAATGTGCAAAATTTTGAGGAAAAATTTAGATGTGAAGCCTTTCAAAAAAACGACGACCTACCGACCTTGGAAAGTTGTCCGAAGGTCTACTTGAGCCATTTAGGCTCAATGGGTACTAAAATAAGCAAAATTGTCGGTTTCGAAGTAAATATCAGTCAGAAACTATTATCCAAAAAAAGGTCACAATTTGTTGCATGATTGGACCGTATTTCTTCTAATTTAATTTAAGGAGTAGAATCCGAATCCGCCAGAAGTTGCCCATCACGTCAACATTTTGAGATATTACGAAATACAATGTTTTTTTCTGCAGTTTTATCAAATTAGTACAACTATTTCGATTTAATTACAAATCTCAAATGATAATTGAAGAATATTTTTCAAGAAGTTATGGCTGTTCAAAGTTTTTTGCAAGGCAAAAAACAGACAGCCCTCGATAAAACGTTAAAAACGCATTCAACAGCGTTAAATGGGACAACATAATTGATGCTCTGCAAAGACGATTCCAAATCTCAGGTTACCTGATGCGGATAATACAGAACTATCTTGACAACCGACGACTAGTGTATCAAACAAAAGCAGGAGAGAAATGTATGCAGATAACTTCAGGAGCTGCGCAAGGATCTATACTTGGACCGGAGCTATGGAACATCAGCTACGACGAAATTTTCCACCTAGACATGCCTGAGGGCACGACCATCGTGGGGTACGCAGACGACATAGTCGCAGTCATTACAGCTCGAAACACCGAGTACGCACAGCGCAAGCTGACGCAGGTAATGACACGTGTAAAAAGCTGGCTAAACGCACACGATCTGAAACTGGCGGACGAAAAAACCGAGCTACTGTTAGCTACCAGAAAAAGAATCCCTCTAGAAATAGACATGACAGTAGGGGAAAACTTAATAAGGACGCAGAAGGTTATAAAGTACCTAGGAGTCAGATTGGACTCAAAATTGACATTCAGTGCACACATACAAGAGACGAGGAAGCGAGCGACCGAGACTACAAAGGCGCTTAGCAGACTCATGGCAAACGTGGGCGGCCCCTTACAATCAAGACGGAAACTCTTAATGGAGATAAACCATGCAATTATGCTGTATGGGTGTGAGGTCTGGGCAGGAACCCTTGAGGCAGCCTGCAGGACAAAACCTCTACTGGAGGTGCAAAGAACCATGGCTCTTCGAATCGCGAGCGCGTATCGAACAGTATCCGGCCCTGCTGCACTAGTAATCGCAGGCGCGATACCAATCGACTTACTTGCTAAAGCGCGAAAACGGATCTATGAGAGGCGACAGACAGGAGAGACGACGAGAGCGTTAATCGAGCGGACCAGAGAAGAAACCCTCCAACAATGGCAGGAAAGATGGGCAGCTGAAGAAAGAGGAAGATGGACTGCTAGGATGCTACCAAATCTGGTAGCATGGTCTACAAGGAAACACGGAGACGTGGATTACTATGTTACCCAGATGCTGACTGGCCATGGCTACTTTG
>VNJR01003768.1:0-32135 GCA_008042585.1 Drosophila punjabiensis
CGGCAGTCAGACAATTTGTCGTCCAACTGTCGGCATTGGAGGCACCAACGAGCTGCGAGCAACAGACACAAGCAGCAGCAGCAGCAGCAGCACCAGCAACACTTGCTGCACAGAGCAAAAAAATAGCACTGAATATTCCAGAATTATTTGAGAAAGATTTCACTTATGGCAGATTCATCAGCAAGTAAATATAAATAGAGGCCAGACTCTGCTCTATGTAACCTATGCTCCTTAAAATGTATTTGAATAAACCTCCCTGAATTTCTTCCAGTGTCGCTTGGCCTGATGTCCCAAACTGTAAGAGGAGAACCGGCGACAGGGCGACTTTTGGCACACGCAGCACGTGAGCCCGTCGTCATGGTCGTCGTCGTTGTCCGGCGTCCGCAGAGTAAAGGCAACCTGTCTGCGGTTGCTGCCGCTTCTGCCACTTGGCTGTCTTTATTTCTTATATTTTCCCCGCTTATGAGAGACGGCGTATGGGTTTGGGATACGGATACCATTGCCATGCCAGTCCCCAGTCCGTGTGGGTCTTAAGTCGAACAATGAAAGCGCTGAAAGCGGCCACGCAACCTGCAACAGTTTGCTGCCACCGAACGGGACACGCCTGCGGCACCTTCATTGAAACCCAAGCCAAGGGAAAAAAAAATACAGCAACAACCACACAAAAAAAAATGGAAATAAATAAAAAAGAAGGCTACCAGCTCTCTGGGAAAGCAGGGAAGACCAACGACAGAAAGGCAGTTCAATGTCAAGGTTGCCACCACTGGCTGCGGCTATGGGTCAAGGTCGCCTTGTTTGGCCATAAAAAACGCCCTCGAAAAAAGGGATACAACAAAACGCCTTCGTCTAATAATAAAAAGGTCAATGGGCTTAATTTAACCCTTTTTCGTCCTTCACGCCACGCTTTGCCACTTGACCCTTTTGCCCGAACACTGTTGCTGTTTTCGTTACCCGCCACAAAACATCCTTGAGTCAGTCAACCTAAAAAAAAAGGCCCTTGCCATCCGCATCCGTATCCGCATCCTTTTCGGTGTTCGGTGTCGTCAACCTTTTGTGACTCGTAACTTTGTGTTCTCTCCTCTTTTGGCTTTGCCTTTGCCTTTGACGCTGTCGTTGTCGCTGTCCTTTTATCAACTGTTGCTCGGGGGCGGCATTTGCATGTCCTTTTTTGTGGCGTCCCAGGGATATCCCCTTTTTCGGGCCAGACTAGTCTGGTGAGCGTCTGACAAGTCAGACCTCCGGAGAAAAGGTTTCCTTTTTGGCTGCACAGTTGATTGACCTGCTTGCTGGCCGGGCAGCAAAAGGAGAAGTTCAACGGAATTTGACTTGACATTCCTTTCTGAGTTTTCCTTTGCTACTGAGCTTCCTTTTGCCGTATGTCCTTTTTAATTAGTTGAGGAAAATTACGGCACTTGGAAAAGTAAGCAATAAATGTTGCCTTGAAAAACGAAAGAAGGTTTTCCTTTTATATTTAGTTTCTTTCCAAATTAAAGTTCGAACAAATAAACGAAATTAAATAAAAACTTTATTCCACAAGCTAGAAAGTTATATTCCAGCTTTGATTTAAATATATTTTTAAGAGTGAGTTTTAATATTAAAGAGATTATTTTCAAGTGAACATTTTGAGCCATTCATCCATGTCCTTAGTCCTCTCTAGATTTATTTCCCACAATTTAAATGCCAAACTGTGTGTGTGTGTGTGGTTTGTTGCCAGGGAAAAACTTCAACTCAATTTGCAAGTTCAATTTTCGTTAATTTTTTCTGTTTGACTTGTCTTTTTGCGTAATTAATTTTCTTTTGCCGGCAACAATGAAATTTACAACTTTTAACGCACACAGAAGCACTCGCACAGATACACAGAGGCACTGAGTTGCCAACAAAGCCGAGCACTTCCGTTTCCTGCACACACACACACATACACAGACTGACGCTAGCAGGAGACTTACAAAGGCTAAATTGCTGCAATAAATTTGAAATTCAATTTAAAATGAACATAAATTGCTTCAACTTTCGAAGCTTGTCATTTTTAAAAAACATTTTTCAACTAACACTGTGGCGCGCACACACACATAAATCGCATTAAGCGCTTTAAGGCACAAAAATACTGCCATAAAAATCGTTTGCTCGTTAATTTCTTCTCTCTCTGTGTGTGTGTGTGTGTGTGTGCCCCGTCGTTCTTCTTTTTTGTTTTCTATTTCTTTTTTTGTTTTTGTTTTTGTTTACTGCCTTCTTGTGTCTTACGACCAACCCCAGCCACACCCCATTTTCGCCTGGCTTTCCACCAACTTCATGGCCCGTACATAATGGCTGCTTCGGATTCAGCTTCCTCCTCCTGCAGATATATACGTACATTCATATATATATACACTTGATAAATGTGCATGGCAGCTATATTCGCACACACAAAACCGAATACATAGCACTACGTACAGAGTTCAAGATATACATATATACATGCGAATGCGTATATATATATTGTACATGTATAGGTATATATATAGCAATATTGGACAAAAAGTAAGCAAAGAAAATGAAGGCAAAACACTGGCAAGAAAATTGAACTCAATTGATACCCAGCGAAAGATTTGGTGATACCGAATAGGGATCAGTTTTATGTTGGGTGTTATAAAAATTTAGAAAAAGGTTTTTTTTACGTGGAGAAAATATTTGAAATTAATTTTAATATATAGTCTTAGCCTTGAAAGGGTATGCATTTAATTTTAAGTTTATTTTTTAGAAGATTAAATAAACCATAACTGGATTCAGCTATAATATAAGATGATTTTATGTTTGGCATTATTTAAATTTAGAAAAAGGTTTCTTTTGAGTGGAGAAAATATTTAAAATTAAGTTTATTGTGTGCTTTTAGCCTTAAAAGAGTATACATATAATTTTAAGGTAATTTTCTAGAAAAGGAAACTAACCACTTACTTGATTCAGCGGAATTTAAGTTAGACCCTTTTTATATTGGGTGTTGTTAAATTTAGAAAAGGGGTTTCTTAAGTGGAGAAAATATTTAAAATTACATTTAATATATAGTCTTCGATTTGAAAGGGTATACATACATTTTTAAGGTATTTTTCCAGAAGAGAAAACTAACCCAAACATGATTCAGTGGCTTAAACCAAACACTCTTGATTCTTTAGTTCAAAACCATTATTTATCAATTTTAATGTAAAAAATTCAAAATTCTTCCATTATACCCTACCTTCTAACCACTTTCCCAAAAAAGGGTATTCCACAAGTTGTAGATGGAAATGGAGGTGGCGATGGCAATGCCAGAGCAGTAAAGCTTTTCAATTGCCACCCCCAACACAAATGCGCGTCTATAATGCCTTATATAAACCAACTCGCTCTTACTCACTCTCTCTCTCTCTCTACCACCCCCTTCCACCCCCTCCCATGTGTGTGTGTGTATCTGTGTGTGTCTGTCTGAGTGCTCGCTGCTTTGGTGGTGTTGAGGTTGGGTGGTTTTTTGCAAAAGGGAGGAGCAGGAGGAGGGTTGGGGCAGGCGGGCGCGCTCGCTTTAATTTTGGCATGCATTAAGTACGCTCCTGGGGGTTGTTTCCCCCGTTATTATTCCATGGATATTTTTACTTTTCTCCGTATTTCATTTGCTTTTATTTTTATTTATTTGGAGTCTCCCCTCTCTCGCCTTGAATTTGCCACGTGGCTTTAAAATTTTCATTGCCTACTTAAGCGGGCATTTGGCTAATTGCTCGACCACATTTGATGTTGGCCAATAAGTGCTTCAGACTCTCTTTGTCATCTTTGATATGGTATATGCTTGAATATGATATTTCTTAAAGAATAGATTGCTCAAGAAACTGTAAAAAAGGTTCTTGGATTTTTAAATGAATTTCTAAGACGAAGAAATACATATTTTTATTTAGGGAGATATCAACGCCTTGAAGATATTAGAATTTTTATATAGAGAAATAATCGCTTGAGATAATGGTAACAAGTTTCTTAGAGTTTTAAATAAATTTCTTAGATGACGAAATTTTTTAAGGGAAATATTAAAGTCTTAATGACATTTTGGTGAGCCAAAGTCCTCTCATTCCAGAGGAAAGGTCCTGGAAATAGTACCAATAATATTTTTTTAATATTTAAAAATATACAGAGTCTGGAGAATGTTCTCATTTTCTCAATACAGATATAAATAATATATTTATTACGATATCTTATTAATATTTAAACACAAAATGCGGAAAAATAAATATATATTCTGTTGATTAAGCAAATCTTTCATATTTATCTACTTAGATACCCCTTTTTTCCCCAAGTGCATTATCTAGCCTTCTACTCACATGTGAAGTCTGCCAGACAGACACTCACTCACTCACTTACACACACATATAAATACACCCGCACACCCATAGAAGAAGACTGGCTTTTGTCTGCGATTAGTTGCAACCCTTAAAATGGCTGCATTGCTCATACGACCCGTTGAACGTGCTACGTTTTTGCCGGCCATTCCGCTTCGCCATTTTCCCTCTAGCTTTGTTTTTGGACCCCCATCCCCCCTCCTCCCGTCTGCGTCTTGTGGCCAAGTCAACTTTTTGCACACCAAGCCAGGCATACATACTGCAACTAATTTCCTTTGTTTTTCAATATTCCGTTGACTCTCTCTTTGTCCTGCGGCACTCACTCGCTCGCTTCGTTCGCTCGTTCGTTAGTTCTTACCCCCAAAAATTCGTCGAAGCTGCCAAAACGTTCATAGACATCATTGAAAATTCCGGAAGGAAGGGACTGAAATCTGTCTAGTCTGGACTCTGCTCTGCTGTCTGCTCGTCTAATGCACATTTGATGGCATTCGCTAATTGCTTGATTAGCAATGCGGTTCCCACGCCCTCACACCCCTTACACCCGCTTCAGTCCAAGGGTTGCTCTGCTGGAAACTTCAAACGATTCAGCGTTGATAATCCCCGAACCGAGTTGAACATAAATTATAATTAATAAAGGCAACGAACACGAACACACGCAGGAATCGGAGTCGCAGATGAGGATAAAGATGCACGCCCCAAGATCACGACCCAAGGGCGTGACTGCGAAAAAAAGCAAGGCAATATCGAAAAGGAAAGGGATAGGGATAGGGTGTGGAGCCGTAAAAAAATAAATTAAACATCAAGGCCAATATCTGCATGATCTGTAAATATAAAGAAATACTAAAGTCAGACTAAAAAGAATTAAAAAAGGAGGAAAAATAAAAGCGAAAGGAAATAGTTTAAACATTAAAAACAATTACAAGGGAAGAAAAAAAGCTAGAAGTTGGCAATTAATAGCAATTAAAATAAGCAAAAAATGAAATAAGATAGTTAAAGAAGCAGATAAATTAGAAGTTCTTTAAATATAATTAAAATATATCTAAGAAACTGTAGTTCAAACCCAAGATCTTTATCAACAAACCAAACAATTAGTGCTCTCAATTTTTGTGCCGCATTAAATTTCATTTTTCTCCAACTGCTCCCAGCATCGATCTCCGATTCTTCTACATTTTTTTTCTTTAGTTTTTTCTTCCATAAAGGAAACTTAAAAAAACAAAAAACAAGAAACCCAACCATTCGAGGCAAAAAGTAAACTCAGAAAAAGCTGAGAAGTGAACACATAAATTACAGACAAGCGAACTGCAACAAGAAAAGGGAAAAAAGCTGAAGCTGAAGTTGAAGTTGAAGAAGATGAAAAAAAAAGCCAGGCACAACATGGAAAAATGAAAATGATAAATTGCAAACTGCACATAATTATGCAATTAAAGTTCGACGTTGTACGTTGTGCACATTCCTCTTTGCTGTAGTTGTTATTATTTTTATTGCCGGGGCTGGGCTCGACGAGAACTTGTGGCAAACAAAAAATTAAAAACCAGGAAAATAGTTTACAACAACAACAACAAAAGGAGAGAGCAAAGAAAATCCGCATAAATAAAGGAGCAACAACGAAACTTACTGGACTTGGCCGATTGTTTTACCACTGATGTTTTTTTGCATTGCGGTTTTGCACCAAATGTAAGCCAGTTAAAAATACAAACAAAAAAAAAGGAAAACTTTTTCCCTGCTTCAAAAGAAATCTATTTTCAGCAGATGAATCGTGGGAAACTAGAGGGAAAACTTTAAAATAAATGCAAGGCTTATTAAAAAAGTGGTACAAGGTTCTTGGGGGAATCATTTTTAAGCCGAGAAAGTAGTAAATATTTTCTAAAGTAATTTAAGTTCTTACAAAATTAGCAAAAGTGTTTATTATTATTTATTCTGAGCTAAGATGAGGTTTCTTATTAAATTAAAAATATTTTACGAGCTTGCAAACGTGTTTTTTAAATTTTAGCAAATTTTCAAGCCCTTAAATAAAGAGTAAAAATTTTAAGAATTATGTTCATAAGAAGGAAAGCTCTAAAAAAATATTGAAATAATTTTTTTAACCTATTGTAAGGTTTCCTAACACAGTAAAATTATTTTGTGAGTTTTTAAATGGGTTTTTTTTATATTTTAAACAAATCTTCAAGCCTTAAAATAAAAAAAAAAAACGAATCTGAAAAGTGTTTTTAGTCAGGAAGGAAGACTTAAAAATTAAAAAAATTATTTTTAAAAGAAAGAAGGTCTTGAAAAATTATTTATTTATAATTTTATACAATTAAAAAATGTATATAATTTGTATAACATTTTAAAAATAACTTTCATAAGGAAAGAAGGCTTGCAAGTTTTGAAAAATAATTTTCGTAAAGAATAAAGGCTTGAAAAATCTTTGAAATAATTTTCTTAAGAAAACAATTTATTGTTCATTTATAAACCTCTAAAACTCAAAGTCTTCACTTCAATTTACTCAAAGATTTTCCAAATTACTACTCAAAACTTTCAAATATTTCCCAATTTTGTCCGCTGTAATCTTCATTACATTAAATTACATTTCAACAGCAATGAAAAAGTAAAAATAAAAATGTGTCCAACATTATTCACAGTCAATGGAGGCCAAATGTAAAGTCCTCCCGGCGAAATCGCATTAATGCATAAAAACACCACAGAAATTCATTTAATGCTGAATTATTTCTACTTTATCCGCTACGCATCCTCACACACACAAACACACACACACAGCAGAGTGAAAAGTGTTGGGAAAATGGAAAGAAAACTACGAATATTTTTCGTATGCACGCCCAATTTAAAATTAATTGCCAGACACACAAAAGAACACTGGGCAAAATGCTGATGACAAGGGAAAAGTGGAAAAGCGGGGGGAAAGTGGGCGAAAAGTGGGCGGAGGAAAATGGGTGTAGAGAGAAAATGGGCGTGGAAAAAAGGGGGGGAAGTAGTTACGACTCTGTGAGTGTGTGTGTTTGTTGGAAAGTCCTGACTGTGCACTGAAGTATGCATGCAGAAAATTAAAATTAATAATTTATATGCTTAACAACACGAAAAGGAGAAGCAGACACAAGACGTCGATGCACGGAAATAAATACAAATATATATATGTGTAAAAATAAAAATAAATAATAAAAAAAAAAAAAATGCCACAACAAATGAAAGGCCAAAAGTAAATTCATTAAACGAAAATCCCATTTTACTCGGCACTAAAAATAAAAATGCCACAGCACCGAACCCAACAGAAAACAGAAAACAAACAAATTAAAAAATTATTTTTCATAATTGAGCAGCGGCAAAAGGCGTCCAGGAGCAGGCAGGCAGACAGGAGGCAGCTGTCCTTTTTCAGTCCAAATAAGGGCGTTGACGAAAGGGGGGCCTTCGGGGTGGAGCTTGAGTGCAAGGAAAAACGTTCAGTAAATTGCAGTAAATTACGGGGCCATAACGCAAAAAGGGGGCGTGACTCCAGGGAAGGTGGAACCCCAGCGCTGGTCGCCAGATTGACAAGTTCTTTAAGAAAACATCCAAAGGCGGCTGTTAAATAAATCTGTTTACTTAAAAATTATTACTCAATTGATGGGTGTTTTCAGAGTTGATTTTACATTTTTAGTCAGGAAATTACTAACATTTTAAAATGAATTACAGCATTAAAGTTAATTAAAGGGAGTCGCAGGTATTTTGTGAGTTACATTTGGTCTGTTGGGTTTTATTATAGAGATATTTTTTAAAAAAGTCTCTTACATTAAGTCTGAATTTATTTTCTTACAGAAATATTTTCATTTTATCATTATTTTATTTAAAGAAATATTTAATTTTCTTGTAAAGAATTTATAGCATTTTATTTCCCACAAGCTTATTGTTTTGATAAGAATTTATGAGATTTTGCATACTTCCTTTTTCATATTGCTAAGAATCAAGTAGGAATTCCCAAGAATTTATTTAGAAATTCCTCTTGAAAATATACTTTACCTTATCTTTCCCACAAACATTTTTTAAAGAAATTCCTCTGCAAACATTTTCTAATTTCTACTTAAATATTATTTTTCCTTTCCTTTTCCTCCTTCTTAAATATAAGAAATCATTCAATTTAATACTTTTATCCCACTTACTATTTTTATAAAGAAATTCCTACCTAAATAAATAAAATTCTTCTAGAAAAATCCCCTCAAATAGAAATATATTTTTTTAAGAATTCTCTGACGCTATGAAGACACCCCATTTCTTCCACATTTTCTGACTCATAAATATTGAAAGTTTGCCAGCGAATTTGCTCCATTTAAAATGCGCTTTAATACATGACTGAGTTCTTGGTAAAGATTCTAATCATTTTCCTTTATGAAGGGTGAAGCCCCCTCAAACCGCAGTCTGAATAAATAAATGCTTTTTATATTTTCCATGAAGCCAACATTTGCCCAAGGTTTTGTCATTAACATTAAGCCTTCAAACAACCCTTTTAGCCACCCCAAAAAAAAAAAGAATATGCCGCATTTCATTTGCTTAAAATTCCCATTCACTTCAAAAAAACAAAAATTTGAATATTTTGCATATTTTATGTGTGAGTTTGTGTGTGTAGCATTTTTTAGCTGCTTATTTTATTTCTGGTTTCTGCATTTTGCATTAAAGAAAATTGCTGGCCACTTTTTTTTTGTGCCAGAAATTCCAGCAGCGGCTAATAATAAAAAAATATAAATAAAAAGGCAAAAAAAAGAAAGAAAATAATGCTGTATGGCGGGGCCATAAAAATTGTTGCTTATGTCGATGGTGGGGGGTTTTCCTTCGTTATTTTTTTTCCGCGAGGCTTATAAATAATTCATACGAATTGCGCGTACAAGAAATTAAAAAAAAAAGGAGAAGAAAACACAAGCGGCGAAGACAACTGAAAAACTCGGAGGAAGTTTATTGATTTTCTTACGTGTCCGTACTTATAGATATATATATATCTCTTTATATATATATTCAGACAACCCCCGATGATTGCTTTAAAAATTGAGGCGAATAAAAATGTAAAAAATAAAGGCAATTTTTATTGCAATTTGCATGAATAAACTATAAAATAAACATATAAATATAAGTTATTTCAGCGTAAGTGTGTGTGTGTACAAAAAGGCAGCAACAACAAAAGCAATAACAGCGGTTATAACAATAAAAAAAAGGAAAGGCAAGAACACCAACAACCATCCGAGAAAAACTTCACAACAAAATAAACAAAAAGAAATGAAGGAAAAATAATCGAAGCGAAGCTTCAGAGAAGAAAAACAATAAGACGAAGTAGGAAAAACAAAAATAAATAAACGAAAATTGTTTCTACTTCTCCTAAAGCACCCCTCCCAGCCCCCCCTTAACCCCCCCTTAACCATGTTGAAATCAAGAAAAATAACAAGAAAGAAAAAGGAACATTTTCTGCTGGAAAGCGAACCGAAGAGAAAATAAAATAAATTGCATCATAAAAACGGGCCGAAAGTAGGAGCCGTTGGCCAAGGGGAGGGAGAGGAGAAAAGATGCCTGGCAGAAAATAAATAGCAAGAATAAGAAGGAAAATAAGAGGAAGAAGCTACAGCAGCAGTTAAATTAGAATTTTATGCAAATGAGATATATTTATAGACGAGATAAGACGAAGAAAAACATCGGGAAGCATCAAAAGCAGCAGCAGTTGAGGCTGAGGAAAATGCCAACTGCAATCGAAGACGAGGAAATTGAGCGGCTAATTATGTACTCTCAAAGGAATCTAAATATTTTATGGAATTCTTCACATTAATGATCCCAATTAAATGCCTTTAAATGGTTGTTAAAATTGTATTTTGTGGGTTAAATAAATTAATTAATCAAAAAGATAATTAAATAGGAGATTTATAAGGAATAAGTTACAAGATCATTAAATTTTCTTAGAAACAAAACAAAGATATTTAATATTTGGAGTCTTAAAACTTTTGCTGAATTTTAGAAAACACAAATAATATTTAAAATATTACTTTTTTGTTCTTAATAAATTTGAAAATAAACCCTCAAATAGACCCAAAAAGTTTTACCTTCAATCAAAATCTCTATTTATTTCCCATTCCCTTAAGACAACTTCAATTTCCTGTTTCAAAACTATCCAAATATCCAAAAGCTAATTCCCGAAAAAAACTTTTGCTCGACCAAAAGAAAAATATCCATAAAAGAAGTAAAGAAAGGGTCAGAGCCATAAACCCATTCTTTGCACAAAAAAAATAGGAAAAATAAAACGAGGGAATATGAAACATGTGATATAAGTTAAGTGATATATGTGTTCCAGAGTGCACAAAACTCTCCGCTCCATCGCCAGCCACCCCTCACGATTCCACATCCTTTTAGATCTCCGGCTGTAGGTGCATTAAAACTTTGATAATTACATAACTTTTATGTATATGAAATCTCGCAAAATGTTTGGCTGCACATTTTTGCCGCAGGCTTAAACACTGCGCAAAAAATAAAGTTAAATATTTGAAATCTAATTGAGTTTTTGTAGAAAATTTAGATAATTTGAATTATTTTATCAGGTTTAAATATTTTAAATTGAATAAGGTTTAAAATTGATTATTGCTTACATAATCATAGCCTAATTTTAGGCGCTGCGCACCTGGTATATTCTCAAGAGATTATTTATTAGATTAAGCTGTTATTTATTATGTTTGTAGAAAATTTAGTTCTTTTACAGTAAACCTGATCCTAAAGAATTTTTTAATTTATGCAACCTGAAAAAAGTTTAAACTTTTCCCCAGAAAACTATAAATTGATTTTGATTTTTAACGTGCTTACCACTCGTTCCATGGCTTTATTAGTTTCCAGGACAATTTTTTATTGCGAGTGCAGGATGCAGTTCAAGGGGGCGTGATGTCATAGCAGGGAAGCAGGGGCGGGGGCAACGGGACTTTCCGAGGGGGGTCATAATAAATAAACGTAAATTTTGCATGTGGCGAGTTAATGCAAACACAGACTCACACACTCACAAGATATACACAGATACAACCTCTGGTTGGGGGTGTTTTTTCGAGAGGGGGAAAGGCGGACCGAGAAGGCAATGTTGGTCCAGGAAAATGTAAAATTAATGCATAAAGTTTACAACAATAACAGCAGCAGCAGCAGCAGCAGCTACAACAACAATGTCCACAACGACAGCCACAAAACTAACAAGAGCTCAGGCCAAATAAAGACAGCAATATTGGGTAGAAAGAGAGAGAGACTGAGGAGGGGAAGAGCAGAAAGATATTACGAGTAAATAATGTTTGTGCCGAACAACGTTGATAAAAACTGGCATAGTTTATGTTTATTTAGGTTCTCAGTACTTTACTTTTGCGTTACTTTAGCTGCAATTTTCCCATCTCCTTCTCTCTCTGATTAAAACCGGATGCCGGAAGTTGTCAAATAATGTTGCAAAATAATTACTTACATTTTTTTTTTGTCAATTTCTAGCCTACAGCTTGAGTGCTTTTAATTCAATAGGAGAAAATTGTTGATTAAGTTAGAAATGTTTGATGAGAAAAAGCGTAAAATTGAGCTTTAATGTGAAATTTTAAATTTAGGTAGCAAAAAATTAGGTTTTCTTATTAATTAGGCATTTATTAAATTAATTTTTAATGAGAAATGTATAACAAAAAACTTGATAGACTCAGCAAACGTTATTAAATGCTTTTTCACCATATTGCATACTTTTAGGTGTCTTAAAAAAAGATTTCAACAATTTTTAAAGGTTTTTATGTTGTGATTTGTTACTTTATTCCTCATAAAACCTAATTAATGCTCAAGTATTTAAAAAGACCCATCTTCCCTTAGTTATTTCAAACAGAAACAGCTTTATTATTTACCCCATTTAAGAACCTTAACACGCCATGAAACCGCTTAGAGTGCTTTCCATTACTTGGATATAACCATGAGCAGCATTTCAAGTTTCTCTTTTGCTGTACAGACAATTAACCATCAAGTGGAATATTAACATTTTTGTTGTACAAGTATCTCCGGCTAAATGCAACATCTTGTTGCACAAAACGTGGGGATGGCAAACAAGCACAAAAGCAGATATAAAACAGTTTTCCAGTTTTCGCTTTTAATTTCAAACTTTTGTCGAGCTGGGCAACATTTTGTGGGTTCTTTAAGGGAGGCTTCTAGAGCGGCTTTATGGGGATTCTACGCAGGGGTTATAGATGGGGTTATTTCAAAGGGGGGGAGGCAGGCAGTTAAGCAGCCAGCGCAAGCTGCTTTTAATGTTCCATTAAAACGTGGCAAACGTTGCTGCCACATATTGTTGCTTTTGCTGTTGTTGCTTTTGCTGCTGCTGTTGCTTTTGCTGCTGCTGGTTGTTATTGCAACAACAAGAAACTAAAGCCATAAAAGCGACAGCAGCAACAACATCAACGCTACGCAGAATATATATTGCATTTCGAGAAGAGCAAGAATTGAAGCTGAAGAGCAAAGAGAAAAGCAAACAAAAAATTGGCGAACAAAAAAAAGCACAAACTGCACACATTGCCCGCCATTTTATATTATTATTATTTTTATTTTTATTTTCATGTGTTTTCTTTGGACACAGAAAAAAAGGATATATAAATCAATTAAAACTAGTTTAAGGAATTGTAGAAAAATAATGCAAATAAATTTGGGAAAGCAAAGAAACCCTAGTAATTGATTTTAAAAGCATATTTTTAGACATGGTTGGGCACTCATTGTCTAGATTGGAGCATGTCCTAGCCATAGTCAAGATTGGAGCCTGAAAAATAGAATTGATAACAATAACTATCCTGAAACTCAAAACAATATAAAAATCTGCATAGTTGTAAGCTATACCTCAAGTAGATTTTTCCACTTTCGAAGGATGAGGGTTGCTTTTCCCTTTTTCTCCCTATAAAACTTCCAAAGAAACTTCAAACTTTAGGAAAACTTCAATGGAATTTCCTAATATTTCAAATAAATTATAATTCCAAAAGTTTTTACTGCTTTTATTTCCCAGTGCACCCACAGAGACAGCAACATTTTTAATATTGCCAACTGTTTGTGAGTCTGTGTTTTTCTGTTTGTTTTTCCTTGTGCATGTAGCGCTGTACCTCCGCCTTCCCCACGACTTCTTCTTCGGTTTTTTACTTTTATTTTTTTGTGCTGCAGAATTGTCGGTTGTTTTTATGGGTTTCAATATGTACATCATATAATTCAATGCTGGGTTCCATTATGCTGCAGCCTCTGATGCAGTTCAAGTGTCGCAGAAAGGGCGCAAAAGGAGCGGCGAATCGAAGAAACAAAGTTCGGGATAATTGCCAAACACGAAACACGCTCAAAGGAGCCACTCCCCCCGCCAAGGAGGAAGGAACTGGGCGCGGCCACACCTACGCCCACATATATAGATACAAGCCGAAATAAAACCCACACTACAAACCGCCTTCTTTATTTTTTTGCCTTTGTTCTTCTTCCTTTTCGACTGCTTGCAATTTTCATATCATTTAATTAAAATCGCAAAATTTCGTACACGTTTCCATTTTCGTTTTTCCTTCTCCTTTTTTGCGTTGCTTTTGCTTTTCCTTTCTGTTCGCTGGCTCATTCGAGTTTAAGTTTTATTTTTATGATTTTTATGGCCCGGTAAAAACGCTGAGAAAAGTGCAAAAGGCAGAAAATTAAAAATACTTCTTCGATGCGCACAACCAACGAAAATAATAAAAATAAAAAGAAGAAAACATAAAGGGGAACAACAACACACGAGAAATTGAAACAAGAAGCGGGAATAACCATTATGGAGAGCCACGACTATTGAATACCCGGTGGTAGGTGGTGAAAAATATTGCATACCTCAAGGGGACCTTGTTTAGTTTTTTGCAAATAATTATAATAAATTTATTTGTGATATGATAATTATTATAAAACTAATTAAGCGCTATAAAACCTTTCTATTCTTATTGGTTTTTTATAATATTTGATACTTTTCCTATAATACCATATACCCCATTGAACTCCCCCCAATTACCGGGTATAAAAACGTGAAACACAAGCCAAAAAGAAAAACAAAAAACGAAGGCGAATTCAATTGAAATGGATCGAGGAGTTTAAATAAAAATATTCTCCATCTTTCGTGGCCCCAAAGAGGAAGCGGGCGTAACGTCATTAAAAAAGAGAATGAGAGCAAAAGCACAAAAAAATATATATAAAATAATAAAGGAAAGAATAAGAAACTGCGGTCTACCTTTTCACCCATGCTGTGAGCGGAGCCCTTCTTTTTTTATTATCGCAACTTGATTTATTTGCCCCGCCGCCAAGTTTTATTTGGCCAAAAAACACACACACAATTTCCAAATGCAATCAACTCTTGCAATCAAATTATTCAATAAGCAAACAAACCCAGAAAAAGCAAAAGCAAAAACAAAGCACAAGCGCAAAAGATCAACATTGAGAGGATAAAGACAAGCAAATAAACTAAAAAGAGTCTTTTGCATTCCAAGAGTTTGGTTTTAGTTTTGTCAACCAAATGTGGCACTTAAAAGGTTTAGTTTCAAATTTTAAACTTTTTTCAATGCTTAAAAAGTGTTGAAATCTAAAAGAGTTAAATGAAGATTTGTTCTTGGTTTTTACTAAGTTAGCTCTATGCAAGAAATGAAGAATATAAAAAGAAAAAAGTATATCATGAAAAAGAAAATGAAAATATGCATTTCCTTTCTCTAAATATATTTAATTTTTAAAAAACTTGCTAAACTTTCTATTACTTTCTAACAGCTTCACACAAAGTGCCTTACATAATTCTCAAAAATAAATTCATTACAATTTATTTACGCTCAAAATGTTGTAAATTTAGAGCAAGACTTGGTTTCCCCGGCCAAAAAAACGTATTTTTAATTTCATTTTACTTTTAAATCAAAAGCTTGCTGGCAGCTCCTTCGTCTTCTGCCATTTTCCTTACACTTTTCAGTTTTTACTTTTGTTTTTCCCGCTCCCTCTGTGTGTATGTGTGAGTGTGTGTGTGTGTGTGTCGGAGGGAGATGCAAAAAGCAAACTAATCAAAAAATTCAATTTCCTTGGAAAATTTAATTTTGCTCAGGGAAAATTCAATTTGCTTGTGCCTTCGCCTTCGTTTCTTTTATTTTTCAAAGTCCTGCGTGTGTTTTTTCTTTATTCTTTCTTCTTTTTTTTTTTGAGAGCTTTTCGAGGACGAAGAAAGCTTCTCGCGGAGCTCCATGGAAACCCTGATAAATTGTTCGCTTTTGTAAGGATTTCCCTCTCGATTTTGGCTCCTCACAAGGAAAAAAATCCTCACAAATGCTCTTGTGTGTGTGAGAAAGATAAACATGCTTAATATTATTAACAACAGTTGCCGCCCTTTTGTTGTAGCCAGTTTTTACCTGGTTTAGGCGCCACAAAGTATGCAGAGATGGCGGGATTATCATTTAATTAATATTTATGCGAGTTTTAATAAAGTCAAAGTCGAAGTCGAAGGCAAAACCGAACTCGGGCCAGGGTAACGAAGGCAGCGCCAAAGGTCACGGCCAAAATGTAAGCGAGCCAAGAACCAGCTAGCTGGCCAGAGAGCTAAAGCTAAGAGCAAGTTGGCCAGCTGCAACTTGCCTTGAAAGTGGCAACAATGCCACAGCCATACAGCAACAGAGCAGCAACAAACTTAAAAGAAACCCGTTTTCAAGCATTTCTGGCCTTTTTCGCCTTCTTTTTGGCTCTCTCGGGGCGCGATTTAAACATATTTTTAGCCTCTCATAGCACTCGCACAGACAGACAACAATTGCATGCATATTAAATAAAGGAAAAAGAATGCGCCTTGGGGTTACTGCAGCAGCAGCAGACTCATGAGATATGCTAGCTCCAGTCTCTAGCTGACCCCCAGCACTCGTTTGACTTGTTCTTTGCGCCTTTTGTTGGCGGAAAATATTGTACAACAACAGAAATAAATAGTAAATGCAAAAAAAAATCGAGGGGGATACGATCAATAGACACGAAACTAGTTGCGATTTGAGGCCAAACTATGAGAAGGAAAAACAATAGGAAATAGAGGTTACAGGATTTTTAGTTTCACTTTAAAATTTATTTACTATTTTAGAGAGTTTAATTTCGATTCAGTATGAATTCTTTTTTTCTCGTGTTTATTAAAGCCTTGGGTTTTGGTTAAATATTAAAAGTGAAAATGC
Organism: Drosophila punjabiensis; assembly: GCA_008042585.1. Taxonomy (NCBI): domain Eukaryota; kingdom Metazoa; phylum Arthropoda; class Insecta; order Diptera; family Drosophilidae; genus Drosophila; species Drosophila punjabiensis. Next base: position 16,475 of record VNJR01003768.1, read on the forward strand.
AATTTATGTGTCCATTGTCTCCTTTGGCAGCCGGCAAAGCAACAGTCACAACAACAAGCTTAACGCCTTTTTGTCGTAAATTTTTACAGAATTCCTTTATGCCGTTTTGCGCCTGTAGATACAGTGGTTTTTAGAGGATATAAAAAAGGGATATATAAAGATAGAATATATACTCCACACTACATATCCTAGGTATATATGTATAATAAGCTTTTTAATAAGGTTTCCTACTATGATAATGTACTATTTGCTGGGAAATCCTAGAATACATGGAAGTATTTTTAATATAAGCTCGTTTTGCATTCAAAAAAGTAAAATCTAAACTCAAAAATAAAGAATATTTATTTTTACCATTAAAGTTTTTAAAGAGGGTTTAATGACATATTTTCTTTGATATATATTTTACATATTTAATAAATTTTATATATTTGTATATAATTTTATATATATACTATGTATATTTTATTTATGATGAAAGAGTTAAAAGTATTTTTAATATGAGCTTTTTTCAGTCAATATTTTAAATTAAAAACATGAAGATAAAAAATATTTATTTTACCATTAAATAACTATTAACACGCATCAATAGCTTATATTGTAATATATTATTCTAAAATATTCATAATACTTGATTTAATTGAACCCATACAAGGTTTAACCCATTTAAAGGAACAATTTTTTGGGAAAACGTACAATACATGGAAGTATTTTTAATGCAAGCTGGTTTTTCGTTCAAATCTTTTACATACAAACTTAAAATGAAAGAATATTTATTTTTACCATTAAATAATACAAATCTGGGTTTAATAGCATTTTTTAAATATATTATTCATAAATATTCATTTATAAAATATTTCATTTAAGGATACCCAAGGAAACCCTTACTCTTATCTTACTCATACATTTTATTATTATATTTTTTCTTTTTTTTAACCACTGTTCCTCAACATTCCCTCCCCTATTTTTTATTTTTATTTTTTTCGCACATTTCTTAGCTGCGTTTTCAGTTGGTGTTGTAGCATGCCCTTTTTGAGCTTTTATGTCCTTTCTGTTCTGTTCGCTGCAAAATGCACTTAAGCTCCACAGGCAAAAAGATGCTGCAGATCCTCCTGCCCCGCTCTCTGGCGGCTCTCCTCCCTCCCTCCCTGTCGGCTCTTGTATATTCCCTTTGTTTTTTGCAGAATCCAGCTCAATTTTGTGTTGCCTTTTTTGTTTTCTGTGTGTGTCTGTGTGTGTTTGTGGATTTCGCCTTGTACCTTTTAAATATTCGCAGGCATCCATAAATCATTCGAGGTTATGTTGAATTTTTAGACCGTCTGGTAATCCCCGTCCCTTGCCCTCGGACCCGCTTTGTTTCTTGGCATGATTTGTTGTTTATGGCCGCATTTTGCCTCGTTTTTGTTGCCATTTCTCGTCTCGTCTCGTTGCCCCTTTTTTGCATTTTGAGGCATATAAATAAAATAGTGGCAAAAGTCTCTGCCGCCAAAAAGATTCCCATCTTCAGGCTCAGTCGGTGTCAGAAACGAAATGGAAAATTAGTTTCTTATTCTTATTCTTCTTTTTTTGTGTTTGTTGTATTCTTTTTGATATGAAAATTAATGCAGAAACTCAGCCGAGACAGGCAATTAAAAAATGGGTTGACAGAGGCGAAATGATGGAGTTATTAGCCTCGGGAATTAATTGTATTTTTAGAGGTGAAGCAAAAATATATTTTAGAGGTAAAAAATATAACTTAAATAACATATATTTCGGTATACATATATATATTTTAGTTGCAAAGAAATATAAATAATAAATCAAATAATAAAGCAGTTAAACTCTTAAAATACTATAACATTTTTTGTTAATAGATTTATGTATATTCTTGCCACACTCCTGGCCACATTTACTCACTTTGCAGTTAACAAATATCCCAAAATGAAGTACAACCAATATTTCATCTAAATATTAAGTAAAAAAATAAAAAATAACCAAAACTAAGCTCTAGTCTGCCATATTTCATATGATTTTCCACCACCTTTTGGTACATATAGCTTTTGCCCATTTTTAGTGTCCTTTGCCGTGTGGCTTTTGGCCAAATACTCTGCGACCAGACGTAGTTACCACTCCACCACTTTCCGTACTCCACTGGCTTCCGCATCCCACACACACTCACTCGCTTATTTAAATGGATGAAAGCGAAAGGATTTTGCCAAAGTCCAAAATCAAACAGCAAACATTTTTTTTAGCGACGCGGCAATGCGAAAACAAGAGGGACAAAAAGGGGCAGGAGATGGGCAGGTTGTTATATGGCCAACCAGACGACGTCGGCGATGAACCAGTCCGCGTTGCTGTTATTGCTGTTGCCTTTTTTCCAGTTGACCAGGCTTGCAGCACGAAAAAAAAATATAACGATGGGAAACAATAAAAAGGCTAAAAGCGCGAAAAAAAGAGGGTAGAGAGAGAGAATAAAGGGAATATGCGAGCCAGAGGCGAGGGCAGTCTGGTGTGGTCTGGACCAAGGCTTAAAGTCTGATATTTGTTCGGTTTTTTTTTATTATGATTACACGCGGAATAAATTAAAATTCCTTACCAGTTTTTTTTTTTAAGAGTTCTGCAGGATATACCCAAAAATATACAAAGTGTGTCCAAGTCCTCACTCGTTTTTCTCTCATAAAAACTGACCAAAAAAATAGTCTATTTTTTATGTAACAGCCATATTTTATTTTTTGAGTGTACTGTGGCGTGTTTTTAATTAAGTGCAATATAATGAAATTTTTTTCGCAAGAATGAAAGGAAAGTGAATTTAGTCACTTTCTGGCACGAATGGCGCCATTTAGTTTAGGGCTAAGCTCTCATGGGGAAGCTGTGTGTGGAAAGTGGTTGGAAAATGCTAAATGACTGCAGAATACTTTGCAACATTTTTGGGGCTAGCTGCATTTAACCATTCCGAGTTACATCCCAAAAACAGCTTTCATTTTGAACCAAAATGATGGCAACTGACTTAATGCAATTTCTCGCTTTTCGTTCTCGCTCAGATCGCGCCATGAATTTTCATTACTAGCAACAGCGAACAGTTTTCCACCCACACATGAGCACACTCCGCAAACTCGGGAAAATACTGGGGGTGGTATTTTCCCCCCAACCCCCTCACCTCATCTTGGCCCCATGGCACGTAATTCAATTTCGAACTGAAGTTAAAATGCAATTAAAATGAGTCAACTTGAGCGTAATGCAATTTCGCCAGCCAATGCCATTAGTGAAATATTAACGCGAAAAGAGCAACACGAGAAAAAAATATAAGAGAACGCCAAGCGCGAGATGAGAAATATCCACAAAATCGATACGAAAAAGGCGCTGGATAAATTATGATTGAAGCAGAAAGGGCTCTGGGGGGAGAGAAAAAATATTGCAAATATTCGCAATTTTGCAATTGGATTTCAGGGGAATTATGGGGGGAACTCAAAATAAATGTATTTTTTTTATTTACTTTGGAATCGGGGTTTTAAGAACCTTTCAAGTTATTAAAATATTTAAAAATAAAAAAAGAGCAATTGGAAGTCTATAATCATTTTAAGAAACATTTAAATATTTATGTATGATTTACAAATTAAAAATACTTAATAAATAATTATGGATTATTAAAAATATTTAATTTTAAAGCTTTTATTTAATTTATATAAATTTATAAATATTAATCCAATTAATAAAGCTATACCTTCCTTATAATCTCTCCCTTTTTAAGAAGATTCTTGCTATGTTTAAAACATTTCAGAATTCAGTTTTTAAGGTACATTTTCCAACCTTTATTATTTTAAGGGGTCTACCGGTTTCCTTTATTAAATTTCCTCCTTATTAAATTTAAAGGAAAACGCAATTTAAAGGATTACAAGAATATTACAAGTAAAGCTTCTAATGTCCTTTTTTTATATACAAAAATTTAATACCCAACTTACCACGTAATTTTCATACCTCCATTATGTTTATGGTTACAAGGAAAACGTAATTTAAACTTTAAAGTAATAACCCAAAAATCCTTTAGAAACTTCTTTAAGAACACTTTTGGTTTTCAAATAATTTTAATATTCATATAGCTTTACCTTCATTATTTTAATGGGCTATACGGGGGGCTTTCTTTAGTGGCTATTCACGGCTTCTTTGCAGCAACCAATTTTCCCCTATTTTCCGTACAGTTTTCCTTTACTTTTCTCTCCCCCAAAAAATATCATCTTGTGTTCACTCACACACATATTTTTTGGCCTTTCTTTCTCTATTTCCGCTTGGCTCGTTATGTAAGCCATAAAAGCTGAAATAATGCGCCTGCCCTGGCACACGCCTAAAAGTATGCTATAATTCACACACACACACATGCAGACAAGGATCCAAGCGACTATAAAAAATGAAATTATTAAATTTTATGTAGCGTAAATTCTTTATGGCAAGCAGAAGCAAAAAATAAAGAAAAATATAAAAATAATATTCAAGCGCGAACACAAACAACAACAATTTCCTTACACATGAGAAATTTGAAAAAAGGATTTTATCCCAATTTCCGTTTTGTTATATTTTTATATATATTATAGGGAAATACTATCCTTATATAACCCAAGATCTGACCCTTAAAAAATGCTGAAAATTGAAGTAATCAGCGGAGCAATGAAAAACCTTTTCGTCTGACATTGAAAAATGCGCGGTCACGTTTTTTGCCTTCTATTTTTTGTGTCTTTTTTGCTTTATTCCTTTTTTTGTACTTTTTTTTTAGTTGAGTCTTTGGTTTGGTTTGATTTCGTTGCGTTTTATTTTTAGAGCGCATAATTTTTGTTGTTCTTCTTTTGGGGCAACTTCGCAGACGAAATTGTTTTTGTGCCGCTCTCGGGGCTCTCTGGCAAAATGTTTATTTATTTATTTATTTGCCTTTTATCCTTTTTTTTTTTGTCTTTTTTTTTTGTTTCTTCTGCCGCTGCCGACGGCATCGCCATTGTTGAAGCTCGTGACTTGCTCGTTTTTTCTTTTATTTTTTGTTGCTTTTATTTTTTATTTGCTTGCTGCTTTTTTTCTGGCCATTAAAACGACGCAGCATAATGGCAGGGAACAGGCAACGCGCGCGGGCGAAACAAAAAGCGAAAATGCACAAGGAAAAAAAAGAATATATATATATAAAAGGAGATGAAAAAGGAGTGGGAGGGTGGGAGAGTGGGGTAGCATTCACATAAATTAAACTACCTGTCGCTCCAGCGAGCTCTGTGCTTTCCCCTCTCCCGGTTCGATTTCCCCCTCGGTTCGAAATTAGTTTCATCTGCCTGGCCATATCTTACATTTGACTAATCATTATCTTAATTGCTTCTTCTCTTTCCAGGTGAGTTTCCTTTCATTTTCCGTTTTCCGAAATGCGAATTGAACAATTTGCAGGAGAGGCGTAAGTAAATGCAGGATAATTGCCAAGGAGTTCTTGCTTCTGGCTAATTGAACGCACTTGTAAATCTATAAAATTGATTGAGAGAAATTAATTTAATTTCGTTTGACTTTTTGAAATAAATAGAAAATATTTTTGTTACTTTACAAAGGAAAATAATTAATTAGGGATTTATTTTAAAAATGTTCTCTAGTTTATATATCCAAATCCTTCTTAAAAATCCCGTTTTAATATCTAATAATACTTAATTAAGACGTCCTTTAAATATAATAATAATTTATATATTTTATAAGGAAAAACATATTTTTAAAATTTTCATATATTATATTTATAAAATCTTCCTTAAAAAACAAATTTTATATCCTCTAAATAACTCTTACAAATTTATTATAACTTAATTGAGATATCCTTTAAATGAAAGATATTTATTTCTGATTATAAACCTTTAAAATGTTGTGTAAAAGCAACTCCTTTCGCATGTTGCATGCAATTTGCCATGCATTTTATTACATGCAAACCTCGGCACTCCTCCTTCACTCCCTCCCACTTCCTTTTATGCCAAGTTGCCGCAGGATATTCTGCGCATCCTTAACATTGGAGAGCATACAGAGCACAATCAGGCGGCAAAGAGAAAGAGAGAGATAGTAGAGAGAAAATGTTCACTCAAATATGCAAATAAGTAGCAAAATGCAAAATGCACTTACCGATTTCTGAACCATCGAACAGTGTTGAAAATTGCTATGCATATATATTAAATATATACATGAAACATAAATATAATGTAAAGAAAATGTGCAGTGGCAATAAGTAATTTATTGTTAATAAGAGAAAGAGAATATTGGTAGAAATGCGGAAGGTTAATTTACATTTTTGTAATGAAGAAGGTTCTAAAAATACTAAGAAAGCTATGTTATTTTTTAACTACTTAAATAATATTATTTTCCGTTTAAGGAACTTTTTAAAATTAAAAGAAAACCCTGCTGAACTCTTCGACTTAGATCCCCAAGGTCCCTGTCCAATTACGAATGCCAAACAACTCCATAGTTTTCCATCAGCCAAGCACAGCACAGACTCATCAAAACCGAGTCAGCTCCCAAGCAAAACAAATAAATTTTCAAAATGCAAGGAAAAAAACAAAACAAAAAAAAAGCATAAGGGAAAACAAAGCTAAGCCATGAGGAAAAAAATGAGTTATTAATGGCAATCAATCAAAAACTGGCAAAATGCTCTCAAGCTAAACAACAAAGCGGCGGCCAAAGGACAAAGAGAACGGGGGAAGTAAAATACAAAAAAAAAAACCGCGAGGAATACATAAATTGATTGATTGATTTAATGAATGATTGATTAATGCATTTCAGTTGCAAATTCCCCCATGCAGAATGCAGCAGCAGCAGCCATATGCGAGAGCTGCCTCTAAAAGCTGAAAGTGCACTTAAGAAAAGTTTGGAAAAGTATTTAATAATTTTCATTAGGACTTAAAAAAAGTATTTTCTAGTATTTTCTTTTATTTTTTTGAGCTAAATCGACTCGCCTGCTGATTCAATTATAAAAAATAGTTATGGAGAAAGAGAGAGATACTATCCTCTGCCTGTTCAAGAACTAGAATATTATATCCTTATATCCTGTGAGGATCAGCTATAAAAATATTTTAAATTTTTTTTAAACTCCTCATTAAATTTCTAGCCAAGTTCCCTTTCCAGTATTTGCAATTATTTTCCTCTGTGTGCTAGCGAAGTTGGAGTGTGCAGAAGGCGGCCTTCAGTGGCAGCCTTCAGCCTGCAGCTTTTAGCCTTCGGCTCCTCTCGAGTGCCAGACAGGCGAACGGGGGAGCCAGGGCGGCATCGCAGTCTGCAGGAGAAGGAGAAGGAGGAAGAGGGACAGAGGAGAAGAGAGAACTGGCGAGGTCCTGGCGAATGGCAATTATTGCTGAAGGAAGCTGCAGCTGAAGTTCCGTTTGGCCGTGGCATTGTCGGAGTGCCCCCGTATGGAGGAGGCGATGCACTCGCCCGGCAACTGCTTTAAAATGCATTTTCAATTAGGCATAATTTCAGACAGCTTCGTATATATTTACCCCTGTACGAGTACTAGGCACCACAACACCACCTCCAACCAGTGATGTGTGAAAACATATCCAATTTGAACGTGATGTACGATGAAGCCAAGGGCTTTGATTGGGCTTATTTCGGTATTAGTTTACAGTATTAGGCCCTGAATGCATATTGTATTCGGAATGGTTGCATGAAATATTTTTCATAATTGACTTGGCTACTTTGAAATTATTTGGAAAAGGTCTTGGGTGTATTGAATATTGAAACAACAATGTCAAAAGTTATATTAATTTAAAATATTTTTGAAATCTAAAAGTAAATTTTGCCTTGAATACAAATAAAGGCAATACCACATATTGATGAATATTCAATTATTCCAACATTTCACAACAATAATTTTTGTGCCGAAAAGCATACTATGAATTATTTATTTGTTGGAGAATATGAATAATAGGGAATAATATCTCTAAGACATTCACAGAAGTCGTAATTCCAAGCATTGAAACGTTATAAGCCTTGTTTAAGGACATCCAACAGAAAATAATTGCATACTTTTAGGTACTTTTCCAAGGGATTTTAAACATCTAAAGATATTTGTGAGTTTAAAAAACCAAAAGAAAAATATATTTCTGATGAAACGATATTTCTCCCCTATCTAAAGATAGCATCTTTATCCTTAAAAATATCCAACTTAAATCCTTTCAATTAGAAAACTTCAAATTCTCAATAAATTTTTCACCAAAATGCGTAAAACCTTTAATGAGATATATTCAATGCATAAAACTGTGTTCTTCGCAAGCGAAACAAATTAGTGAGCACATCGGCAAAGCCGCAAAGCGTTAAGGGGGAGAAATTCCAGGGGCAAGAAGAAGGACCTTTCGCATATATTCTCCCATCCTTGCAATATAATATTGTACGGCAAAACAAAGACAGCAACAACAGAGGAGAAAAAAAAAAAAGAAAACTTGCACAAGGTTTTTAATAACGTGGAAAACACAAGGAAAAAGCAAATATTGATGCAAGCCGCAAATTTCAATTAAGAACAGGAAGAAGAAGCAGACAGGACATCGGCGCCGGCAGAGGCAGCAACGTCGCGACGCCAACGTCAACCGAGGCAGCGACATCGCCTGCGAGAGAGAAAGGCGAGCTGAGGAAAGCCAACCACAGAGAGAGAGAGAGAGAGTAAGCGAGAGCACGCGGGAAGAGAGAGTGCGAGACGAGAAGAAGAGCGCAGGCAAAAGTGCCTGTAAAACATTTGATGTAATAAAATAACGTATACGCCATGGCGGCAGTGGCGGCGGTGAAGGAAGTACAAATGTGGAGAAAACCACCCCCAAAGGATCAAAAATACAAAAAAAAAAAAAAAAAACAGCACCGAACAATAAGAGCAATTTAAGCCGCAGGAATGTGCGGGGGAAATGCCGGAAGAGGAAGAGGTGAGAGCACGGGCAGAGGAAGGAACTGAGGCGCAATAAAAGGGACCCCCAGATAAAAACAAAAACCCAAAAACATGGCTCTCACACAAACACACACACAGATCCCCCCAGCAAGTCCGAACCCCCCGAAAATAATTACTACGAAAATCAATGGGCAAAAAAATTGGCAAGAGCGGAAGTACAAGAGACAAAGGCGCAAAATCAGCGAGCACTTGAAAAAAATGTTATTATAATAAATAACTAAAAAAAACTGAAAGGATAATATTTTTCATGAATTAAAACTAAAGTAAAAATATTAATTAATTAAAGAATATATATGTGACCTTGGAAAATTAAAATAACTTTACCATTTTCCTTGCAAAATATTAAATTCTTAAAAAAAGTCTCTGCTGCTAAGAAAAATTATACAACTCCAACATGCACTTATTTTTCTCTGTGTAAGAAGCGCAAAAGTAGCGAAAATTGAGCGCAAACTCAAAGGAAATTCCAGCCAAAAGAAAAGCGGAAGAGAACCGAAAGCGGAAGTAACGCCGAAAAGAGGAAGCCAAAGCGCAAATGCCGATGAAAGTAAGTGCCAAAAAGGGACGATGACATGACGAGCTTCAACTCTATGTGTTTGTGTGTGTGCTTGGAGTCTCTGTATGGGTGTGTGTGTGTGTGTCTACCGCGTGAGTTTGCACAACATTTTGCTACCCTTGGTTGCGAACTCCAACCCCCAACTTTCAACGCGGCTGCTGCTGCCGCTGCTGCTGTCTATGTCTGAGGCATATCGATTTTTTCGCCTTCCACGGGGTTTTCCTCGTTATTTTCCTCACTGCTTCTTTTTTTCTATTTTACTTGTTTTTTTTTGTGCCCGTGCGCTTTTCCTTCTGGGAGCGTCTCCCAGGAAACGCTTTTCATTCGCGTCGAAAAGTTGCCTTGTTTTGATTTCTATTTTTAGCGAGGCGACCATGTCAATGAACCTCAACGATTGCAATTTGTTAATCAACATGGCTTAATTACCTTTGCAGGTCTTTTTACGAATTGAAAGGAAAGTAAAAAAAATTAGGGAGGGGAAAATGTTTAAAGGAAGGAAATAAAATAAGCCTAAAAACATAAACAAAATATTTAAAGGAAGTTAAGGGAAGATTCCTAAGCCTGAGGAAAGAAAGAAGGTTTTACAAACTGTAATTGAATAATTAGAAAATAATAAAAAGTATGAATTTTTAAGACATAGTTTCAAGTAATTAATTGCTAAAAATATAAATTAAAGAGAAGCATGCAAAAATATAGATAAAATACATTTAAAGTATTAAATTCTAAAAGCACTTAACAGACACAAGAGCAGTCATAGAAACAGAAAACTGTCTTAAATTAGACCACAAAAAAAGTGGAAAATAAATAAGAAAAAAAAGAAAAAAATATATAAAAAAGCCACAATAAAAGAAAGAACAAATTACTCAAAAAAAAAGTCTACAAAAGTATCAAAAACTTAGTCACTTTTGTCTTTAAGTGGCAGCTTCCGTTGTAGACAAGAAGTTTTCCATTTTGTCGCCTTCCCCAAAAGAAATTGCATAACAAAGAGAAAAATAGCGAGGAAAAGTGGCGAAATCCAGGGCAGAGTCAGGAACACAATTGTTGCAACACACAAATGAGGAGGAAAAATACAACGAAAAAAATACAAAAAAAGTAACGAAAGAAAAGAAATAATAAAGTTTCTCATCAGAGGAAAAGTGGAGACGGGCCCAGGATGTGGATGCAACGTCATGGCAGCGCGTGCGAAAGTAAAAAGGACTCGCAGCGCGACGCCTGCCAAGGAATGGAGCTCGGAGGAGGAGAAAAAAAAGGGAAACCCTGCTTGGCACAAAGAAATCTCGGGGATCCCGTGTCTGGGACTCTGGGACCTCAAACTCCGCCAGCTAAACGTTTTCCGCTGTCTGTGTGTTAGCCGCTTTTCCCGGGCGTGTTTCCCTGTGCGTTCGTCCCCTGTCTGTCTCTCTGTGTGTTTGTGTGTGTGTGTTGTACGAAGGTTGACATTATGAACTTGAAAGTTGTACATAAAAAAAGCGACAGCGGCAAAAATTGTTATGAATGAATGCATGTGGGCGGTGCGCCGGCAATGCGGTGGCAGCCACGCCAGGTGTCCTGGCCACATGTACTCTCCGTTTCCATGACGCCCGCCAAGCGGTTGACGCTCCCTTTTTTCCCTCCATTTACCATATTTCCTTTTTTTTCCTGTTATTTTCCCTTTTTTTTTTTTTTGGTTTGCTTTTGGCCGGACGGGCATAAACAAATGTCAGCTGTTGGGCCGGCCATCAATTACGCATGCAATCGGCATAGCCACAAAATCAGGAAAACAAAGCCTCGACTAGGATATACCTGATCATTTTCAACCTTTAAGCTCAGTAATATTGTAAAATTCATGCTTTTGCTATATAATTTTGCTAGAGATTTAAAAACATTTAAACACATGCCTAAAAGTATGCAATGATCCCTGGTATTATTCACTGGTATTATTCAATATTGTATCGTATAGATATACCCCTCACAAGTACGATTACTGAGCATGAAAACAACCAAACTCGTGGGTTGAAACCAGGTCAAAACTATCAGCAAACAAAAATTCCCCAAAGTGGGCATGGGAGGGGCGGCAAAAAGCGTGGCAAAATAGTGTAGGCGTGGTGGTGGTACGTGGAAAAGGCCGCGAAATCACAAAACAAAGCACCTGCCGATTGATTTCGCCTGGCCAGCGATGAATGAACAGACAGAGACTCGCATGCAACGCGCGTGCAGTGCCACAGATTCATTCACACAAACATACACGCGAATGCGAACGCACAGCGAGCATCACTCATACGCCGCGTGGTGCAGCCATAAAAAAGAAGTTCGGCCATCGAAAGAGAAACGTTTTTTGGGCCAACGCCGGGTTTTTTTTTTTATTTTCTTTTTTCTTACTTTTTTTTTTGTTTGAAATGCAACCGGCTCTGACTCCCTGACTGCCTGACCTGGAACTGCGGCGCAACTCCTCTCGACTGGTGGTGGTGGTGTTGCAAGTGCTCTTTGCCGGCGTCGCTGGGTCTGTCCCGCGTGCTAAAACCTTGTCCAATTTCCCGGCTGGCGAGGACATTTGCACTTTTATTTTCAGTCACAACACGGGGCAGTCTCGTCGTTGTGGCCAGTGCGTCGAAAGGGATGTGCAAGTGCAGCAGCAACTGAAGGGTTGCTCAGCACTAGAAGGGAAAATGCAATGTCCTTTTGGGTTATTTATCAAAGGTGATATAGGACCATTAGTTATTGATTCTAAAGATGATTTTAAGCTGGTTTCAAAATATAAATATTAGACAGACTTGTTTTTAAATACAACAAATAAATATTTCCACAATAAGTTATGGCAAATTTTTATAAGAAATGTTTTTTAAATCTTCCTTTATTTGATATTTGAAATTTATACTTATTTCCAATTTTTTAAATTTACCTAGCTCTGGGATATTAGCTTATACTTATCCTTATCCTTAGTCTAGTATTTTTTTCCTGGATATCAGGCAAGTCGACTACTTTAAGCTGCATTTGTGCTCATTGTTGCTTTGGCTTTGGCCAGACGCGAAATTTGAATTTTTATGCAGCGGCAGAGAGCAACAAGAGCAACAACAAGGAGAGCGTGCCGCAAAAGTTTGTCGACCTATATAAGCGCTGGAATCCGAATCCCCCCTGGAGCCTGCTCCTCTCTCTCCTTCCCCATGATGTGCCAGTGCCAGGATACGTGTAATGCAAGTTCAAAGCAGCAGCAACACCAGCAGCAGCAGGCAGGAGGCAGCAACTCCAACTATTTGGGGTCGTCACGTATTCGAAATGCAACAACCTGTTGTTGGGAAAAATCCAGAGCCAGAGGCAGAGTCAGAGCAAGAGCCAGAGCCAGGGCCAGAGTCAGAGTCAGAGCCAATGCCAGTGCCAGACTTTCGGTAGCCAGGGTTAGTTTTGCAGCAAAAGTTCTGGCGGTTCATTCTTGTTATCCTGCTGCACAATATCCAAAGCGAAAATCCTTGAGCAGTGAAAGTCAGAGTCGCTGAGACACGGCTACGGGAACTTTTCTAATTGCAGGACAATCAATATTGAATTTTGGCAGGAACAAAGGGGGGAAGAGCAGCCATAAGAAGTCAACCCCTGGAGGCCTTCTTTTGCACCCCCATACCCCAAAAATTTGATTCCCTCGCAGTTTTTGCCACCCTCTCGCTCTCCTTTTCACCCTGCTTACTTTATTTTCCATTTATTTGTACAATTATATGTGCACTAAGGAAAATATATTAAAAATTTATAAATAAAATAAATGATGGTTTAGGAAAACTTCTAAAATACTCGAAGAAATTGTTGTAAACTGGAAACCATGAATATTAGCAACCAAATATATGCAATGATACATTTTGTTCTAAAGTTTTTTAGATTAAAAGTATTCTAAAAAAGTTAAAGGCAGAAAATATTTATTTATTGAAGAAAGCCCTAAAAAAATTAATTAATTTTAAAATATAAAGAGCAAAACAATTGATTTGTGACCCAAAAGTATGCAATGTTATTTTTCAACAATTTCAACTACGTCCCAAGAGCACCTCCTTTTTCATATTTATTTTTTCCTTTAATTACTATAAAATAGTGTTCTTAGGCCAATTTTTCTTATTTGTTTATATTAAATTATTACTTAATAGGTCTTTGGAATCCAATTATTAAGATAAAATCAGTTATAATATATAAGTTATTCCCCCCAACATTTGCGCTCTGTGTGTATACTCACCCCCCTCGTTTTCCGCAATGAAAAGAAGGTGCGGCTCAGGTTAGGAATTTTCCAAAGAATGTTTGTTGTGCGGGGGTGGCAAGGTGCACCCCAACCCCTCCCTCCTTTGGTCGACCAAAAAAAGGGGGTGACTGAGTGAAAATTCGGGTGGCGCTTTTAACAAACGATAGCAATTTAGAAGATGCCAGAGGTATGCAAATTTATTGCCGGAAATGTAATTTACAAAATACGCTGCTGGCAAAATGGAAACCAGCGACAGCGACGTTAACGTCGACAGCGGCGCCGGCAGCGGCGCCTTGCAAGCTGTTTTGCATTTGCTTTGTTTTCTTTTCTTTTTTTCTCTCTTCTTTTTTTGTCTTTTATTTTAGTTTTGTCATTTAAACTTTTTGGAGTGATGAATGTTGAGGTTGGCCAGCAAATCACCAAAAAAGAAAAGGGTAAAAGCTAGAAGAGAGCCTTGAAATTTAAGGAAGAGATGGAAAATCAAAAAAGTAAGGATCGCCGGGTTGAAGGAAGGGGGCGGCGATTAAGAAGAAGGGAGACGGCGGCTTACAGCGCTTTTACATTACACAAACAATCAATGCAACGCATGCGCAGGTCATCTGGAGACAGAAAGAGAGAGAGTGGCGGCCCCCCATCAGAGAGAGCAGCTGCATTAACTCTTCTGCTGTGGGGGAAAAAGCGGGGAGACGGGAAGTGCAAGCAAGTCCCCAAATAGCGAAAACAACAACAAAAAGGGCAAGGCAAAATTAACAAAATAAGAAAATTGGCAATGCTAAGAAGAATATGAGGGCGAGGAAGAACACAAAAATAAAGGGAACCAAGTAAGGAGGCGAAGGATGAGTAGGCGGCGAATAAGGAGAAGGGCGGCCAAGAGATGATGCTGCTTATGCAAAATGCGCAACGATAACAACAACAAAAACAGAATGCAGACGAGACAACAAAGAAGACCAACAGAGACAGAAACATAGAAAGGTGGGACAAGTCGAAGAAGGTGGAGAAGAAGAAGGTGGAGAAGGCGAACGTAGATAAGGAGAAGTAGAAGGAGCAGTCGAACCAGGAGTAGTCAAGGCAAGAGAAAGAGGCGACGAGGCGCATATGAAGGAAAAGCTAAAAGGCAAAGCGCAAAAAGAACGCCAACGCCAAAATGCAGCGACTGCGACGACAGCGACAGCGCAGTAGCTGGGCCAGCACCAGCAAAGGGAGGAGAAGGAGCAGAAGAGGCAAAAGCAGCTGCTCGGCGACAATGCACGGTGGGGCAACATATGGGAAAATGCATTTTATAAGCAATAACAACCAAAAACCAATAGTAAAACAAAAACCTTCGACAAATATTTAACGAAACTTTGGGAACCCATGCATATGTGAAATTGGACGAAAACCGGTATTTCCTTTTCGCAATGTGTTGCCTACTTTTTGGCGAATGTCTGAAGCATTTAGCCAAAACAGTTGGGCCACAATCCACTATGGGGAATTTGCCCGATTTCGTGGTATTTAGTCATTTTATCGATCTTTAAAAATTCGTGTTTTTTTAATGCAAATATCTTAAAAATATATGGCTCTGTAAAGTTCAGTACCAAAAATGTTAATTAACAGACCACTGTTAAGCTTACAGACTGTTAAAGTCAGCTGTTGCAGCCAAAGAGCACACGCTGAAATATAGGCATTTTTTGTTGGGTGACTTTAAAAGTGCGAAACTCAAAAGTAAAACAATTTATTGATCCAATTTTTGATTGACACCAATCTTACATGATTGTATTATGTGTTGTGTGTACCTATATTTTGATCTGTGCGTGTCTTCCTAATATTTTTGCGTTTTTCCTAAGTGTTCTTTAAGGTATTTTTTCTGAAAAAAAAAATAATTTCACAAAGACTTACAAAAAATATATATTGATGTTTAGGTGTAAGTCCAAATGCATTTCGTAGAGCCATTAATTGTGAAGAAACGGCAATTTGTCTCAATGTGCACAAATGCGCACAATCTGAGTAAATTCGATTTTTCTACAGGTATATTCGAGTTTTC
>VNJR01003769.1:0-23009 GCA_008042585.1 Drosophila punjabiensis
TATAGTCGTCCGATTCTTATGAAATTTACAACAAAATTCTGAAAAAATATGAAATACTAGTATCTCAAAGAAGAAGAAACTATGTTGAAAACTGACAAAGTTATAATTTTTTTTCTGAAAATTCCACGACCGTTCCTATGGCAGCTATATGATATAGTAGTCCGATTTTTATAAAATTAAATCCAAAAATCTTAAACAATATAGAAAGCGCATAACCAAGAGTTGATCAAGATATGTTAAAAAACAATGAAGTTATAATTTTTTTTTCAACAAATTTACGGATCGGTTGTATGGCAGCTATATGATATAGTTGACCGATCCGGCTCGTTCCGACATATGTACGAGTGAGAGTATATAGAAGACTATCTGCAAAGTTTCATTCAGATAGCTTTAAAACTGAGGGACTAGTTTGCGTAGAAACGGACAGACAGACAGACGGACAGACGGACAGACGGACAGACGGACAGGGCTAGATCGACTCGGCTGTTGATGCTGATCAAGAATATATATACTTTATGGGGTCGGAGATGACTCCTTCACTGCGTTGCAAACTTCTGACTGAAATTATAATACCCTGCAAGGGTATAAAAAGAAAAACAATGGTGGAAGTATACTTTCTTAAGACAATCAGATCCTAAACAAGTGGCTAGCTTGGAGTACAGTTTAAGGCAGTCAAAAACCTTTAATTTAAAGCTAGAAAGTTCTAGAGTTAGATCTAGATTGCCGGCTTTTCCGATACACTTTTTGGATAAAAATAGTGTCCCATTATAAGCTTTAATGCTTCACCCATAGTTCATCCTATTATTTACTTTATAAACAAACGACTTTATACTTTCTTCTTTCCTTTTTTATGTATATCTGAAGCCGGCGCATAAAATATGGTAACATGTGTTTGTTTAATAAAGTTATAAATCTGAAGTCAAAACATAAATGTGACATTGATCTACAACTGCTGATGAAAAGAGGCTGTGAACCCTTTTTTTTTCTCACCGAACCGAAAAAAAAAGAGAACAGAAGGAAGTTTTCAATATAATTTTTGGCAATCGTTACGTTCGTTTTTTTTTGGCAGATAAACTTTATGACCACAAAAGGCCAAAACAAATAAAATCGGACAAGAGAACAGCCTGGTGAACAATTGCAAATTACAAGCTCGATTCTGCTGGGAAGCATCTTCTGCAAAATTTTGCAGATGCGTTAAGGTTAAGGTACGAGTATCTCGAGATCAGGAGACCAGGCTGCTCTGTCGTTTTGGCCATGTTTTGGTCATTCGCAACGGCAGCTGCTTCTTTGCGGCTCTGTCGTCATTACGAAAAGGAAGCTAAAGACAAACGGATATGCGCCGCACATCAAGCAACTGCTTTTTTTTGCTGCCCTGCGTTTTCTTTTCTCTTTTTTTCTTTTTTCGGTGGTTATTGCATTGCTTTTTGGGCTTTTTACTTCTTGGGCGAAAAATAAATTGTGCGACAGGTGCGACAACGACAGCAGCCGAACAAGATGCACTGCATCTGGTGGTAAGAGAGGCATACACGGGAACAATAAATGGAAGAATTTAATGAATGACAATAACTCTATACTGTCTTCGAATTTTTAAAACTGTGGTTCTTTTATAGCCATTATTTATAGGAAACACATTATAATCTTTTCGTGGAATATGTCAAGTTAAAGCTAACTATAACCTATTTGATTGAACAGGCTTTAACAAGAAATAAATTTGGATTTTTGTGTTCTATACATATGGTCTATACAAGTGTTCTTACATTTTTATATTAGACATTTATTTTATTTTATTTATGTATGTATTTTTCTTGTTTTATAAAAGAACATTTACAACTTTTTCGGCAGTGTAGTGAATCGATCGAAAACGCAGGAGAGCTTTTTGTGTGGGAGCGAAGCTTTCGATGTGATTTTCGGTTTTTTGGGTTTTGGTTTATTGTGTCTGCTGTTATTTTTTGGGTACTTTACAGCTGCGCCATCGATAATTGCCAGGAGGCCTTACATGGACCGAGAAGATGCAGATCAGGACGTTGCCGCAGCTGTTACTTCCGCTCGAACGGAGTGGAAGGGAAGCTGTAAGGGGTTCTCCCACTCCAGCCTCGGACGATCGGAGATCCTGCATCGATCCCTTTTCTAACTCTAATCCGGCAGACGAGTCGCAGACAGAGAGTTCGCCGCTACCTGTACCTGCTACTGAGCCTGTTCCTCAGCCTGTCTGTTTGCCGATATTTATTTTGATCCGTTGCGGTGATCTACATGCATGAGCGAACCCCCGAGATCCTATTGAGTTAATGTGCGGCATTAGCCAACAGGTTTTCGGCTTGGCATACTCTTGCATGTGTGTTGTATGTAGCTCTCTCACGTAGCTAATGGTGTCCTAAATAACAGGTGTGGAGCGATCAGTTCCACTGGTGATCCTTGCCCCGATTCCGGAGCACCGATTCCTGGTAGAACACGACAGGCCCACCCGAGCACGTAGCGAATCGATGAGGTCTGAGTTTCGGGCCAAGAAGATCCAAGAGTACAAGTACAGTCGCGATCGGTGGTCGAAAGCAAGTAAACAGGGCCAACAGGCAGATGTTTGCATATCGCCAAAAGATCGGCCAGCATTTCTTCCTCCTCTCTCTCACTGTCTGTTGTTCATATTTTGCATTTGCAACTGCAAACACAGCATAATGGAAGGAAACCAAGACGAAGGAAAAACAACATTTGAGCACAAAGACTGGACGGAGACAAAAGGACACTGGCCATGCACATCCTGCCGTGATTTACGGTCGCAAAAATGATCGATCTCGAGCGGAAAACAAATTTACTTGCGGCTTAAGACCCGAAAAAGGACAAAAACACCAAAGGTACATTAACATCCCTACCCAGGGGATCCTTTATCCTTATCCCACTATCATACATTTGTACATCTTGCGCAAGACCGAATTTCACGACTCATTTGAGTCAGCCGAGGTGAAAGCGTCTCTTTGATCGATCTCCGGCAATTTGCCATCTCCTGCCCATGTGCAATGAAGTTGTTAGCGCGAATAACCCTCCGCGGGGCAACGGCTGCAGTGCATCATCCATCGATCGATGGTGTGCAAATTTGGCATGATCACTTATACGGGTGTTACACATCGATCTAAGCGCGAAGTCTTTCAGTTGTGCGAGGCATTGAGGCAATAAATCATGATGCACAGGGGATAAGCTAACAAGATCAGCGAAAGACATGAGCTTGAGTGCGCGGATTAGGTAACAGGCAACGGGGATCAGTGAGTGAATTAAGATTGAGCTGAGCCAGAGATCAGCTAAGAACACGAATCTCTTCTAATGATCAGGGATCCCTGCGGTGTTATAAACTTGAAGTGAGCAATATTAGACAGAGGGACAAAGGGATTCCTAAGAGGTAAACATAAACTAATAAAAACCAGATCTGTTGACAGAGGAACTTGGTTTGCAGTCTTCTTTTCATTTGTGTTAATAATTCGATATCTATTTCTTGTGGCAATTTTAGGATATGTTTTGATAAATATCTGTATAGCTTAAAGCTCATACGTCAATGAACTTGAGATCAAGGTGGAGGTAAAATTTCCCCATCCCCAAAAAACATTCCGGTGCAGCCTCCTCCTGAGATCTCCCCCAAGCCTGAACTCCGTTTCATCTGTCTTCACTTTATATGTGCACTGATCCGGTTGTTTGCTCTTCGATCGCCTGTGTTTGTTCAATAAAAACACAACTTCGACTTAAACTCGACAAAAATGTAACAGAAATTGTATTTGCAGTGACTTGAAAACAAATCAAGCGATCGAAATGGGCTGCGAATGCAGATGGAGATGTGAAATCCTTTATTTCTTCTGTATTTATATTTTTATTTTGTTTCTCCCAAGGGCGGTGCATCATCGTTAAGCGCAAAATGTTGAAAATTTATGAAGATTTGCTCAAGAATTAAAGGTGAAGAGAAGAGAAAATGCCGCCGATTATCAAGGCTTTTGTTTTTTGTCGGGCAGAGATTTAAAAACTTCCGGTTTTTACAATACACATTCGATCGTCGTAATTTGATATGTTTATGCGATTCCGGGCGATTCGCATAAACTTGGCAAAAATAAGAGACAACACAGCCACAGCTGCCAGGAGCTTTTTGGGATGATCGCGATCATCTCATCTCCTGTTCCCCGCATCCTGTTCCTTGTCTGCGCTCCTTCGCGGGGCCTGTTACAATCGCAGACAATTAAGCGGAAATGCGATATGAGAAATGTTGCACTGCTCCGGATTTGAATGCGAGTGCATTTGGTGGTTCTTCCAGAACCGAGGAATAATTATGCCCACAAAGGCGCAAAAACCAACTGAGGCCTACCCAAATCAAGCACACAACAAACAGCCGAGGGATAGGACGTGGACGAGGACGTGGACGAGGACGGGGGCAAGGACAAGGACAGCGACAAGAACAAGGACAAGGACAAGGGCTGGGCCAAGGGCAGGAGCTGGGAAAATCCAGCGTGAGAATACCTTAACGACGCAGTTGAATTAGGGAGCAGGACTACGCAACAGATTTCTCTCCGGTATCCACCGAAGGCAGCATCAGTTAATTCAGTACACTGGGAAAAAAGGTCACCAGTTTCAAACTTCTATAATGTCTCAAATTCCCAACTGATCCTACACTAAATATGCCCTAATATCTACAGATAAGAAAGTGTGCCTATCTGACAAAATCCTTCACAAATTGAATAATAAATATGAAGACAATCTGCAAAGAAAGGATATTATTACGTTATTTCCAGTGCACCATCCTGTCACCGAACTACCCCATAAAGGGAGAGGAGCAACAGGGGGAGGGAGGCGCACAGTGCCACCCCATTTCCGGCCTTTCGATGCCATTGTGCGTTGGGGTTGCATAAATTATACAAAACAATGCTCTCGCACACACATTTATATATATTTTATGAATCTGCCAAGGATCAAAATCGAAGTGCGTAGTTCCTTCAATTGCTTTTCAAACTAGGTTTTACGCGCTTTTAAGCTCTTTTCGGTACAGTTTCTCCAATTCGAACATTTGGTGGAGAGCAGAAGTTCGCTTTTAATATCTTTCAGTTGAAGTTGTTTCGCTTATACACTGTGAACAAAATATGTGCGTTACTAATTTGAAATCTAACTTAAAACATAGTCTAAATTTTTAAATTTATTATAAATTTAAAAGTTTCTTTGGATAATAGATCTTTATTATTATTACTCAGTCAAGATCTTTAGAAGATGAATTATATCAGAGGATCAGCCTTATTTCTCGTAATTTTTTTGTTCATTCGTTAAGGACACCTTAATTCCTGCAGTGCACAATACCGACTAAGCTCTAATTCAAAAGCCACCCCAAGTTATTTGACAATCCAAAAACAAGGTTACCAGGCAAGTTGCGAATGTAAGTCGCAATAAGTGTACCAGGTTTTCAACTTTGGCGAGGTTATGGAAGGATGAGCAACCGAATGCGCAATCGGCGGGCAGATTTTCAGAAACCGGAGAAAACACATAAGGTCCTGGCAAAGGATTATGCGTAGCACATAAGGGAGCACGCAGCTATGATACTCTCAACTACCAAAAGGTTTAAAGATTGAACGAAATATTGGAGTTGATGTACATTGGAGCTTTAGTCTAATATATGTTTTTAGGAAAACAATAAATTTAGTCTATAAGGGGATTTCATTTAATTTTAATTAAATAATTAATGATAATATAAATAATTAGGATTTCAGAAGGAATTAACTGCAAAGAGCAATATCTTACTATTATATTTTTATTTTCGACTTGGAGGAATTATTTATTTAACTCATATAATATTAGGAAAAATACGATTAGTTATATTTTCGTATTAATTGTTTCTTAATTACATTTGTTGTTCATTACTTTTCTTCTAACATCAAAGGAATATTAATTCCTTTTAATGGATTAACATTTCTGTATACATTCATTAATTTCCCCACAAATCTTAAACTAATTGGAAAGCTGAAACTTTTTGACTTGAAATTTTCCAAAAGAATCTCCATTTCATAACAATTTAATTTCGATCCGCTCGAATTCATCATAACTACGTGTAGTTATTACAAAAGCACTCGTTAGCGAATCAGTTTTCACTTCATTTCGAAGGGTATTCCGATGCCTCAGTAGCGTCTTGGAATCTTTCTTTTCCGGGGTGTTACCTTGTTTGATATTTTTGGGGTTGGCGAAACTTATATTATTCTCGTATACAAAGGCTACGGTTAAGGGATCGTTGGTGCGGCTCAAGGACAACGGGATCGAGTTCCATTGCATGCCAGGACATGCTGCTACCGGCCTACCACCGGGGAAAGTAGAGAAGCACACACACACACAATGGGCGGCGGAATTATGAAATAATAATCAAGTAGGGCATAATCATAATGCCGTAACCTTGATGCGGAGGTAAACAATAATTAAGCCGGGCTGCGGGGATCTTCTGTATAGAAACAAAATGGGCTTGAGAGGGGGAGAGAATAGCCATCCCGATACCGATCGCTATCCCGGATCACAATCACAATCGCGCACACGTGTTGCTTCTACCCGAACAGAGCTAATCCGCTGACGCAGGACTGAGGAGGATGCCTCTATTCTGAACAGGGACATTCGAAATTAAAAACAACTGGCAGCTGCTCTCTAACTCCTTCTTCGTCTTCGTCCTTATTCGATATCCCTGCGTCTTGACTTCGGAGCAGCTGCACCACCGATCGCTGGGCACACGTGCCAAGGTGAGTCAGCAGGAGCTGGATCACCGGACTGGATCCCTCAGGACAGGGATTGGAAACAGAGGGAGCCGAAACGGGAGCAGTGGCGGTGTATCAGCAAAGTAGCTATTATCCTGCAGCCATTTTTCAAGTTAACCCCTTGTTGTTTCTTGCTTTTTAATTCATTTCTCCATTTAATAAATTATTATTTTTAAAAAGGTTATCGTTTTTTTTTAGCATAATATAGAAACTTTTTAAGTAGACAAATAATAAGTAACAGAACATAGAAATTTTACTTCATAACCTTAAGTAGTTCTTAAAAGTAATTAATAATAACAAAAAACTATTCCTGATAATGAGATGTACTATATGTCTTACGGACAGCAATTTTTTAAAGCTTTGCCCATATTGGTTCGTAATGGGTTAATTTGTAACCTGGCTAAGGATACCCGTAGGTAATTCCAAGGAGCAGCTGCTGCGGCTGTTGTTGCGTGCGCCGATCACGACATTTATCTGTTTAACGGCGGCGGCTGCTGCTATTTTGTTTTCTTGCCATCCTGCCATCCTGCCATATTGCCAGGACAATTGGCAACCAGTTTGCGCCCTAAGCTTGCGAGTCCTTTGTCCTTTTCAAGAAAGCTGCCAGGCAGCAGCAACCAGATCAGATCCGACCAGAAACAACAGATGTTTTATTTTCGCGTTAAAGAACGTGTTTCCAAACATGATTTATGGCTCGACTGCTCCGCGTTAGAGGGCCTCGTGGAATGGAAAGGAATCCTCCAAGACACGGAGAGCAGCCGAGAGAGGGTCTCATCATTGTTTCCATTGACCAGCTGCCAGCGACAACGACAAGCGGCGGCGGTGGCGGCGTCTTGGGCCTCCAGAAGAGGACCGGCAACCCAGGAACCGGTCTTAGGCGATCCCATACGATTGCTCTGCCGCTCTTTGTGTCGTTTTTATGGCGTGTTATGATTTCGTATTACAATTAGCCGGCACAAAAGGCACACGGCTGCCTATTTTTGGGCTGTCAATTGTTTTGTGCCTACGAAAAGTACCTATTAAAGCGAAGAAGGGTCCCTCCGTCCCATAAACAACATCGAATTCGCCGACCATGGCAGCGCATTAAACTTGTCAAAATTGCAGTTAAGTAGACCTTAGATTCGTCTGACTGTTGATTAACTACTTCATTAGCTGGGCTCCTGACGGAGCCAACCAAGCAAGGTGTTTTCCCCTAACTCGGGACACTCGGCAAAAATCTCTATCGAAGTTTAGAAAGTTTTTGGCTAATAATGAGTACCTAATTTGTTATATTTTCATAATAAAGGAAGTTATGATAAATGTAATCGTATTTTTAGAAAGTCAAAGTATTTTTAGTGACCTATTTGAAGCCATTGTTATCTTTACCAACGATTTTTATATGTGGTTAAACGAACCACGAAATATTATAAATTAGATTAAATAAAATTGTTATAAACTAAATGGATATTGAAGATCTATGATAATGGTAATCATAAGTATTTTCAATGCTTTTTTTGTATAAATATTTTTATATTAAGCAGCCTATGAATGAGTACATATAATCGAATTTATATAAAACTATAGTTTTTAAAGTACATTGGTGTATTTATTATTAAAATAAAATAAATGCAATGCTGCTCTAGCTTTAAGTGTCAAGTTTTTTGCAAGTGCATCCTGAACTCGATCAGCCTGAAATTGGACAGCAGCCGGAACAGGAGCACACACACACCTCCCGGCTGCACTTAAGACAAATAACTTAAACACCTATCGACAGCAGCCAGCAGCACAGGCAGGGGCTGGCACGACTAGTCTCCAGCTAGACGCATTTTCAATTAGTTCTAAATCACAACTAATTGAATTCATTTCAGAGCCTGCGTCCCTGCGCATCGCGCATCGGCATCTAGGCAATCTTATCTTAACAGTTATGATGTCCGTGTGGCTTGTGTCCGCCTATTTTGGCATTCTTTGCCGAAATTTATTGACAAAATTTGCAACACAGATTGCCGGTTTGCCGGGCGAAAGGGAAGCCTGGAACCAGGCGAGCCGCACGCGGAGGAAGCTACATAACCAGTAGCCCAATAGGCAGAACCTGCCACAGTCTAATGCAGAGAATGCAGTCAGCAAAAATTACATATTTTTTGAAATATAGTATTACTAATTTTAAAATATAAGAATTACAAATACAAATGATATTTATGGGAGAAAAAATATATACTTTTATTTATTATTTCATGAAATTTTTTGAAACTTGTACCAAAGTATGATTTATATTATGTCTCAAAATTGTTTTTATTATGTAGGATTTATAATATTAAAGCATACTTTGGTCACAATTTTAATTAATTATCCTAAACTTTATACTACATTATTCAATTCGAAAAAGTTTAAAGAAATAAGTTCAAATATAATAATAAAAGACCACTTTTTTGGTCAAGTGTGAACGGTGGACTGGGAGACCCATCTTCTGCCAGAATCGCTGCCGCCGGCATATGTGAAATCTATGGTCGTGATGCCTGGCTAGCTGACTGCCTGACTGCAAAGTCATAATAAATGGAGCACACTCCGGATCCGTGTTGCAACGGTGGCGGCAGCGGCGGCGCATGCAAAAAAGATCGGGGCAGATCGGGCGAAAGGCAGCGATTGTCCAGAGATTGCTGGGACAAGTGGCGCTGCCTTAAAATCGCTGTAAAGCAGCGGCTAAAATGGGAATAAGGAAGCAAACATGGACTTTCTTTTTTTATATTTCTTTTTCTTTTTGAAAGTTAAACGGTTGCCGCCCTTTGGCCAAACAAAAGCTGAGTGATATGAAACGGAGGTCGATAGTTTTTACTTGGATTTCGATAAGTCCCGTTGTGATAAGAAAATAAAATTTTATTTGTATTTTTATTTTTTTTTAGTAAGGGAATTTAATTTAAATGGTTAATAATGTTAATTAATACATATTAACTTTACTTTTTGTTTACTTACGTAATTTGATTACGTTTTGGATATTTGGGTGTGACCAGTTGCCGCGAAAGAGAAAATCCGCCTTTCCGACGAAATTCAAAATAACAAACGGAAACCGATAATTAATCGAAAGGAGGGGGTGAATTTTAAATCGCTTTCCGGTTGTACATGACGTCCGTATCCAAATTAGGTCCATAGGAGCATTAAGAATTCGAGAATTGTGCACAGAATGTACACTTCAGATATCTGCATTCCAGATGGTTCATTGCGCGGTTCCTGACGACGCCGCAGACCATGAAATCCTTTAGTGGATTGACGCCATCGCTGTTGCTGGAAGTAACAAGGAATAATTGATTCTAGAAGAGTCCAGTCCAGTCCCAGACCATTGCCTTTCCACTGACCTTCGAGGTGGCCGTCATCCTAGAGCCAGCAGCAGGAGAATCATCTGACCCCTTGGCCTGTACGAGCACAATATGCAGTTGATCCGCACCGTTTTCTCGGCGGTGGCCGGTTTCCTGATCATCCTGGTGCAAGCAGATCTGTCGCAGCGTTTCAGGATGCACTAATTCTACTAACCTGGCTAAACTGCATCAGATTGCTTGGTCATGCCAGATGCCAGATAAGTTAACTACAGGTTGGGTTGTCGTCTAGTGACATAAAAAATACAACAAATTATTTAATTGTGACAGCGTAAAGTAAGAAAATACGTGAAAACTTCACAAAAATAGCTAAAATAACGGCAATTTTGCTTGGAAAAATACTATATTTCCCGCTAGCTTCTAGTTTACTGATTATCCCGCATTTTGCGTATAAAAACCGCCAGATATAGCGGGCAAATAGCTAAATTGGCAACGCTGCTGCCCGTATTGTCGCGAATCGAATTAAAATCAATTAAATCCAATCAAAGCCCCCATAGAGGGTATATTGCCCGAGGCATTTGACACCCTCTGAGTCTTCCCGATAACGGCGCAGATAAGATAAACCCGTCAGAC
This sequence comes from Drosophila punjabiensis, assembly GCA_008042585.1. Classification (NCBI taxonomy): domain Eukaryota; kingdom Metazoa; phylum Arthropoda; class Insecta; order Diptera; family Drosophilidae; genus Drosophila; species Drosophila punjabiensis. The sequence goes on from VNJR01003769.1 coordinate 10,661, forward strand.
TCTCCCTCCCCCCCACAACAGGTGTCAGAAAGGTACGAGAGAGCCGGTGTTTATAATCGATTAGTAGCCATTTGCTAATGAGTTTGTTTCTTGTTTAATTTAACAGCCGGCAGAATGTGGCGACAGCTCAGCGGAGTCGCACTAAAGGGCAGCAGCAGCCTCAGCAACTTCGGCAGGATGCGCGGATTTTCGGCTCTGCTCCAGGACAAAGCTCTTGTGGACGGCGCTTGGGTTGGCTCCAGCGATGCGACCACCTTTGAGGTCCGTAATCCGGCGAGTGGAGAGGTGATAGGTAAGGTCCCAAACATGAATGTGGCGGATGCCCAGAAGGCGATCAATGCTGCCAAGCAGGCCTACGAGTCCAAGGAGTGGCGATCACTGACCGCCAAGGATCGCTCCAATCTGCTTAAAGTGAGTCTTTCCTAATCTAAAAGAAAAGTTCGGCTGTAGGTCACAGCTCGGCAGTTCGGTTCCTGATTAAATGCTAATTCCCCTGCTTATCTTATCTCTTCAGAAGTGGCATAAACTTATCGAGCAGAACTCACAGGAGATAGCCGAGATAATGACGGCGGAGTCGGGCAAGCCCATCAACGAGTCCAAGGGAGAGGTGGCCTACGGCAATGCCTTTGTGGAATGGTTTGCGGAGGAAGCGCGTCGCATCTACGGCGAAATTGTGCCCAGTGCAGCGCCGAATCGCGAAATTATTGTTATGAAGCAACCCATCGGAGTGGCGGCCTTGATCACGCCCTGGAACTTCCCTATGGCCATGATCACGCGAAAGGCAGGAGCCGCTTTAGCCGCTGGCTGTACCGTAGTGGTGAAGCCCTCCGAGGACACACCGCTCACAGCGTTGGCGGTGGCGAAGCTGGCAGAGGATGCGGGCATCCCTAAGGGCGTGATCAATGTGGTGACCACCAACAAGGCGGCTCCCATTGGCGATCTCTTCTGCAAGAGTCCGGATGTTAGGGGCATCTCCTTCACTGGTTCCACAGAAGTAGGCAAGCTGCTGTTCCGCAACTCTGCCGATGGCATCAAGAGGATATGCCTTGAGCTGGGCGGCAATGCTCCATTCATTGTCTTCGACTCGGCCAATGTTGAGAAGGCTGTTGATGGTGCCATGGCATCCAAGTTCCGGAATTGCGGCCAGACCTGCGTCTCCGCCAACAGATTCTTTGTCCAGGACGGCGTCTACGACCAGTTTGTCGGGCAGCTCAAGAAGCGCGTGGAGGCCTTGAAGATCGGCAATGGGCAGGAATGCGAAGTTCAGATCGGACCTCTTATCAATGAAATGCAGTTCAAGAAAGTCAGCGGTTTCGTCGAGGATGCAAGGTCCAAGAAGGCGAATATCCTTGTGGGAGGAAAGCCCCTGAGCGACATTGGCTCCCTCTTCTACGCACCAACCATAGTCACGGATGTGCCGCCCACGGCCCAACTGTATACAGAGGAGGTCTTCGGCCCGGTTGTCTCCATCATCCGCTTCCGCGACGAAGAAGAGGCTGTGGCTAAGGCCAACGATACCAGGAGGGGCCTGGCCGGCTACTTTTACAGCGACAATCTGCAGCAGGTGTTCCGCGTGGCCAAACGCCTGGAAGTGGGCATGGTTGGCGTCAACGAGGGCATTATCTCCGCAGCAGAGGCACCGTTTGGCGGTGTGAAGGAGTCCGGCGTCGGAAGGGAGGGCTCCAAGCACGGAATCGATGACTATGTCGACATTAAGTACATTTGCATGGGAAACCTGAAGTACGATTGAAGTCCGAAGGAGCTTCAGGAGTCACCTCCACTGCTTTCCTTAGCCGCTGTCTTCCACTAGAATGCCGAATGCGATTTGTTGATTGTTGTAGTAAATTAGTTAAATATTTGTAAAACACATTGCGCCGCTAATATTATTAATAAATGTGCACAAACTCTAATACGAAATTTCAATTGCATAATTAACATTCTATATATTATATAATATAATATTATATATTTATCTATATATATTATTTCATATTCCAATTATTTACCACAGTTTTTCATTATTTTTTTACATTTTTTTGCGTTTAAAGGAAAATGTAAAAATTGTCCTCTTCCTGATTGTTCCTTTGGCAGCTATATAGTATAGCCGTCCGATTTTCATAAAATTAAAACCGAAATTTTGAAATAAGACACATGCTTATGTCTTAGAGTAGACTAAGATGTGTTGCAAACCTATAATTATAACTTGTAATTATAATTATATTTTTTTTCGATAGTACCAATTTCAACAAAATTTAAATAAAGATTCTGTTACAACATAAAAAGTTCATTTTAAGTAACTGTGCATATATATATTTATTATTTTGTTCTTATAAAATAAATTGTTGATGTAACGAATATGCGAGATAAATCCTTAAATAATAAATTAAACCCTTGAAAAATGTTTTTGTAATAAGAATATGTTAAATATTCTCTTTTTAGATTACGGTCACACTCTCTGTTTTTTTTTACGCACCAATGCAGTCTCTTTTAGTTTTCAGTGTTGAGTTCCCAAATAAGCTAGACTCTAAAAAACTAGCTAAAAATTAAAAAGGAATTATTGAATACCAATAGCTACTTCCAAATGCAAGAAAACATAAAACATAAACAAAAATTTTTTTAATTGATTGATTTATGCTTAGTATTGCATTAATTTAAAAAGATGATTTTATTGATTTCGGATTTTAATAATCAATTTTGAAAATTTTGATTATATAGAAATATTAAAAATATAATCAAGTACATATATGTATATTTTTTTTTTCCTGCAACATATAAACACGAAACGTGATTAATTTAATTAAATTCACATTTCATATGCTTTTCCCGTTTTAAATATGCTCGTTTGGTGTCATAAAAAATACAACAAAATATTTAAGTAAACTATTATAAAAATGGCTAAAATAACGTCAAGTCTGCTTAAAAAAAATCTATATTTCCCGCTAGCCACTGGTTTACAATTTATCCATCATTTTGCTTTTGAAAACCGCCAGATATAGCGGGTAAATAGCTAAACTGGCAACGCTGCTACTCAGCTGTGCGAGGGAGAAACAAAATTACAATAGCCGCAATGCCAATGTCTGACAAAATTGTAAGTAAATTGTTGATAACAATTATTTAAATGTTTCATATAAGTGTGCACCGCGCAAGGAAGAACCAAGTGGGCTTTGTGTGCGTTGTGATTCGGCCACTGTGTGAGGGACACGTAACCCGAAAGCCGGCAAACCAAGACGGTTTTAGTAGTCCACTGCGTTTGTTGTTGTTGCACTTTATTTTGCAAATAATAAATTAAAGAACAGCAAGAAAGTGAATGTGAAAATGGAGGCGAAAAGTGCATTCTGAGGCCTTTGGCTAGTGTGTGAACCAGTTAATTCCTTGATGCGGCGGCCAAAAGTGCGAAAAGTGAAAATAGAGCCTACCATGACTTGTAGATTTGCGAGTGTGTTAGAGTGCAGTCTGTGCGAAAGGGGGAGGCGCGACGAGAGGGAGCTTTGAAACCCCCGAAACTGAAATAAATTATTAATAACAATTAGTGGTAATCGAAGTGAGTTCATCCACCAGACGAAGTGCAGTGCATTTCCGGATACTAAAGGTGTCTGATATCTGTCTGGCGAATAGGAAAACAGTTCTTGGCTGCACTCAAAGAAATCTATTGTTTCTTGTGGGATTTATATTAAAAGTGAGGGATTGTAATAAAGCCAAAAATCTTATGAAATAAGCTAAAGAATCAGAATCATAAAAAAACAAACGTTGGACAGTGAAACTGCGCGACAGGTGCTTAGGTTAAATCCATTGTTTAATTACTCTTCCCTTTTGGGAACTTTTCTTTTCGGTAAAGTTTAGATGCTTTTAATACTTATTTATATTTAGTTAATTTTAATTGTTGTTTTTATTTTTTTTTTAACGTGCATATTAATCTCTTTTAACATCAGCGCTCTTTTTGGCAATGGTTTGCATTTGTTTTTAATTGCGATGCCAAGAAAATTTCACAGTCAAGTTCGCGCCTTCATGACGTACAGTCCGAATCACTAATCAGACAAGCCTTTTAGGCTTTGGTAGCTTTATAGCTACACTTGACACCCAACCCAAGCCCAAGCCACTGTCCTTACCGAAACCCAAGCCACTTCCCTTTTTGCCAAACCCAACCAGACCCCATCCAGACATGGCCTGTGCCCCGCTTCTGCTCGAGCAGTTCATTTACAAGAAGCGCAATTTCGCCTACGCCTTTGTGCGCCATCGTTTATTCGTGTTATGCAAACAGTCGGTTGTAACGAAACTCAATTAATGCAGCAGCCCTAATAACCAATTACTAATTATATAATTTATTCTGATTTCCATTGCAGCTAATTCGCGTTCAGTCTGCGGAGGGCATCAAACGCATCGAGATCTCGCCCAAATCCAATCTGAAGCAGCTCTACGACAGCGTCCAGAATGCGTTGAAGGTAGATGGATTTGGTCTGTTCAAGGAGCGCAGCTTCCTCACAGAGCTGCAGGCTAGTGGCAGCCAGCTGGTGGGCACATCCCTCAAGCATGGTGACTTGGTCTACTTGAAACAGATGGCTGGCACATCGTCTCGCGTAAGTTGCAGTTGCTAATTAGGCCAAAGCGAGACTAAAACCGATTTTTAATCTCTTTCAGCGAACTAGCACCACTGTCTTGGACAGTCAGGCGTTCAAGACCAGCGAAAAGACGAGCAGCAGCAACCCAAACAGTGCACGTCCCTCCATCAATGTGGTCGAGGATGAGGTTGATCAGGCGCTGAGCAAGGCGGATGGTACAATCAAGCGGGAACGCGATAGCAAGCTGTAAGCTATAAGTTTCCAGATAAATATCCAGTCAACTAATCAACCCAAATGTGGTTTTAGCTGCCATCATAATGCAAACGGCCGTTGCGTCCACTGCTCTGCACTGGAGCCCTACAACGAGGCCTATTTGAAGGAGCAGAACATCAAGCACCTGTCCTTCCATTCGTACATACGCAAACAGACTTCGGGCATGGATCAAGGAAAGTACTTTGTCTTCGATGACATTAATTGCCGCATCAAGCCCGGCTGTCGCGAGCATCCGCCATGGCCCAAGGGCATCTGTTCCAAGTGCCAGCCGTCTGCCATCACTCTGAACCGTCAGACCTACCGCCACGTAGACAATGTTATGTTCGAGAATACCAAGATTGTTGAGAGATTTCTCAACTACTGGCGCACCACCGGTCACCAGCGCATGGGCTATCTGTATGGGACATATGAGCAGCATACGGACGTTCCGCTTGGCATTCGAGCGAAGGTGGCAGCCATCTATGAACCGCCGCAGGAGTCAACACGCGACTCGATCAACATTCAGCCGGATGAGGGAGCCGACGATGTGGATGCCGTGGCCAATGCACTGGGACTGAAGAAGGTAAGGATAGAGCTATTAGCGCGATACTACTTAATGCTAATTCTTATTTTTTCAAAAAGATTGGTTGGATTTTTACTGATCTCATCACGGAGGATGCTAGTGCCGGCACTGTCAAACAAATCCGTGGCATCGAGTCGCACTTTATCACGGCCCAGGAGTGCATCACAGCCGGCGAGCTGCAGAATCGCCATCCAAATCCCTGTAAATATGCCTCCAATGGCGTCTTTGGCTCAAAGTTCGTGACCATTTGTGTGACGGGTAAGCATAGCGTGGCATCCTCTCTGTTCTATTTGTCTTTAATTTTTTTCCAATTGATCTTTTAGGGGATAAAACTAAACAAGTGCACATGGAGGGCTATGCGGTATCGGCTCAGTGCATGGCTTTGGTGCGTGATAAATGTCTGATACCCACTAAGGATGCGCCCGAGCTAGGATATGTGCGTGAGTCCACAGACAAACAATATGTTCCAGACGTTTTCTATAAGGTAAGTGATCTATTTTTTCTTTATTTAATAACAACGGGTGCCTTTCAATGTGCGAGCTCTTAACTGATACTTCTAAATTTTCTAAGGCAAATGTTTAACTGAGAATATTCTAGAAAAAGAACCAAAGAGAATCAAATTGTTCTTGAAAACAATAAATATAGTTTCCGTGGCAACTTTTATTGAATATTATTTCACATTTACACATTCAGCATATTTTGATATTTAGACATTTATGAATATTTCTGTTAGTTTTGGCAACATGCAAGCACACATAGTTTGGTTTCAATACTGATTATTTAAATATTTTGCGGATTGTGTGAATGAATTTTTGTTCTCATAGGTGATATTTACGTTTGTACTACTTATCATTGCTCTGGGACTTCCTAGCAGGCTTACTTGCCTTCTATAACGTATACCTTGAGACATTCATACACACAATGCACACACATGAGATCAGAGTCACGACCAGAGCTTGCTTTCTATTAATTTTTGAATACTTAATGGAGCCCTTTGAGCATCTCTTAATCACAATTTTGTTCAAATGTTTCCAACTTCCTTATTTAACCGATGTACCAATTATCTTATAATAGTAAGATGAGTGCCGTGAGTATACTCACGAATAGACACGCCATTTATATTTTAAATTTTACGCTCCCAACTTTGTACTAGCGTTTAAAATGTATGGGCGTTATGCATCTTGTTACAATTAGGTTTTGACTGTACTTGAAGTCTTGATTATTGTTTCTTCATGTAGTATAGACATATATTTTATATTAGTATACTCTTGCAGAGGGTGTTATAATTTTTAAATCTTTTCATTTGGAGTTTTCGTACTTCTCTATCTATCCGTATAACTCAATATAATATTTTGTAGTTTTCGTAATACTTTGCCTAATAGGTTTCATTTACAACCTCGTTTTTTAAAACAAATTTGATTTACTCTAATTTCTTTTTCGAAATACTTTCGATTTTCGCTTTTAACATGAAATATATAAAACTTTTGTTTTATCCCTTAATTATAATCCGATAGCTTTTTTGTCTGGATTATTATTTTTAATATTTTTGTTTTTGATCAGTTACATTTAGACATATTAATTGTGGCAACATGAATGCATATACAGTAGACACCGAACAACTCGTGATATTTATTTACTTCGCAAGGATATTCTGTTTTTTTTTTTTTGCGTTTGTTTCTCATAAGCATATTCCAATTTCACCTATTTTTTATGGGCTTGTATTTGCTTTGTATATTTTTACCAATTTAGCAATGGTTCTTTTGAAGATTCCGCGGGTGAGATTATTATTAGGTTTATTGTTTATATCCAGGTAACGTCGCAGCGCTTAGACACCAATTAGTGTCTTTCCTTATTCTATCGGTTACTATTTCATTTCCACCCATAATTCCTGCCTGAAAACTCGTCTATAAATTTAATACTCATTAAATTTTTAATTACGAATTCCAAAGATTAATTTTTGTAAGTCGTTTGTTTGGTTTTGTATTTTTAAAGAGCCTCCAAAAGGTTTATATTGTTTTTAAAACTTCAAATATTTTGTTTTCTTTGTAAAGTGTGTATATAAAAGTTTTTTTTTAGTTCGGATTCTAAAATGGTTGGTTTCCTTAAATTGTTCTCAAAATCTCTTCTTAACCTGCTTATTGACATCTGAAGTGGATATACTTGTTGCTACGAAAAATTCGTACCAAAATCATTAGTGTTCTTTATATAAATATTCAAAAACATGCACATAGAGGGGTGTATACATCAATATAGACTTTGGTTTTGGAGCTCGGTTGCTCCGCTTATCGGTAAATGTGATATTCGCCGCAATTCCGGATGATGCACTTCACTGCCAGCCGACCAATGGCGTTTCCCGTGGCAGCAATCCGGTCCACCACTTCGATGCCCTCGACAATGTACCCAAAGATGGCCGTAAAGGAGCGCATCTCGTTGAGCACCAGCCGGAATTGGCTGCCGACAAAACCACTCCTATCCTGTCGCCTTTGGCCCCTTCGCATCCCAACGGTTCCTCGGTGGGCTGGCAGTCCCGTGTTATCCGGCATAAAGTAGCGCGTGTCGAAGGTGGAGTGGCCACCCCGTCCGTTGTTAGTTTCAAAGTCCCCGCTGATGATGCTTTCGCCTCCCCAGGCCTGGAAGACCGAGCATCCGCGATAGCCATAGCCACGGTCATGCCGAATGAGGGCTCCAAAGTTCTCCGACATCCGGGGAGCGACATCGTCACGCACCTCCACTAGTACTCGGCCGGCCCGTTCCCCTGCCATGTCCATGTCCATATAATAGATGGGATAACAGTGAACGGAGGGCGGGCGGGCTATGCTTACCAAGTGACTGGATCTGGAATTGTCATTCTGGGCCAATATCGGGCGCAGTCCAGCTGCCAGCTGCTGTTGCTGCTGCTGCTGATGCCGCTGCTGCTGCTGCTGCTGCCTCAGTTCATCATGCGCCAGACGCAGGTTCATCTCTTGTTGTCTCTGTCGCTGCCACTGGGATTGGGACTGGAGCTGAAGCTGAAGCTCGTGATTCACGACATTGACCTGAAATCGAGTGTTCTCGGACAACAACTGATTGGGTTGGAGGGAGGCATGGCTGCTGCTGGCCGACGAACTAACGGAGTTAACTGAGCCCTCGCGTCCGCGATTTGAGTTCTCGCCGGCGGAGAAGTAGCGTGCTAGCACCTCTCCATTCTGATCGCGCTCTTCCGGCTGTATTTCACGCGCTGCTCTGGACTGGGGCAGCAGCTCGGACGGCATTAGTCGGTTCTGTAGCTCGCTCCAGTAGGCGAAAATGCAGTAGTTGGTGAGAATAAGTGCCGGCGGTGGCTCCACATTTGCGGGAATGCCGCCCGGTCGTGGATTGCTGCGCAGTTTTAAGAACCTGTTATTTAAGGACTCAAAGTCCAGGACCTGCATGCCGTTCTCCTGGATTGCGGCATGCATGCGGCACTGGAAGTGCACCTCCACAAGCTGCCTCTCGCACTTGCGACGCTGCCGCACGAGCCGCAAGAGAAGATTACGCAGATTCGTGCCGGAGTGGGGCGCGACAAGGCTATTCAGTTCGTGCTCAGCACTGGCACTCCATACGTTCATCTGGTAGGAAACCAGGGAAGCCTTATGCTCCTGGGTCTCGCGCTTCACGTGCACTTGCAACCGGGAGCAGGCCTCACCCAACTGGAGAAGCAGGTTCCGCTCGCGGGTGGCCAATTCCGAGGCCTCGGCAGCAGTATGCTTAATCTTGGTTAGCTCGGCTGCGAGAAGGTGGCGCAGCAGCTCCAGGTAGTCCAGCTGGTGGGTGAGGCGGTGGTCACGATGCACCAGAGCATCGGCGCAGGCGCGACATAGCAACAGTTGACAGTTATGACACCACGTGGAGTTCGGAGTGGCATGGATCGGGCAATGCTCGCTGCTGCTGGCCAGGAAGCTATTTACGCTTATCTGGTCTAACCAGTTCGGCGGAGAAGAGCCTTGCGGCTCACCTACAACTTCCATGGTGCTGCTGCCTTCCTGCGAGAAGCCCAGCATGGCTCTGCCCAACACCAGAGCCGGCAGCTCACGCAGCAGGAACATGATGGCCCTCGTTTCCGGCAGCTTTCTTCCGAGCAGAGCGGTCCGAACACCGCAGATTGGACACAAGCATACGTAGGTTCCCCGAATGAGGCTCCTGGCCAAACACTCCTCGCAGAAGCTGTGCTGGCAGACCAGCTCCTTGGGCAGGCGACGGGTTTTGAGGTCATAGGGACGACGGCACAGGCCGCAGCTAAGGAGCGATGCCAGCTGACTGGGTACTTGCACGGACGACGCCATTGTTCCTCGCCACTGAAATGAATATTTTATATGAAACAAGAAAGGAAGCTAACTTCGGTAAGCCGATGTTTACATACAGTTGGATCATTCGATCGAATTGGAAATATATCATTTGATAGATATCAATTCTAGCAAAAACGAGAAATTGTTTTATATCTAATTGTTTTGTGTTGGTTTTTTTTTTTTGTTTCATTTTCAATGTTTTAGTTTTAAATAATTAAGAGTTTGTTGGCGAACCTAATTGCATATGTACGACTTTTCAAATCATTCCCTTTGTGGCCAATAGATGCGCTTAAGAAGACGTTTGAATTGCGCATTCCTTAAATTGATACTTAATATATTCTTTTATAGTTTTAAAAACCGAAAACGCAGCCTTTTTTAAATTGTATTTTGATTACTTTATTATTTATTAATTAGGTTTTTAATTGCAAATCGAAATCTAAATTTGAAACGCAGTCTTCTTCTAAATTGTATTCTTAATATTTTATTATTTATTAATTAGGTTTTCAATTGCAAATCGAAACCTACATATTTATATGAATTATCGCTGGCTTTTTGCCAGCTGAAAAGCTGAAAAATGTGCATTCTTTAAGTCGTTGTTTAATCATGTTTTCTTATGATATTTTTGTATGAATATGATAATTTAAATGAAAATTTAGGAATACCATAATTAAGTAAAATAGGATAAATTTCAATTCGAAAAGCGTTTTTTTGTTAGTTTTTGTCAGGGTTATAAATAGTTAAATACATATTTGTTCCTATGAAAATTGCTAGATCGACTCGTTTGTGGCAGCTCATCAAGAATACACTTTTATGGGGCTGGAAATGACTCTTTAAATGGATTACAAACTTCTGACTACATTTTTAATACCTCAAAATTGTAGAAAAACATAACAATTAATTTCTTTTGTAATATTTACGACCATGTCCAACGCAAAATAGGTAGAAAGAAGTATAAAGAAACATTTCGCGAGTCGATTTAGCAATATGGTATCGTGAGTTCAAACAAAATTCAGTCACAAATGTGTTCTAACAACTACAAGTAAATAAAAGTAACTAGGCATATTTTATAATTAACTATTTATAAATATTAATCCTCTTTTTCTCAGTGCCTATGCAAAACCAAAATCAACCCCGTTTATAGCTTAATTTGTGGTTTTGCACAAATCATAAACAGATGTTTCAAACTTCGAGCTGTTTTGGTCCTGTAAATAAATAACCAAATTGCAAAGTGGTTGTCCTTCAGAGAACTAAACTAAACGAAATGAAACCTTTAGATTAGTGAAAAATTGAAAAATTTATAAAATTTCTACTTTTGCTTTAACAAACTTAATTTTTTGAGAATCAGCTTTTCGCTTAATTCTTGATTTCTGATCAAGAAAAAAACTTTGTGAATTTAAAAATTGTTTCAACTTTCGAGATTCCCATTGCGATTGGGTTGCCATCCCTTCGGTGAACTCCTTTCCCCCGGAAAATCGGCGGACAGAGACAATTTCTCGTTAGTCGGTCATAAGTAAGTCGGCCTAATTCTTGAAAAAGTTTTCGCCGTGTGCCATTTATTGGGACTTTGTTCTAAGCCGTGTAATCAAACTTTTGTGGGGCGTGCAACTGACGAGGGATGAAACCGCCGAAATTAATGTGAATCAAGCGGTTCTTCCTGGCTAGGGGTCAAGTCACTGTGCCCCCTGACGACGCTCAGCAGCTGGAGTCTGGAGTCCCAGTGATATTGAATTGCATTCCAACCTAATGTGTGGTTCGAGAGCAACAAACTTGCCAGATGAGCGGAGTGTCTGGCTTTTTCCTGGTGAGAATTCGTTGGAACTGGCCTTAACCGGTTAATTAATATTCAATGGAAGCAAATGCGGTCACTATTCGGACTAATTTTGTTCGGTGTCATTAAGTTGTATTCTGGCTTGAACACATTTTCACGTTCAGACGAGCGGTTAGTTACCAATTGTTAACTTTATATAAATAAATAAATAAATAAATATTTTCACGTTGTTTTGAGAAGAACTAAGACACATTTGAAAAATGGGAATACTGTAGTCGTCACCTTCTATGGCAATGTTTTTGTCCTAGAGTCCACTTCTATGTACTTTTTCCATGCCATTGGACAGCTAAGCACACGTTTCGGGCATTCCTCACGGTTATTTTATTTTCCTGTTTATATTATTCGCTTTTAGGGACTTTTGCCATTTTACTTCCCTTACATTTGCGCCTCTCGCTTTGTTCTGCAATTATGCAAATGTCTTAAGCTGTCTGCAAATTCCGCCGTCTCCAACAATTATCGGAGGGAGTTCCCTTCTTCGCATATGGCATTAAAAAAACAGTGCTTCTTTTTTACATTTTCCCTTTTCTTTGGGATACTTGCTTGGCAAATGTGTAAATTGAAAAAGTAAATTCCTGGCAGCAGTCCTTGACATAAATTCATATTTATGGCAATTGTTTTGTCTCTTAAGGAAGAGGTGTGTGTTTGGGATGGAAATTTTCATGACAGAATTTGTAGCTGTAATTGTTAACACGCTGGAAAAGTGAGCTTTTCATGAGGCTCTTGTTGTTTGCTTTTTGCCACATTTGCGGTAAAGATAATGACAGATTTGTATTGTTGCTGGTCGTTGGCTTTATTTTGCTTTTGGCACTGAGGTGACAATAAATTA
>VNJR01003770.1:0-20253 GCA_008042585.1 Drosophila punjabiensis
GCGGTTATTAAAATAATAAAAACTGGTACAGAAAAGTTTTTAAAAAGGTAATTTAAGTGCATTGCAAAGATTTACAAACTTCAACTTTTCAAAGTTAGCTTTCTATCTTGTTTCTCAATACGATTCTGTTGAATGTTAATATTAACTCTGGATAACTTTTTGAATTTTAAGAATAATATTTAAGGATAATATTTACTCCAAATACAGCAAATGTCAGCTGAAAGATATTTTTTTATCACTCAGTTCAAGCAACGTTTACATCTCGAGCTGCCTTCGCAGGTTGGCATGTGGAAAAATAAACCAGCTAACAAATGAAAGCCAACTGACAGCTGTCTAACCCTTGGGATCTCAGAATTTAAAGTTGGCCAGAGAGAACATATATTTTAAAGCCGGTTCTAAAAAGTGGAAATGCAAATGTGGAGGAGTGGAAAACTAACTTTTCCTGATGCTGCTGCTGCTACTGGGGCGAAGGTCAAGTGCTAAAATATGCAGGCAGGCTGGCAACCTCGATGCGGTTGTCAAGTGCAATCGAACAATGTCAGTGGGCGTGGGACCAAATGCCAAATACTGAGAGTTTTATGGGACCAAATGTCAAGTACTGTACTTTTTAAGGGAATATTTGAAGACAGGATTGCACATGATAATAGTAAAAGTACCGAGTTAAATATTTATAAACCAATAGTTGTTTTTAAGGTAATTTATACAACAAATAAAATGTATAAATAAACAAAAACTTATTGTGATAATTTTTGGGATACTTAGAAAACCTTAAAAAATATAAAAATTTCCCATAATGGAGCTAAGGACTTCCTTGAATTACCGCAACTACTGTGTTGGACTTCCCACTGCAGTTTCCAAATCAATGGAGCAACAATCAGAAGGAAGAAAATTTAAAATTCAATTCGATTCGAGTGCGTTGCGGCCAAAGCTCACCTGAACGTGTGTGTGCGGTGGGTGTAGGTCATGTATACGATTTGAATAATGTGCGGCAATTATAATTTCTAATTCTGACGTCTGTAAGGCAAACAAAGCCAGTCAGCCAGCTAGCAAGAGAACTTTTCCCCCACAAAGCTCTCTTAGCTCACTCACTCTCTCTCTCTCTCTCGGTTGCTCGTTGCCTCTGTTTCTAGCGATTCGAACTTCCAGGGCGATACTCGAAAAAGCTCTCTCAGTTGATTTCGAATTTCCCTGCCTCTCTCTGTCTCACTCCCGCTCTCTTTTGGGACGTAATCAGCGACATGGCCACCGACAACTACGACAATGTTGCCTGGTACTTTTAACCTTTTGCCTGGCCCGCTCTCGAAAGTATGCTACGCCAAGAGTCGTGGGAAGTGGGCCGCACCGAAGGTCACTAATTGATTAATATGGCAGGGGAAACGGTCTCGGGGAGAATACGAGGGGAATAAGCGGAAAAATCGGGTTGAAATGAGTTATGGGATGAAATTATGTTCGTGTTGGCTCAAGCAGGTGAGCCTTTCAGGTCCGGGAATCTCAAAGACAAGATCCCCGAGAAGGCGGGCTAAACTTTAGCCCACAGCTCAGTCGGGCAATTGATAATGACTTAATTAGCTTTTACAATGAAGGGCCCACACACACACTCGCATACTGTTGTCTGTGGAAAGCCATAAAAGGCAAAACTTTTCATAAAGGATTTGGCAAAAAACTTTTCCTATTCGAGTCTGCCTGCGACTGTGTGTGTGTGTGGGCCTGCCGTTTAATTTATATATTCGCATAGAGGCGGACTACAAAACTATATTATTGCTCCGGCAAAGGGATTAAAAATTTCATGCCTAGCCTGGGAAAAGCGGGAAAGCGTGGCGCGGGACTCCGGAAAATTCCACGAATATTCATATGGGGGTACGAGCCACAAACGACATGGGCGTAGGTGTGTGGGAGTGGCATTTGTATGGTACTTTTCACGCATTGCCGAGTTTTATAGTTAACCAACCCACAGGACCTATCCCCCATCCCCATCCCCATCCCCACACAGCCATCATCCTTCATCTGCTCACCACAAGTCCTGGGCGTAAGAACAAAAACACTGGCAGCCATAAATGTGGCCGAATTTCTGAAAGTTCCCAAAATGTTAAGTGTGGTCAGGCTTAAGCGGAAGTGAAATAAAATATGAAAGAGTTTTTTAAAGGTTTTCTGGCAAGAATAATATTCTTTTAAAATATAAATATTTTATATATTTTAAAAAGAATCATAAAAAGAGCATAAATATTCTTGGAAATTCGTTTTGAAAGCATATACAATTACAAATAAAAGTATAAACGATTCAAAAATCATTAAATTTAGATAAAACACAGTTAAATGTGTTTCTTTACTAAATAATTCTATGTGAAAAATTACAGCATTAAAAGATTAAGTTAATTAACTGATAAAAATAAGCTACCAAGCCCCTGGCTAATAATCGTAAATATTTTTATAGTAATTATGTATCAACATACTTATTTTCGGAATTTATTCAGCATAAATCTTGGCAATCCAAAGAGTAAATTTACTCCTGTGTGGCTCCAACACAGCGCAGGGAAAACCAGCCCGGATCATGGCTTATCATAATTATTTATTTATTTATTTTAGTTTCCCGGGCCTTAAAAATGGGGGCTCATTTTTATGTTTATGACGCCTGGCTGGCAACTAATTTTGATGCATGTTCGTCATTAGGCCCGAAGGCAGCCAAATGGCGTGCGGCAAATGAGCCAAAGATGACGTGCCAGCAGCAAAAGCCGGCTAAAATAACACCCAGGGTAGAGAGAGCGATAAGAAAGCAAAAGAAATACAAAAGAAAGCAAAACAAATGAGGGAGTCCGAAAGGACGACCGAGAAATATAGACGGAAGTTAAAAATTAATTTCAAGTACACCAGCGGCGGAGTCTGCAGCTGCAGCTGCGGCCGGAGATGGAAAATCTGGCACAATAAACGTAAAAAATTTAACACTTGGGAAAACAAAGCGTAGCCATGAATAAAACGAAGGTAAAGTAGGTTCTGGCCCGGAAAAGCCGGGCAGAAATTACTGGGACCAGCAGGTGCTCCGGTTCCTTGGCCTGCTTATCGCGCAAATGTCGGCCAGAGAGACATAAAATGCAATAATTACAATAAATACTTATTTATAATTTTCCTTTGCTTGTACAGGATATTGAATTTTTAATTTCACTGCCTGTTTGTTTTTGTTACTTTTTTCGCCGTAGTCCCTGCTCTCGGAAATATATATTAAGTTTAAGTGAAGTGCCGGCCCTTGGCTCGATTCCATGCAATTCGGTTCTCCATCACATGGCAGGTCAAGAAGGGGAGGGCAGTACCTCTTAAATATTCTTTATTTTTAACATTTCCCAGGCGTGGGTGTGTGTGGATCGAACCAATTTTAATTTCAATCCGTAATTACACAACTACAAAGTGGCCATCAGCAAAAGCGATTGGGTTTTATTTTCGTTCCTGGCTTTCCTCCTTTACCGACTTTTATTTTTAGCCGTCGCCGATTTCATTTGTGGAGAAACTTTTTCAAGTGATTGAACCTTGGCGTTCCTCACCTGAGCTCAGAAATGGGCTCGTAGACGTGTGCGTGTGTTCACCTGAGCGAGAAAATAAATTCGGTTTCCCAAATAGTTTTCATGGAAATTACTTGCCGCCGCCTTTCAAGCAGTCTAGATGAGATACATCAGAGGAAAACAAGTGTGTAATTAATTGCGGTTCCCTGAAAGCCAAATCAAAGATGGTAACATGAATGAACATTTAGGTAAAGAGCTAGAAAATTCACCTTAAATCTCGAGCTGTAATTGAGATACATTATAAAAATATACAATCTCAATATTCTTTTCTTATGCTTGGCAAGTCTTCTTATTTTTTTGGTATATTTGGGTTAAGCTTGAGTTCAACTATTAAATAATATATTGCTTCTCCAAAAGCATGTAGTACCCGACTTCAAGTAAAATGTCAGATTCGAATTACAAGCGCGATTACATGTTGTTGCTTGGCATCCTGGCTGGGCTGTCCTGAGTTTGCTGTTTGCTCTTTTGCTTTGCAAAACCGGCTGAGTCACGTAACGTTAAATATTTATGGGGCCGGGCGTTAACCCAAATACGACCACAAACTCCCACTGAGTGCTGCCGGTGCTGCTGCTGCTGTTCACTCGCAGCTGAAAAGGTTAAATCAAGCCACAGTCGACTTGATGGCAGTCTCGCGTTCCATTCACTCCGCCATTCCTAATCACTCCGGCGGCTGTGGTCCCAGCCTCATCACCTCGCATTGGCATTGCAGTGCAATCTGCATAACATTACCATTACCACCGGAGCACTTCATTTTCGCCAGAGAGAACCAGAAAGCCAGAATCCTGGAGAGATCCAGGGAGCCGCAAAACCGGAAACCGTAGGAATGCAGCTGCAGCCCTAGAATGCGCTTCAGGACCTTAAACGAGTCTTTTGACGTGGTTCTAGTTGGAGGAGTAGCACAAACACACAACACACACGTATGTCCTTGTTATTATTCTTATTATTATTATGTATTACTCTTTATGTACCAGTCTCAATTAATGTCAGCGTGAGCACATAACGGTTTTCTTGTCATTCATGTCAGTCAAACGTGTCGGGCAAAGCACTTTTTTCTTCCGCTTCATGTCACTGGGGGAAATTTCAAAAATAACAAGGAGGCTATATAGTATTTCCCTAAATTCTATAAAAATTGAACAAGAGATTTTAATAATCTATATTAAAATATATCAAAGCACGTCAGAGGGGCAGAGATAGCTTTATATTGCGTAATATCAGTGCTGATTATGATCGGTTTCACTCATCTAAAACCAATTTTTTCAGTGTCAGACTGACAAACACACTCCGTAGCAGGGGACGAGAGGTCAGAGGGCAGAGGGCGTGGCAGCAGGGAGTGTGTCAGGCTGCCATGCGTTTATTCATTCGTCATTCGTTTCCTTTTTGTTGCTGCAGCATTTTCATTTCTTTCCTTCGCTTCTCCTGCCTCTGCCCCAATGGGTTCCTTTTTTCCGCTCTGTTTTTATTTCCCCGCCACGAATGCGTATTGAAGTGTGGCAAAGAAATCAAAAGAATCCTGATGAGATGTGTTTGCCAACGAATGTCTGTTCCCCTGCCTCGCCCGCCCCTGCCTGCCCTTATAATTTTACAGCCCGGGCCCACACAATAAACCAGTGGAGAAAATCTCCAAAAATAAATAAAGCAATATAAAAAAATGAAGAAAGTCGAACAAAAATAAGCACACATCCAGGGCTCGA
Organism: Drosophila punjabiensis; assembly: GCA_008042585.1. Taxonomy (NCBI): domain Eukaryota; kingdom Metazoa; phylum Arthropoda; class Insecta; order Diptera; family Drosophilidae; genus Drosophila; species Drosophila punjabiensis. The sequence continues at coordinate 5,240 of VNJR01003770.1, forward strand.
AATGGCACTGAGGTAATTTCAATAAATATACAAATAATTGCTTTAGGATATTGTTCAATCGTCAGTCGTTCCGTTGAAATATTCTTGAAGTTCACAAAATATTTATGGATAACGAATAAAAATATTATCTCAATATATATATATATGAACTTATTACAATTACGTCACATCTTAAAAGGTTGAAGAAATGATTTTGGAATTCAATGCTGAACAAGATTTAAAAGGATGGATAAAAATGTCTGCATGTTAATTAACTGATCTTAACTTTTAGCTTATTTATAAACATAATACTCAAAATATTTGTTGAGTATTATGTTTATGACAATGCGTGCCTCATAAAATAAGAAATGTATAAGGAATATTTCCCAAAGGAAAAATATGAAACTTAACAATATGAAAACAACATTCAGCAGCTGTTAAGCTCTCTTACAAAAACTATGACGCGGTAACCAAAATGCCAGGACTCAATATCAAAACAATTGAATACTTATTCCTTGCCCCTGAAGTAGACCCATAGAATGTGCTTATGATTTGACAGATTTTATGAAAAGGTCAACCACGGGTAACGGTTGGAAATAAAAAACGGATTTATTGACACTTCTAATTGTCAATTATATAATTCCGAGCACTCAATTATGCTAAAAGCTTGAGCAGCCAATGAAAACACTTAACATCTGCGGGTGGTCGTATAAATTAATTTATATTGTAGAGCCAAAATGTCGGTGGAAGGACCAAACAAAAGCTTATACCACCAGCTTTTTTTTGCCACACACTCCCGGAGACGCAATTAAAATTATTGAGTCCACAGAAGGTGGCCCAGTGGCCACAGTGGGCACTCAATGACTGGCGACGTTGACCACGCATCAGAAGTCCCACGCTGCGTATGAGTAATGTTGCCGCGTGCCGTGGCCCATTTTTATTGTTGTGCTGCTGCGTGGAGGCACTTAAAACTTAATGAAATATTTATAATAATGGTGTGTTGCTTTAGCAACTTTTTCCCCTCCATTTCCTTGTTGCGGGCCAGCGTTTTCTTTTCTTTTTTTTCCGGCTGGAATTATGAGTAAATTGCTACAAATCACGCCACTCTCGCATACTGCAGTCATAAATGCTGGCAAAAAGGACTCGTTTAAGTGCGTTTCCATTTGATTTTACTTTGAGTGCTTTCGGTTTATGTTCCCTCTTGCCTCCGGGTATATTTTCTTAGGATGCGATCTGTTTTTCTAAGCCCAGATGGACGCTACGATTGTTTTTAAGAGGTTAGACTCTGGCTAAACATATGTGAAGATATATTGGTTGGAAACCGAAAATTCCAGACAGTTGAGGGAATGAATAATATATATTATTACCTTGAATCCCTCTTTAGAATTTTATAAATAAGAAAAGCTTGATTTTATTTAAATAAATATAAAAATCTTAATCACTACTCCTATTTACTTTTGGTTTCTATTATCCCGACGTTGACCAATTCAAACATTTATTAAGGGTTTTATGTTTTATCTTCTCATGCGTTTCCAATTTTGATGCCATAAATGTATTGTCGAGTTGTTTAGAGCTTAATAAAATATGTTGTTACCTTTTTTGTAATACATTTTTTAGACGCACACATAAAATATTTGTGAATTTTCCCAAAAATTCTTTGATTGTTGCCTAGACTACAAATATTTATATATTTATTTTGCTGACACAATTTGTTTTCGGGTCTCAATTTGCATATGCAACAAGCTACAAAATGTTGATTTCACATTCCGTGCCTGTGTGTTTATGTGCATTAAAGTTTGGCTTTTAGCACCGCATTTCGCTGATTGTTGTTGCGGCGGCAAGATTTTTAATTAAAATGAGTTGGAATTGCCAAAACAATGGCATTGCCGAGGGTGGGGTAGAGGGGAAGCCAGGGGCAATCGGTGCAACTAATAATTTATGCGGATGCCGCAAAATGTTTCTTTTTGCTTGTTTGGAAATATTCCCGCCTCCACTTAGCCGCAAATCTATTGTGAGAGCGGAAATCGGGTAAAACAAATGGCAAATGATGCCGCCCCTTTGCCGACGCCCGCTTGCCGCTGTGCATGTTGCAAAACAATTAAATTGAATCAACTGAACATGCAATGCCAACACTGACAATTCCAGTAACAACAACAACAACATACGGGCCCTGTAACACCAACAACAAATCGGTAAACTATTTGCAGCATTTTGTGTACCTTTTTAATGAATTTATCGTGTAAATTTGCACTAACTTGTCACGTTTGCATGGGGATGTAAATGTCTGTGGCTCTGTGTGAGTGTGACGCCCCGGTAATGTTTTGCTAAGCCAACACAACAGCACTCTTACACACACATACTCACATAGTACAATTACAACGCCAACCATTTCGCATTAATTTTATAATTAAATTTATAATTGTTTGCGGCTTCGAATTAAGCATACGCCGTGTGAGCAGCAATGCAAAAATCCAAGACGGAAATGTTTAACAAACCCGTCGCAGATGTCCTTAACATGTGTTTTTACATATATTTATATATGCAGCATCAACGCACTTTACTTCATATTTAAATATATATATATTGCAGATAAAGATAAAGCCAATACATTAAATACTCTACAAGAAAGTTCCTAAATAGTATAAAAAACATTGTAATATATTAACAACACTATTCCCTACAAACCTTGTGGTGCTTAAAAAAATGCATAATAATCCTCCTTCTCTTATTATTTATTAGTATTATTATTTCAATTCATAATTAATAATAAATATTTTTTGTTAGTAGTTTAAATAATTTAAAAATCCAATTGCAGCAATTAAAATCATACAATTTATCTTTCGTTTATAGCCATACATGTTGTTCTTATTTGTAAAGTTTGGTTTTTATTTTTTATTGCAATTAAAGTTTCTTAATATTTAAAATAAACTTCCCTATAAAGCACTTAAAAATTCAAACAATTTCAAACAAGAGAATTATTTGCTGTGGCTTCTCGGCTTTATCGGAAAGGCTGGCCTTTTGTGGCATTGTTTATAGGTTCGTTGATGGCCATATTTTCCAATAATTCAATCTTCGTCACAATCGACAGGATACACAGGACACACTCGCACACAGATGCAAGCTGGCGCATTTATCCTATTAAAATTTAAAATGCAACGCATTTAATGCATCTGAAGTAATTCCTTTATTTGGCTGTCGAATGGATTGAAATGGCATTAATATAAATCTGTCGGGCATAAAGCGGGGAATATCTAGGAGAATGTGAGCCACAGGACTATAAATAATTATTCAGGGCTGCTGTCCGTTGCTTCGACGGATGAGTTAACGTATTTAAATTAAGTTAATGTATCCGAAGGCTTAACCTTAAGGGATCTGTCTGTGTTTCTCCCGTCTATAAATCTAAGACATATGTGGCTCTTTTAAAGTGAAAGTCCGTGCCTTTAACCTGCTTACCTGAAAAATAATATGCTCACATCTAAAAATTCTCAAAATCCTGGCCATTGCGATATACTTGCCGATGGCAGTAATTTCAGATTTTAATTAAATTCTTGTCGTGTTTGGCTTGCCGCAGCCACATACATATATATATATATAGTATATGGTATATGGAACAGCCAGCAGCAGGATGACGGAGCATCAGCACGTCGCCTGATTCTGTTCCTTCTCCTGCTCCTGTTGCTGTTGCTGTTCCAGTTCTTGCCGCTTCCTCTGTCGCTTGCAGCCAACAAACAATCCGGATCCGGCTGCCACGCCCCTCCATCCGCGAAGCACCTGGAAGCGCTCTTGGCAAAACTAAAGCGCCTGCTACCACCGTCAGGATATTTCTCTATATGGATTTCACAATATTTGTGGAACCTTAATGCAAAATTAAATACGGTCACCGAAGGTACCTGAGATTTCTAAGAAAAAACCTGCAGATTTGAGGAAGTCTAATTAGATCTTAGAATTATTTTTAATAAGATCTTAGAAATAATTGTTCCGTCTCGTATTTAAATATTTAAATACAAATGCACCATATTTATTTTAATGTATTTAGAATTGTATAAACAGTATTTAATTGTATTGCAATTGTATTAAAAAATAAATATATCACTTGAAGGACTGCTACTGGTTTCAGACAAGGTACTTAGGATAGTAGTTCAACTTAATGGATTTTTAAATGCTTTTATTGGAATAAGAATATACAAATTTGCTTAATGGCTGTTCAAGAAGTTGCATATTTCGATGGAAACTTTTATATAATAATATTTGATCCACTCTTATCTTTTTCTTAACTAACTCTGTCAGCATTTCATTAATACACTATTAAATAACAACAAGCCAAAAGCCTACCCATTTTTAATTATTTTTTCGCTGTCATTCTATATTCTATTACCCGCTTAATGGAGCAGCCGCGTTGGCAAATGATTCGTGGCGGCTTTAAGCTGTCAGCTCTCAGTGTTCTGTGTTCAGCGTTCGGTTTCATGTTCAGTGCTCAGCTTTCAGTTTTCAGTCTGTGTCTCGGGCAGCTTTGATTGCCCCTCATTTGTTGCGGTGGCGCGACCCATGCCGATTGTATGCTTGGCGAGGCGTGCACATGGCACATGGTCATGGGTGTGTGGCACTGTGGGTGTGAGACTGTGTGTGGCACTTTCCATCTGAGACCACCAACGCCCACCCGGACCGAAAACAATGTCCGATGTGCATTGTGAGTGCACACGCGGTTAGGCAAACATTTTGCCAACTATTGAACCATTGCCAGATTGTATTGACACTGCAATGGCACACAACTTGAGCTAGGAGACCTCCTTCGTCGCTCTGCTTCACTCCTCTGGCTGTCCTCGCCTTTCCCCCTATTTTCCTAGACTGTCGTGCCGCTTTTCCGGCTTTTCCCGGAACGAAGAGTGTCGCCGACTGTCGCCAGATTGCACACGCAAATCCCCTTGAATTGCTGATTTCCCAGTCTCAGCCATTTTATATTTACTGTAAGCCAAGTTGCCAAGTTGGCCTGCTGCGTTGCAGTGTCCATAAATCTAGAGCCAAAGCGGATTGCGAATACGAATGCGATTGCGAATGCGATTGCGATTGCGATTGCATTGATATGCGATGTTGTCTCATGCCGTCGACACTTTGCGTCCGCCGGTTTTGTTTATTGTTGTAGGTCTTGCCACTGGCGCGTCTTCATAGCTTGTGCGGCCATTCACCACTTGCCACTTTCCATTTGCCTTTTTCCATTTACCAATTGCCACTTGCCATTTTCCAGGCATTCTATTATAATTCCCATGCTTGAGAAATGGCATTAAATGGCCTCCTTGGCCATTCCTTGGGGTTCTGTGAGCTATGGCTGAGCTGACAGGCGATTGCTCTAATTACATACAAAGAAAACATAATACCAATTCCACTTTAGTGTGGTCTTGCTGGAGATAACCTTTTGCTGACATCGAAAGTGTTCAATACTAGAATCTGGAATAAGTATATAGTTTGCATAATCCTTTAATGCAGATTATGTAAAACAGACTTTGATTGAATACTTATTCGCTTGTATTTAATATCGTAATTTAATAAAACACTACCAGAAATTGGGTGCAACAGTCTTAAAGCCATTCAAATAAAATTAGGTATTATATTGGCTCATGACGCAAAGCCTCTCCAATGAATAAATAAATATATTCCCTCGACATGGTCTTCAAAATTAACAAAGATAAGATAACAAAGTAAGATCATAATATTTATACACTTTAATGGATATTATTTTTTTATTACAAACAATATTTACTATAGAAAAGATTAGTCAAGAATTGGTTTGCGTCGATTGTGTTCCAGGCATAATGTAGCATTACTTTAAATCAATTGAAGCGTTCTTTGTGGCTGTTTATAGAGTCGATTTCTAAACTATCTCGTCCAGTCAGAGGCTCCCAAATGGCTCATACATATAGCTGGACCTCGTAGTTCCTGTTCATTTGGCTTAAAAATATTGCTACGTAAGACCTAGGAAGTTTGACTGCTGTGAGTAGAAAATTGCGGGAAAATGTCTGCCAGCTGAAGCCCTGCATATGGATCTGCTGTCGCTACAAGGATATGCAGCCCAATAGCAATTGCAGTGATGAAGGAAGTGAATCGAATCGATCCCTACCTAAATGTGACCCACTACAACGGATCCGTGTTCAGGAGGAACTTGCTCAATGATTTTATCGGATTTTAAGACACAATGAGGCCCTGGGACGTCTTGATAGAAGATGAGTATACATTATGCGAGGGCTGTCAATAGTTTCCGTTACAGTCTCCAGTCTCCAGGTTCCTATTTTTTTCTGGTATCGTAGGAGATATCTTTCGTGTGCCTTCCCTAGCTGGGCTTCGTAGTCTTTTTATCCTGATTAGAGAAGTACTAGCTTTAATAAATTCTTTGGAAACCAAATACTATCTCTTACAGAAACATACTCTTTAAATTACAGGACTCCTAACTAACGCCGGGTATGCATTGCCAAAGAAGTCGGTAGAGAAATCTGTAAATTGAATATGGTTTCTGTTAGTAATCGTTTATTTATTATTTCCAAATAAACTTGTATTGAAACTATTTAAATGCAGAAGGAAGAAAGCTAGGATAAAAAAACCCCACCTACCTCGTGCAATGCGTATTCATCTTCTATCCATCAGTCTACGGGTCGCATTGTGTCTTTTAATACAATAAAATCCTTGAGTAAGTTCCTCCTGAGCACGGAACCATTCCGGAGGGTCACATTTAGGTAGGGATCGATCCGGTCCAGGTCCTCCATCAGGCCATAGGTGCACGCGCCATTGGGTTGCATATCCTTGAAGCGGCAGCAGAACCATATGAAGGACTTCAGCTGGCAGGCACATCCCCGCAAGTGACTCTTCACAGTCCGATACTTATATTCACCAGAAAGGAACTATTAAGTCCTAGCATAGGTATGAATCACTCGGGAGCCTCGGAATAGGCGAGAGACATAGTTTCATAGAAATGACATTAAGTTTGCAAAACTATTAGCACAATAAATTGAAAGAAAATCGTAAAGTAAAGCTATATTATGCTTAGGAACACAACCGACGGAAACCAATTCTAAACTAATTCAAATTTAGCTTGGTACTGGAGCTTATATAGCTTTTTTGGAGAGCGACTTTCTTGGAAACTACTAGAAGTGGCATTTCGCTAGGGCACGATAAGGCGAAACAGTATTGCCTGAGGAACTTGATTTCTATTTAATTCCCTGTCTCCATAAATCTCAAAAGTGATTCTTATCGAAATTAAAAAGTTCTTTGTTTCTGGTGCGAACAGGCCACCTCATCACCCCTTATCAAAGTGGCCCCAAGGGACTGTCGATATATTAGGTTGTTACTGAGTACGTCAAGTGGAAAAAAAAAAAAATTTGGTTTACAAATTATTTATTATTTCTGATCGTAACAATACCATTTGCTGAACTTTGTAACCCATGTAAAACTATAGTTTAATTGCTTTAAGTTAAAACCATCTTCAATAATGATCCATCAATCTTAATTCCGGAACAATGCTCTGTCAAGTGAAGGTTTTGTGGCTTTCGTAAATTACCTCTAAAATTTCAGACTGCTGAACAAAACCTATTAAAAGTTTAGCCCTAAATGATGATGCCCCTGACCCGGGCATTCCTGTGCATTTCAGGTAAATTACCCAGACTCTTCTGTCCAGTGGATATTTCAATAGAATTTATGAAAAATTTATGCACTTGCCCGGCGCACTCGCACTCGCTCTCGACTCGTATTCCCCAGGCCTGGACACACATTGCCCAGTTTCTAATTGAAAATTCGTACCGGCTCATGGATATTATGGACAACTTTGCCTTTGTTGCTGCCGCCGCTGCTCATTGGGCATTAGCCCCGGCATTCGGGCGAGGGGACTGGGAACGATGGCGTTCGGGATGATAAATTGCTACATAAATTATAATAAACGCACATGGGGAACTGGCCATGGTCAGGGGGATTTGGCCGACAGAGGTGGGCCCTGACCACACATATAGTTTGGCTTAAAATTACATGAAAAACTAATTCCGCCAGGGAAGTCGGCCAGATGCAGCTGCCGCCGATGTCGATGTCGAAGCCGATTTGTGCTGTGCCGATGATGGAATGCCATACAAATTGAGTTCACACTCCGCAGCCTGATCGGCATAATCATTGGAATTCGTGAATCGAAGCCACGATTACACCAAGTCAGTCAGGCAGCTGTTGCATAATTTAAGTGACTTCCGGGGCATCCTTGACAGCGACAGCTGGAAGCCGAGGTTCCAATACTTAAGTGAGAAATGTGTGTAATTAAATATAGTCTGTAAAGAGAGAGGTGCAGCTGCAAGTGCCAACAAATTATTTTACCGCAGTCCAGGCAGAGAGCTCCGGGGTATGCAACGACTACGATTTTATAGCCGCCCCGACATTTGTGTGATTTACGGGACGGGCAGACAAAAATCCCAGCCCCGAAATGAAATGAATAGATGCCGAGAATGAATGCAAGACAAAGAATGCAGTGCCCATGGCAGACAGCGGTCTCTAGTAGACTTTTCAAATGCTCTTTTTATTAAAGTGTCAAAAAATCTTAGGATATATAGAGATATATGCAATAGAGTTTTCTGGAGATATGTGAAAAGAAATTGTAGCTTAGAAATTAAGAAACAAATGGAATTAACTTCTCGAAGGAAATACTTTATTGTAAACTTTGGAAAGGGTTTTCCAGATATTTAAGATTGCCTAAGATATGTTTCTGCTATATAATTGTTTCCCAAATTAGTTACTTAACTCTCTCTTTTTATTAAAAACTAAATCAACCAATTATTAAGGCATTTAATAGAGAAATATTTCGATTATTTGAATTTAGGCAATAGAAAAGACTGCACCTCCTCTCCAGCTCAGGTTATTAAACAAATTGAACTCATTTTGATCCGTTCCGCTGGCCGAATATGCCCGTCAGTCCCAAAAACCTCAGATGGTTGAGCTAACCCCACATAAATAGGTATATTTGTATTTGTGCTCGTACGTGGGAGAGCGGCCGCAAACATGCGTGTGTGCTGTGTGTGAAACCGACTTCACACCTCACCGACTGCAGGGGGTTCTTTGCAGGGTGGCATTTTTCGAGGGGATTGTGGGGGAGATGGAAAAACAAACGCTGGCGGCAGTGAAATGCAATGCGCAAAATGCATTTTCCGCGACTACACAATTGAAGTAATAAATCACAACGGGACGAGAAAAAGCAGGACGAAAACTTTTTTGGGGCTATGGGCTTTACAGGGAGGAAAAAAATAGTATGGGATAAGGCATGTATGAATATAGATATACATATATATATTTTGTATATGTGTGTGTGCATATAAGTATTAAGTGCAATCATGTGGAAATGCCCGGGAAATGCATACAAACCGGCAGCGGAGACGAGCCTGGAAATGGGAACGGGAACTGGAACTGGACTTTTCCGAGCACCTATTAAATTGTGCACTCATTAATCATATAGGCAGAGGCGAGTCCCATTTTGTTCTTACTTATTTTTTACATCGAGCGTCGGCAGAAAATTGAAAGAGATGAAAAAATAAATGCAAATTTATGCACTTTTCACGGGCAGCACCAGAACCAGGCAACCGACAACAAAAAATTAAATTGTACATAAATTTGTCGAGGCGGGTGAATTTAATACACTTCATAAAGTGTTTTTCGGCAAATCATCTGTCCGAAATTTCACTTTATTTTGCCCTTTTTTTAGGCCTGCCTATTGCAGCGCCATATTGCGTATATGCCGCATTGCACACACACAAACACACACACACTGCAAATGACTCAAAAAAAAAGTTCAGAGAAAGTATTTCAATGGAAATGATTGCGACGTTTGCCAGTAAATTGTTGCAAGAGAATTTCTGAAATTAATTTCGATTATTTGTTTGGAACGAAATAAAAAGAAAATACCTTGTAAATAAATGTATGGCAAGTTGAATTCAATATAATAACGATTCAAGTGTGAAATACAACCGGCTTGTTTGAATTCCCGCGGAGTGTGATCGTCCATGAATGTGAATGACCATTCGCTATAATTGGAGTGGGTCTTTGCCGGCCTTTATTTGCAGAAAATTAAATATTAATGCAATGTAAACATCAGGAAAATTTAATATACAGTCAATGAATCGGTAGACCTTTATTCGTTTATTCTTGGGATAACGAAAATTATATTTATTTATGCAATGCATTGTCTGCAAAACTGTTGTATCTCTAAGAATACTTTTTAATTATTTAAAATAATTAAAAATCATTTGAAATTGTTCCCAGTTAAGGTTTCTCATTATCATAAATATTTGAGATTATTCCTTATTTCTTTTCCTTGAAAATATTCATCAAAATGCCATCCTCTTAGTGGTATTCGAGGAGCTCTCCAGCAAATTGCCATTGTCCCACTTAGATTGCGCAAATGAAAAACAAAAACATGGCGAGGCGGGCTATTGTGCTTAATTAAAAGCATTACAGCGCGTGACCTTGTCCACAGGATAGTGCGGGTTGGGAAAAAGGGGTGGACACTCCTGGTCCCCGGAGGCAGGAGCAGCAACCATTAGGACAGCAACAAGTGCGGAGCAACAAATTATGCATAATGGCTCGGGTGAAGCGTCCTTTATTGCGTTTCCGCTCAAAGGCAAATGGTTGCAAGTGCCACCCCTTCTCTATTTCTCTTTTTTTTTTCTTTCAAGTATCCTTGCTCTGCCATTTCATTCGGTTTGTAATGCTGCATTCTAATCAGGCATAAATACACAGGGAACTTTAGTAACTATTTTAAACATCAAAGAATCCTTTGGAATACAAAGAATATATATGGAACATATAGCTAAGAAATTCAATATGAAGTCATACAACACTTGATTTTAAATAAAACCTTAAAAAACTGGCACAAATTTCAACAAAAACCCCAAGAAAATAGGTTATATCTATTCTTAATAATCAATTAAGTATACAAAATGCAAGAAAAAAAAAGATAATTTGTTTGTAAGTTCCGTAATTGAAAAAAATGCTCAAGTTATTTGAGTTTCTGTCCATGTAAAAATAAAATATGTAACCAACTACGAGCTGGCGGGCAGAACCTACTGCAAACAACATAATTAAAAAGGCGTACTCCGACAGTGCCACGCCTCCATTTGTCGCAATTGTGGCAACAACATCTAAGGGAATTTCCTGCCTTCTTGTCCACCCTGCTCCCGACTGTCTGGCTGCGCCATTCTAATTAATATTTTAGGGCTTGCCAACAGGCAACAGTTACACATTTTCAGGATTGCAGCTGCTGAATAATTGAATTCGGTGACGAGGTCAGAGACACTCGACTCGCTACGTTGTCCTGTCAACACGTTGGCCAAGTCGCCAGACCGGCAGCCCGGCAGCAACTCAGCAACTCGCCAAACTGTCCAACTGGCCTCCAAAGTCAATTTGCAGTGCCGCACTTGTCTGATGGAATTAAGGTTGATTTTGGAAATTACCCTTTGGGCTGGAGCTTCGCCTTTGTTTAAATTGCGTGCGCGACATCTGCAAATGCACTTCCTGTTTGCCTGAATTTTGCACTCTCGACTTGCGCAGACACGACGGAAGCGTTGAGTCAGTGACTGCAAAAGGGCAAAGTGCAAGTGGCAGTGCGAGTGCGTGTGGAAATCTTGGCAACAACTTTCTGCCACTACTTAAGTCTGTAACAAACATACACACGCGGCACATGTTGGTAGGTATCTCGGGGTGGCAGGGAAAAAATAAAGGCTGCCTGTCTCATTTTTTGTAGATTTATGCCACTCCGCCTGCTCATCAACTTTTGTCGGAGGCAATTTCAACCGAAAACCCCAACAAAACTTTTGTATACATTATGCATATCAGTTTTGGGCCAAAGTGTTGTTTTATTAAAATGGAGTCGAGTCTAGCTGGGCGCAGTTTTCAATCCGTTTTTGGCGCAAATAGTTTACTCCCACATTCCCGGCTCCTAATTACTTTTGTTTTTTAATAATCAACCTCGACCCGACTGCGTATTAGGTCATGTCCCCTGACCAAGCCACAAAATAAACTCGCAGTACTGGCTGAAAGTTTCAAAACTTTTTATTATTAATTTAGCGCTCCAAACTAATAAAGTATGCAAGTGTTGGGGTTAGCGCAGGGATCGAGGGTTTTGTGACCTGCTGAGCCCGTTTATTGTTCGCTCTTTTACAAATTATACAAAATCATTTTACCCAACTCAGCAGTGTGTGTATGGTGTGTGTTTGTGTTGGGAAAACAAAAATATATATACTCCATGTGGCGGCAAAAAGCGATGATTGTTTTGATATGGGCAAAAGTTAATGAGTATATTAAGAGATACGAAGTTTGTTTGGCCGTTGAATGCTGCTAAATTTATGGGGATACAATATGCAAATACACAGCGAGCTAAATTAGTGCTGGGAAAAGTGGGAGTGATGCTCAATTTATAGAGAGTTTATATATTTAATTTGATAATTTCAATACTTGCATATACATCAATTTAAAGATGATTAATGGTTTAAAAAGTAAAAACTCCAGACAATTACCCATATTTCTCCCTTCAAATTCAAGCTCACAACTGTCCAAGTACCTCTTTTGGCCAACTTAAATAGCAAAATGTCAAATGCAGTTTACTCTTTAAATTTCAGCAAGAGGCAGTCAAGCAGCAGGTAAAGGTTGGGTGTTTATATAAACATGGATAGCACCCTACGAGCACCACTTGGGTGTGTTTGTGTGAGCAATGCAAATCTAGGTCATGCTGTTATTTCCGGCTTTTGTGGCTAACTGAATACACACACACACAGAACAGAGAACAGAACGGAACAACTCCTGCGATCGCCTTGTGGAGCTTTAGCCAATTTGCATTATAGGGAGTTACTGCCTCCCCTTCTTTGTTCCTTCTGAAATCCCCTCTATTTGTGCTGCCTTTGTTGGTCCGAAAACCAAAATGAGTGGGTAAACAACACATTTGGAAGTTGTTATTAGGTTCCTCCTGCCACAGCCATTGTTCGAAAATTGTTTTGCAATGAAATTAGACTCTAATTCCATTGGTCGTACTTCAGAAGGTCAGTGAATGACCCAAATAAACCACCAGCTACCTTTGTCTTAACTCAATATATATACTATATTTCGTCTGCAATCACTACATAATTACTTTGTCTTTTTGCCATTTTCGGGACTGAAATGAAATTGGGTGTAATTACTGACGCTAAGGGCGAAGACAAGTTGATTTGCGGGACTGTCACTGTCACTCCAATTGGCGGAGGACACGTTAAGTCAGTCCGCAGGCAAGACACGTGCTGTGTGAGTGAACCGCTAAAACGGCTTGTTGACAGTGCACAAATTACCGCCGACAGACCGAAGACAAGTTAATAATGCGGCCAAGACCAAGCTGGCTAAATTCAAATCTCGAATGACTGAAAGGGGTAAGCGAATAGCAGCGGCAAAAACCTCGAAGACCTGAGACATTTATATAAATAAACATCAACGTTTACACTTAAAGAGAAAATATATTTATAGTAAAATATAAATGAGAATGTTTATATTTTTAAAGCAAGCGAGAAGAATCTATTAACTTTGTGAGTTTGTTAACTTAAATCATCACTTTAGAGTTGTAAAAACATTACGATATTCACTTAGAAACAATTTGGTTTTAAGCTTAATCCCTCACTGCCCCCATTTACCATTTCGATCAAAAATTCTAGGTTTTAAGGCACGTTTTTCTGTCTGCAAGGCTTACATCAAAGCTCTGACGACAAAATCAACGCCACAAAAACACTGCACAGCATCATCAGGGGCATCAAGCGCTCTTCACTATGTTGCACAACACACTCACACACCGGCCCACAGGCACCCATACTCACAGATACACCCATGACCAGACACACACACCGCCGCTGCTGTGAGTGGAGCACTTTGGCAGCTGCTTACATGTGACACTGTGGCCCGGATAAGTAGGCAACGAAAACGAAAACAGCTCAGGCAGCTTGTTTGCGTGTGTGTGTGCGTGTTTTGTGTGTTTGTGTGTGTGAGGCAAGCCCTGGTGTCACAACATACTCGAAAATGCCATTTGGCCGTAGTTCTTGTTCTTGTTGCTCCTGCTGGCGGTTGACAACAACATTAACGCTGGAAACGCTAATTATGGAAATTAAAAACTTGGCGAATATGTAAAAAATGTGCACTTTTAATTAAATACAACCGAGAACGGGGCCATTGGGGGGGGGGGAGGTGCAGAATGGGATAGAAGCATTCGCCTCGCCGCAATGCAAACAAAAGTGCACCGAATGCCACAGCTTCAGCCACGTGTGAGGCACTGCGAAAATTTCTTCACCATGCGGCACTCATTTCCAAAGCGCTAAAAAAAAATTCAAAATAAAACAAAAGAAATGGATAGAAATGCTCTAACAAAGCAGGGAATATACGAATTTAAGAAAGCACTCACTTTAAATATGATTTATAGCAAAAAATATATTTTTTAAATAAAATACAGCTTAAAATTTAATTAGTGCTGCTAAGAATTCAAAAAAGTACTGTCAACTTTTAAGTAAACCTTGTTATTAAAGCTGAATACCCTCCGTAAGGGAAAAAGAAAACATCCCAGTTTGTATGCAAGAGTCTGTGTGTTTCTTTAATTTGCATGGAAACAAAAAATGTTTGCTGAGGTCAAAAAGCTAAAAACAGTGCCAAAAAGGTGAAAGCGCTGCGGTTGCCTGGCAAATATTTTGAATATGCAAACTCACCTGAAGATATCAAGTTTCCCACTGGCAAAAGAGTTTTGATTTACCTTACTGGCAATGAAAAAAATGGAAAAAGAGTCAACTCTTGGGGCGTACGTAAATATTTTGCTTAAAATTAATTTTTGAGAAGTTTAAGTTTCATATATTTTTTAATGTTGGTGCCTGCGGCTTCGGACCGCCGCTTAAAGCTGCATATTAGCCATGTTTAGAGAGCAACAACTATATCATCGGAGAGCTTGTGGTCAGCTTATAACACTATTTGCCAACTTGCGCGCATTTATCACATTTATCTTTGGGGGGGGGGGTGGTTTTTCCAAGGGGATG